>JARGYA010000020.1:600000-1068512 GCA_029204335.1 Mycena vulgaris | reverse complement strand
TCATGCGCCCGTGAGCACCAACCCCGCGCTGGCGACGAGAGCGCACAAGGCCTACTCCCTCCGAGCGCGAAGGGCGTTGTCCCTCCTGCATATCGCCGCGTTAGCACCGGCTTTGGATGCCACTCCGCGCCGCGGCCACCACCCACCCTCGCCTACACAAGCTCGCTGTTCCTCCGCGTACCCAGCTCGCCGAGGCACAAGCCCCGCGCGACGCCCAGCACAGCATCACCCTTTCTCCTCCGCCACGCTCCTCGGCCTCCTCGTCCCGCGCGCTCGTCCTGCGCTCGTCCCTCGTTCTGCACCCCGCCCCCCGTACTCGCGGTCCTGCTCGTCGTAATCCCCGTTCCTGCTCCGGCACCCTTCGCCGCCGGCGCTGCGTCCCTGGCCCGCACGACTCCACCCGGCGTGTGCAGTGTACGCTATTGGGTGCAAGACGCGGGGATTGCAGCGGGCGAGGGTGCGGTGCACGGCGGCGAGGAACCGCGGAGGGGCGGGGGGTGAATACCGCGCTCGCTCGTTGCAGTGCACACGACGCGGCGAGGGTCCTGCTCGCAGGCGCTTGTCTTCTTGCGCAAGGTGGGCAGCACGGGATGGGTGGGGATTGAGGCGAGCGCGAGAGGGAGAAGGGCGTATCGACGAGGGAAGGGACGGAGTAGACGCACGGCCGAGTGACGCTGGTGCATGCGCGTGCGTCGTTGGTGTACACACACGCGCCTTTATTGCGATCGCCGCCCCGCACGGCGCAATCCCCCCTGCTCGCGCAGGCAATCTATGCGCTGATGGTGAGGTATCATCGGGCGCATTCTTTCCTGTTTACTCACTCATCCCCCGCGCAGCATACGCGACGCAGGCCGTCTGCGTTTCGGCAAGATATTTCATTATCTGGGCCCCCGAGCGTAGCCGCGCCCTCGAGGACAACCCCAATACCAAACCTCCCGGTGTCCCGCGCGGACCTCGAGCCCGATACCAGTATCGATGCTGAAGCAAGAACCCCTCTCTGTCGGTTTTCTCTGGACCCGTGTGCAAGATCAGCTCAAGCTGCGCAATAACCAATGGCCCGTTCAATGCCGATACAAGACGCGCTCCGTGTCTTCTCTGGATCCGCGCACGAGCCCCCCTCGAGTTACGCAATCCCACACTCACAGCGACGCCTGTTCTCGCGCTCCTTCGTCAAGCTCCGTCCCGCCTTGCGCGCCGTATCAATATCCTCATGCGGCGCCCATCGAGTATAAGACCTCGCTCCAAGAACTCAAGCTCAACTCAAGATCCGCGCTTCTCCGTCTTCTTGCGCTCGGTTGGCGCGACTCCTCCTGACTCTCTTCCGCTGCTGGATATTGTATGCCCACATACTGCGCGTGCTTTTGGTGGATTGTGCCCCGGCATCGATTAATTGTGCGTGCTCGCACATTGATTAACAACTTCTCGTCATCGCGCGCATGGACCGCCGCGTGTAATGTATGTTTCACGGCGGGATTCAGCGCTGGGTTTGTATGTATCATCCCTTCGTAGAGGTGCAATAGAATTGATTAACTACCTCTCTGCTCGTCCTCTTGAGGTCGATTCTGCATCCGGGATGGAGTAAGTACGGGCCGCCGGCGTCGTCCCTCGCCGGTGATCTCCGCAGATCTGCTTACAGTATCAGTGCGCTTCGGTTAGGTTTCAGCATTTGCCAGACCGTCATAAGGAACGGTTCAGGTACGTATTCAAGTCGAGGCTCGATGTTACTGGCTTGTATTTTCTTTTAGCTGCGAGATTAATTGGGAGTCTCGTTGAAGGTATGCATTGAAGCCGTTGATCCGAGGGAGGATTCAGCCTCCAACCTCCCGATACTCACTACCACATCATCCCATCTCCAGAATTCATTTTGTTTATTCCCTCGAGGCGATGGGTCACCTCTCAAGCCGGCGTACTTTTATTTTAGTTCTCCTACGGTGCGATTCCTCGGGAGCGGCGGTACTGGAACTGGGGCAGCAAATCATTCACATTGACGGGATCAACGCTGCGTCTTTGTGGGTAAGCTCCGTCCATTTGAATCCCCTTAAAGTGGTCATTCTTGCTCCCGTGAACTGTGCAGATCATCGTTCGTTCGTTATCTCTGTATTTGAATGGAATGGTCAGTATTAACAGGTGACGGAGTCTTGATCCTGATTATGATGTTCCGCAGGCGGCGCCATGTCCAATTTCAACTTATCACGTCCTCAAATCAACTACAGCCGCTCGGCAGCGAAGCGCTTCAGTTGCTCGCAAGTGGCGCGTTCTCTGAGATTCCGCAAGACTTCCGCTGACTCGGTCTTCCAGCTCACCTCGTGAGATCGCAGTCCGAATCGTTCAACTTCACCCTGATTATTTGCGCAGGTCCACGCTCAGTGCCGTGTTCAATTTCAAATGCAGCCTTCAAGGCAAGTCCTTTCGTCTGGATCGCAGCTGGATCACCTCATCTATGTACTTGATAGCATCCCGCGGCACGGGTCTGCGAGACCTTGCCCCGACTGCTCCCCTCGTGGCATCACAGCTCGAGATTTTAAATGCCGGCTTCAAGGCAGGTCCCGTTTCGCCTACATGTAGTCGCTCGCAAGGCATTTACTCCCAGGTCCCGCAGGACCGCAAGACTCAGTCTCGGGCTCCGATGAACAGATGCTCGTTTATGGACTCGAGCACAACAAGCCGACGTAGTGTATCACTCGATTCGATTTCCTAGTAATTTCTTTCCTAATATTTGATTACCAAGCTCACGAGTCCGTTGTCGCCGTAGAGCCACATATAAACCACCTTTCGAACTCTGTTCTCGCACACATCATTCATTGTTTTGCTGGCATACCTTAAGACACCGGATGGGATTGGGACATGTAAGGAAAATGCCGGGGCGCACGGAACAAGATATGTACTAGAAATTGAAGGTAAAGGAAAGCGTGCTAAGTATTAATCTATAGAGACCGTCAAGTTTCAAGTTCCGTCCCTTCCAGGTTTTGAATCGTCGGTGCCACTAGAGAGTAGACCCCGACTGGAATCGTGAACGGACATCGAAACAAGACGGATCTGCAAGAAGAGTCGTGAGCAATGTGACAAAGAAAGAACTCGCCGTCGCCTACGTTAGACAAAGTTTGTATCCGCGGTACCAATGTGGATATGCATCCCACCCTCCACTAGCTGCCGCAGAGCCGTAATAATTTCATCGTCAGGTTTGTCCTCCGGGCTGCACTCTGACCAGAGCAGCCAGAAGGATTGGAGCTGTGAGGGCCCCGCCGCGCGTCGGGCGAAGAGCAGGCTGACCAAATTCTCGTAATTCATATTGATCAGGGATGAATTCGCGGACCGCTAGAGTCCGGAGGTTCGGAAGGAGGTTGGGGGAGGTTGCCAGCGCCGGCAAGAACTCAAACTCTTCTTCCGAACTGATCTCGAGATGCGCCAGGCTGGGGACGAGGGTGAATAGGCTTGCTAAATTTTGGGCTGACCAGCTGTCGATTGACGACGCCATATATAACGACTGCAATGGGGGCGAGGAACGGGTTAGGAAGGAGAAGATTGCGTCCAGAGGGATGTTGATGCCGGGTATGTACAGAGTTTGCAGCGCAGGCAGCGTGAAGTACGATAAAATGAATATGCCGCTGTATTCGTCGGCCTCTATACCAAGACGTAGATGTCGCAGGGAAGTGTGAGTGAATGCTGTTAGGTTGATTGGGGGACTGTGGCTATAATACACTCGTTCGAAATTACATTCCATGAGGTTTGGCGCGGCACGGATTAGCTCCGCACATCCAGTGGGATTGTACGAGAAATAGAGTGGGCAGTCGAGATCGCGGTCATCTCACGCATAGTCAACGCTGTTAAGCATGGAAACGAGGTGGTTATCTGTTTCAATGGCGTCTCGGACGAAAAGTACAGTTGTGATTTCTGCACCCGAAGGCATGCTGGTTCAGCACAGATGCTTCGGCCTGTGGCAACGGTCCACGAAGGGATATGGATGTGGCACGAGTTACCGGCGTGTTTAAGCCAAGCGTCGAACAGGTGCTCGAACCCTGCTGCCCGTGGAAACTCGATCTGAATACTGGTCCAACAGTGCGGAGGTGGATAGAGCGATATTGGACCACGAATTGCACACTTTGAGAAGCACCATGGGCGCCGTGAGCGGGTCAGCTCGCGGGATGGCGGGGAGGCATCGCGTGAAGATATCGGACGAGATTTCGAGTGGCAGCCGTGCCATCGGGTCCAGGATGGCGTTGAGATCGCGGTGAACGGCTGTCCTAGTCTTTTCGAGGTCGCGGATAATTTCCTGATGGTGGGCTATAGCAGAGGCAAGGTCTTCGAGACGGGTACGGAGAGCAGCCGCGTCCGACATGGTCGTTCCGAGTCAAGCCTAAAATAACAAGAACAAATACACTGCCACAGTGCTTAGCCAGCTCGACGGTGCCATTTCTCACCCACAGTATGCAGTCTGTTGTCTAGGTCGTTGAACTCCGTCACAATTTGCGTGAACCTGGATTGATATTTTCTAGGCCCCCGGGGCCCCCTCAATTCGACCCCAACTCGACCCCATCCCACCCATCCCCATCCCCATCTCTCTCGCACACCAATCCCAATTCCATCCTGGTACCATCTGGCGCCAATTTGGCAGGCTACGTGTTCAAGGATCTGGGAGCAGCTCCAGGATAGTGCGGCGATTGAGCGGGTGAGATCGAAACAACATCGAAATGTACCCGGGTAACTCGTTCCTCCGACTCTGAGATCTGAGGTCATTGATGATTGTCCCAGAAGCTGCAAGCACTGACATTTCACTGACACATTTCACCCGTCGGAGCGTTCTCGGCCTACTTTCTCTAAGCAAGGTCAATCTAACTCTGGCTCAACCCGTCCATCTGACTGCAGAGATGGTTATCGCTGAAGTCACATAGGAACAACATCAGTCAAAGTACACGTTTACCTTTGACGTCTTACCTCTTTGAGACCTGTCTTTCCCTGTCTTTGTCTTGGGAAGAGCATCCTTCATCTTTGGATTAGGATCTTAGGATGTCTTGGTCTTGTGGGCAGCCATCCTAAGTCGTTGGTGAGAATCTTGGTAACTTCTCGACATCTTTGGTATCATATTTTGTGGGAGGAAATCTGTCAACCACATTCATTTAGGCCTCCAATGCAAAAATTTAAACAAGGCCGCTACCAAGTCGCTACTGCAAGTGTGAACCTCGGAGGAGGCTGAGAGTAAGAAGAAAACTACACGCTAAAATACAAGGAAACTCAGTGCGCCAAAAATTAGTGAACATGCATCAAGTGAGTTTCGACAGCCTTCCAACTTTGGGTCTGGTACAGACTATATGATATGCCATCTACCTGCACTGTCCGACAAGGTTAATTACGAGGTAGCGCTGCTGCCACTACTGGACCATGACGTTTCACACACTATGTTGATCCCGAGGTTGTGATGATATGAAGGACGTCATCTCCACATTTCATCGTCCCCTATGCTCTCAAAAGCGCACGCAGATTTTCGCCCTGGCCGAACGGTCGAACTGGAGAATCGGGTCACGCATCACACCTTTGTCAAATTGAATGAAATGGTACAGTAGTGTCGTTAGTGTGGGACTTGGCCGCGTGTTCAGTGGCATTCTTCCTGATACAAAGTTCGCATCGCCCGCGACGCCATTCTCGGGGGCTTACGTCCACCTGGAACCCATATAAATGTGCTCTGACTCTCGGGTGGAAAGGCGCAGTACTCTTTGTTGCCCACTCTCAACCGCCATGGCGGCCTTCAACTTGACGGACCTCCCTCCACACTCCCATGGCGTTTCTTCTGCCCCCCGTGGTCGCCTACCAGTCTCAGATCTCAGCCTACGTCCTGATTGGCACACTTGGGGTGAGTCGGGCAGACGTCATCAATTGTATTCTTATGTCTGGGATAGGGGTTCATTTGGGATGTGCTGTGTAACACTCTCAATGACTACAAACTCCTGTTCGACTATCGTTTGGGGGTGGGTACTGGCGTCCTATTTCGTCTCCAGGTGGGAGCCCATATTGTCACCGCGATTGATGCACATTATAGTTTGAATAAATCCAAATTGCGACCTTGCTCTACATGCTTTCCAGCACTATGCTCCAGAGTATGCCTTCAACTTGGTTGCACCCGATACCGCTTACCTGATTTCGCTAGCATACCCCGCCGGTAGCTGCTTACACCTGGCGAAATTCACCGATGTTTCGTGCGCGATTGCATTGGCGGCGAACTCGTTACTCTTTTTCCTCCGAGCGCGTGCGATATTCAACAGGAATAAATATCTGGTCTTATTCTTCCTCTTACTGTGGCTAACTGTCGCTGGAACTGCAATCATCCCGCGCTACCCGGGGTGATGACAATTGCCAATGTCGGTACAACGAAATATTGCATGTATATCGCCGCAAAGACTTATACCGGTCTTTTCACCATCCCGCCCGTCATTAACGACACGGTCATCTTCGTGGCGATCTCTTGGCGAATGTTCTCCAGTTCGCATGTGAATAATGGCTTCAAGGGGAATTTCAGGGCTTTAATGAGCGGGGAATACCTCCCCGGATTCTCGAAGGCAGTCCTCAAGGATGGTCAATTGTATTATCTGTATGTCCAATTCATATGCCTCGCGTTCTCTACCAACAGATCCCGCTAATCCTGGTCTTCAGCATTACAGTCGCGGCGAATATTCCGGCCGCCATCATGACCTACCACGCCAGTCTCGCGGTCGCCTATCGGACGATGTTCTTTGTGTGCACTGTCATGATCACCAATTGCATGGCGTGCCATGTCTTCCGGAACACCAAATTCGGGTTCCATCGCCGTATCGTGACGACCACCGAGCTCACCTCACGCGCCTCGGGTACGATTCCAATGTTCCGGAGTCCGGTCAATCAGACTACACAGCGAACAAACGCCACGCATACAGCAAGCACACCGCAGGTCGAGATAGTGGCGACACGGGAAGTGATGCCCGGTGATTCGACACAATTCGAGGATAAGGTGGCCCCTATTTAGCAGGAAAGGGTGTTTCCCCTTGTATTATTATTTGGACGCTGCTCAGAAGTAGACCATTGATCACGATGAAGTGTGCATTTTGCGAGGACGATCAGCAGTCTAATCCCCTCCGTCATTGACTCAGAGCAGCGTGTAGCTCTCTTTCCTTCATTTTGTCTCACGGAAGCTTCGCTGAAGACACCTCCGTGGTTCGTTCTATCTAGTTTCCCATCGTTAATGGTTAGTTAGCTTGAAGATTCATATCCTCCCCCCCAATTTAAGTTCAAGGTGTCCAGAGAATGGGGCAACTTTGGGATGCCGACATTGCTGAGGGTCTGCCGCGCGCCGGATCACTTCGCGGCTTCGTGATCGCTCGGGCGAATATATCCCCAGTGGTTTTGTGGGTTCATCTCGTCTCATTAATCTCAGTCCATATATATCAAGTTCTCATGTTGCTCCATAAAAATTCCACTTGTCTTGAACATCCCGGATTCCTGTTGTCCCAAACACTGAGTAGCTCATGATACTCCCGCAACCCCTGCGGCGCCCGGTGCCGATCCTCAAGAAAGTATTCTAAACATAAAACCGGAACTAAAATGGGACGCAACAGAATGAAGAACCTCGGTTTGTGCCGCGCATCTGTATTGGGGTCGGGCTGGAAACCGGAAACCGCGGGATTTTTGGCAGATCTCGGCTACCCTCGGCTACCGTCCGGCCTCGGCGAACCACAACCTCGCAGTACTGTACATCCTCCGCAATCAGAAGCACATGGTGATTTCCGACAATGACAAATATTCTGTAATTATGGTTCGTAATTTCTTCCTCTATCCGTGATGGTTGAACACATTTGTGTCGCGGAGGCCGAGATACCACGGTAGCTTGATCTACAGCCGTTTTGGAAAGTATAGAGGGGTTTCGTAAATTGTTGATGCTCGATTTTTGTTTACCTCTGTTGACACTGCATCGCTCCCTGCCACTCCACTTGTCGTCATCAATGCCTACACCTTCAATTCTTTACGCTCGACGACGATGGCCCGTGCCAACAAGAGGAAGATCATCTCTAATGAAACCAAAATGAAACCAAACAACATGTTATACACCAGTACTATTGCCACCGCAAACAGGCAGACATTGCCGCCCACCTTCGAATCAGCCTCAGCTCAGTGGAACAGATTCTGACCCGTTACCGACGCGACTCGGAAGGGCTAGGATTGTACATCTGTCCTGTTCCCGGGTGTGTTCCCGATAGTGAGAAGAGGTTGAGTTAGTTGATTTCATGGGTGGTTGTGTTCATGAGGGGACGCGAGGAGGTGGGGTCTAAATAAATGCATAGCAACACTCCATAGTACACACAATGGCCGTTGATATGATGATGATGAGCGTGAGTCGTCGGTGGAGCGGCGATGCAGTGTCAAACAGAGGTAAACAAAAATCGAGCATCAATGATTTACGAAACCCCTCTATACTTTCCAAAACGGCTGTAGCAAAGCCATTTGACGAGCATGGCAATGCCCAGATCAATGCACTACATTGGTAAATTAGTGTATATCAAAATACCCCGACACTTGGCCTGTCTTTGGGCATATGAAGCATTTCTTGAGTGTGCAAGGAGCTGGGCTGCCCGGGACGCAGAGGGACATCCTGCCCAGCCCATCGGTACACTGACTTTAGCTGTTTTGTCCCGGTGTTGATTGATATTTTTTTTGTAGCCCTGCCACGAGTGCCCACAGCAACGAAAATACCCGGTATAGAGTGTTTCTCCCTTGGTACTCTTGGAAGACTATGGTATGGAGGAGGTCGACCCCGCACTTTGATTCCTGGGGATCAAGGTTAAACATCTTTATGTCGGAGAGGCCCAGCTTCCTGCTGACCTTGCGCCACTTGCTTTATCTATTTTCCAGGCTAGTATGATGTGGTTTATTATTGAATGGATTTGAATGAAAAATTTGTGGTCCTGGGGGGTCGAGTCGATTTGTGAAGAGCTGTGTAGGCTAGTCAAACAGGTTGAGATGGTACAGAAACAGCTAGTCCAAGCAAAGAAAGAAAAGAAAAGGAATTATATATCTACATCAATCTTGTCGTTGAGTGGGGCCTGGGGCATATCCTCTAGTCACTCCTATGGCAGCAGCCCTGGAAGCTCTTGCCTTCAAGCTTATATGTTCAGCCTTCGTTTCCTCACCACAAATATCACTGATTCCACCATATCCACCCAGGAATTTTGCAGGTATTGCCAAGTTGAAACGTGTTGCAGAGCATCCAATCCAAACTAGCAGATTGTTCAGAATCCAAACACTCTGAGGCTTGCCGGAAAATTGAGTGTCGTAATCGCTGAGAAGAATTGACTTTGGGTGGGTACTTGAGGATCTAGGCTTCTTTGTAAAACCCGTGAATTCAAAGATAATACTGTATATACCGGACACTGGAAACCATAAATACTAAACAAAGGATTGGAAAAAGAAACAAAAAGGAAGAAAAGATAGTAAACAAGCCTAATGTTGCCGCTACTCAAGTCACGTGAATTCGACTTAACGTGCTTAGTGTCTGAGGATCATGTCAATTCTGGGGTATCAGGGGGTCAGGAAGTGGAGTTACAATAGGTCCATCATGTTCACACGGCATTTAGCAAAATAATGATTGACCGTGAAGAAACATGGGAATTAATGTAATTTGAGTCGACGTGCCGAGTCGCGACTTCGGGAGCAATAAATCATGTATTACCCGATGACAAAGTGATGTCACTGGAAATGGTTGATACATGTTAGAGAGGCATCATGATGCTGTGTTTGACAACTCTAACATTCCAAAAAATATGCAAGGGTGGGTCAGCAAACGAGTTAAGTCAAATTTGATCGACTTGAGGCACAGCAACACTAAACAAGCCCGAGAGACAAGTGAGCGACAACAACTAAGTAGGGTATATACTTGACACCATGAGATGAAAACTAGACAAACTATCAAAACAACAAGGGATGAGTAAGGAGACACTGGATATCATAAATAAGGAAAGAAAGGAAGGCAAGAGTAAACAGAGATAGGGTGAGGACAAGTTAGCAACTGCGTAGGGGTATATACTTGATACCATAACATGAACACCGAGTAAAGTATGGTGAGGTGAGAGCAAAGGAACATCTCGACCATACAGTGCTCTGAATAAACTCAGGCTGGAACAAGCTCTTTCTTCTCACCCAGACCTCTCCCTCCAATTTCTTCAACTGAGCTTACAACTGTCGTTTCAAGGGCAGCACTGGGTGCATGAATGTCTGAGAGAAGTGCCAAGCTCCTTGTATGCTCATCCAGCACATCTCCCGGGATGCTGAGAAGTTCCTCATCAATGAGGGCAACTTTTTTGGCCTGAGATGACCGTTCAAACAGAGATCTTGCAGTTCTCCAAAACTCCGCTGCCTTCAACAGGTCCCCATTGTCCCTCGAGATGTATCCAAGTCCAAGCATACACTCTGCTTGGCTGCAGTGGACATCCATATGTGTGAATCCCTCCAAGGCAGTGGTCAGAAGGCTGACTGCTGTATCCTGGTCACCTTCAGTGCGGAAGTTATCCCCAAGAAATTGGAGAGCCTTGTGAAGGTCTAGCTTTCGGTTTGACTTTGAGGCATGCACAAGATATACTATTGTCCAGGACTGATCTGTTGAATCCCAGAGACTTCTATCACCAAGTCTCTCTAGACAATTGTGCACCATTTCAGCTTGATTTCCCCAGAAAAATGACAGGCACTTGCGAAAAAGTGACTGTGCATACATCAGATTCCCTTCTCTCAGATGGAGGGCTCCCATGGCAGTATCACAGGTCATTTCATAGACCAAATGGTTGATGGAAATGAATATGGATTTTGCTGTATCAATGTTTCTTTGCACTTTATCTGTTGGTGCGCCAAGCAGGATATCAAGTTCTGCCATATTGAGCAAAGTGAAGGCATGATGGATTGGTACAAGCTCAATAGGATGTGCATGAAGGGTTTTTGTCTGGATATTTCTGGCCTCCACATATTCTGACTTTGATTTGTGGATTTCTGCCTGAGTGTTGAGGAGTCCAGAGTCCAAGGTACCACCGAGCATCCCGCAATGAGCTAGGAGATCTCTCGCCCTGTTGCAGAGACAGGCTGCATATGTGTAGCTCCCAAGTGCCTGGCAACACATTGCCTCGATATCTAGTGCCCGTGCCTCATTGTATAAGTCTGCAGAAATATTTGCTAGCCTCTGTGCCTCAGATGCATACATTTGGCCTGCAGCTGGATCACCTATCTGGCACTTAATAAGTGCAAGAAATGATGATGATTCACACTGTCTTTTGGTGTTCCCAGTTGAAATTGCCAGAGAAAGTGCAGTCCGATAGTAATTTGTAGCTGTAGGAATATCATTCTTGTGGCGCACATAATACTCTCCTAACACATTGTAGAATTTACCTGTTGGACCTGTTTTAACCCATGAAGAAGGAACATAGCTTGAGTACTTACATTTAATATCTGATTCATTAAAGTGAGGCAATTGTTTTATTGCTTTGTCAACCAGTGCTTCTGGATTGAGAACTGGATGATATTGCCAAGAACTGAAGATCTCCACAATCAAAAAGACCTCCAGTCCACTTGGGAGAGGTTGAGTATGAGCAATGTGGTCCATCAAGGGAGTCCGGCCACGACCAGCAAGTCTACTGAAAGCATTGAGGTATGTGACACAGTAGATGGTATCAGCAGCTGCAGGATTCTGGTGCTGGAGCCTGTTGAGAAGTAGGCCCTGGATATTTGACAAATTTGATGTGATTCGTAAAGTCATCTCAGAAGCTGAGACAGTCCCATAATATTTGTACTCAAGTTCCAAAAGCTGATGAAAGTAATTGAGAAGAGCCTGAACAAGGTAATCAATGGAGGGGTAAGATCTTGCCATGTGTTCCCGGATAGGTACCAAGACCTTGAACCGTCTCTGGTCATCACTATAGGCCAATGAGGTGGACAATAGGGCAGCTTTACAACTGAGGATGTCTTTTATTGGAAGCTTGCTTTGTACCAGCTCTATATCTGAAAGGCCATCAGGGAGAATTGAGAGGAGACTCAATAGCTCCTGGCAATGAGGCACAGATGTAATTCGGGGGCTTGCTAGAGACATTGAAATGGATAGATCAAGATTTGAGTGTTTGTTGTAGCCATCTGAGATCACTGAGGTTTTTTCCTCCTCCCAACGAGCCAAAACATTGGGGCAACCCTCGGATTCTACCAGGTGGGCCATGAGATCAATTGCAAGTGGCATATTGTCAGTTAGGAGGAGAACTTTGTCAATGTCATCACTGTCATGGCAATCATCTGCAATATCGATAAAGGTTTGTCGGGCAGCATCCTGTGCCAAGGGTTTCAATGCTGGAAGGAAAGGTCGACTCCAGCGCACTGAGGTTGGTCTCTCTGTTCCCCGCATTGTGATCTGGTGTAGAATAAGCTACCATACCAAGGTGAAGGTACCAGTACTCACAACCAATGCAAGATGTTTTATATCTGTAACCAGAGATAAAAATTCTTCAATGTCTCGACGAATTTCCATAGACTCCCACAGTGTTTCCAGGTTATCCAGGATCAAGAGGCAGGCTGGATTGGTCATGAAATGATGCAAAATCACTTTGGCAAGATTTTTTGTTGGCTTCAGCCCCAAATGGGCCCCAATGAGAATAACCAGTTCATCTTTACTCAATGTTGAGTCACAAACAACGAAGAAACGATGCTGGGCATATTTCCCAGTGACTGTTGGATGATGCAAAATGGCTCTTGCGAGACTTGTCTTTCCAATTCCACCTGCACCCAAGATTGCTATCCTCGGGGTCTCCTGCATGAACAATTTGAGAATGTCTGCAAGTTCAGCTTCTCGCCCATGGAAGATTTTTGGTTCAGATGGCAGCATGGAAATTGAGGCCGAGCTTGATCAGAATAGAATCAGCTTCAATTTTATTAGTCTTCGTTTGGACCATACCTGTTGTAAGAGCTGGAAAGGACCCTGTTTGTCTACACGAAAGTTACTTCTCGCTGCACCCACAATACAAGCTCCACCCACCAATGATCCTTTGTCTGAAGCAGCCCCATCAGAAAAGGCTTCAATCAACTCCAGAACCTCTCGGTGTCTGTCTTCAGCAAATTTCTGCATCACTACAACCTCAGTGAGGAGATTGATATCCTGAAGCTGTTTTTTTTTTCAGGTTGAGTACTGGCATGCCCATATGATACACCAAACCACTCCACCTTGAATTGATCTAGTGCCTCTTGTAAACCCAAGTTACAATCCTTGAATAGTTTACTCATTTCTCCCTGACGGAAAAAGTGCCTGATCTTGCTTTTCTCCTGTTGGGCCTCTACAAATGTATGGATCTTGTAGAGTGTGCTGCAGACATGCCATCAGCAACAATTTATTTCCGGGAAGGGACATACTCTGTGAATTTTCCGAGATCGTTCAGTATGCTTGGTGTCAAATCTGAACCAGCCTCCACCTTCATATGCAGAGAAACAATTGCACAGAGCAACCCATAGGTTTGCTCCAACAATTGGGTACAATCACTCTTGTTTTGCTTGACAGTCTGGCAAAACTGAGATACATTTTATGATCTATACTAAAAATTGTACCTGCACAGCAGTCATCAGAGACTTGACAGTGTTGGAAATTGGTTCCAAGAAAGGAGTCTTGAATGTAGTGGTAAGGACCTCCAAGGTATCCACTGCTATAGTGAAGCATTTTAGAATGTTCTTGAATCGGGTTTCAGTGGCAATGGGCTGAGGACGCATTTGGTCTGATGGGCAAGAATGTGGACTGTGCTGGCGACACGGTCCTCTTTATCATCCATGTGTGTGGGAGGTTGAACATTCATTGGCTCATCATATGATTATCCCCCTGATTCTGCACTGATGATGGGAGCCCGAAGCATATGCATCTCTGTTCATCGATCATGTAACTGGGAGGAAGATCTTTTTATTCTCAGTGTATGTGGGAAGTTCAACATCCATTGGTTCATCACAAAATTATCTAATTTGCACTGATGATGGGAATGTGTATGCATCTCTGTTCATCGATCATGTAACCATGAGTGCACTACACATCTTGAAGATCTCACATGTAGCCTCATAGAACATCTACTTGGGCTATACTTTGTTCATCTGCAGCAGAGCGATGTCCAGCCACTTCAACACAGATCATCCCGCTCGCAAGCTGTGCACTCGGGAAAAACACAATTAAATGGTGATGGTAATAGCCTTTCTCCAAATTCCGTGAGAGACATATACAAAGCAATTCAGAATTTTTCACACCAAATCAAATCAAAATATAGGACCTGTGATCTCTTCGTTAAAGTTGTCAACAGCCGGAACACTAATTGATACAAACGACATCGGGCAGATAAAGGGGTGATTTCTCCACTTAACTGGGTGCAGCAGATCAAACACAATTACTGCGAATCGAACGGGGATCTCGTGCCTAAACTGTCACTTCGCGTACACGTTGAGCAGGTGCACTAGCCAACTATGCTATCAGGTCTTCCTCATACCTAGTCTACTGTGGTATAAGTCGTACCAAGGTGAGGTTGAAGAGTCCAACTCTGGTTCAATAGACAATAAATTGTGGCTTGCTCAAATAATCCATGGTTTGCATTCGATCTGAGCAAGGAGGACTAGCGTTAGGATAATAGAACGAGTCCAGAGAAGTGTTAGCCATTTAGAAGCAAAATTGAAGGAAAACGGAGGCTCACAGAGAATGACCCGACCCCAGATCAAACGGGGATCTCCTGCTTTCCAAATCTTCCAGGCATACTATGTTCATCAGGTGCACTAGCCAATTATGCTATCAGGTCTTTTTTAGATCTGGTCTGTTGTGGTCTAAGTGGGACAAAGAATTGAACCTTGAACCCGGGTTTTAATTAATTGGCATCAGGTTCAACTATTTCTTGGGCAGACTCGGAGATTCCAGCTAAGCGAAAAATGATGGACACCTTTCGATTTTAGAGCAAAGTTCGGGCCAAGCTCCAGCCGAGCGGCATCTTGACTTGATCTTACACAAGCCCCACCATGAAATTGTCTCAAAATGGGATCTTGTTTGAGCCGAGGAGGGATTTGGATCCCATCAAATATCCCGCTGTAGGGCTGCTTGCGTGCTTGCCACTGACCCTGCTTTTTTGTAGGAAGAAGGAGAGGGCCGAGGCCGAGAAGGTAGGCTGCAATTGGCCTTCATATGAAACCGAGCGGCCATGATGGGCAGTTGAAAGAAACACTGTTGAGGCCGGTTGAGGCTCCATATTGAACGTTTCACGGCTCCAAGATATGCAGAGGCCCATAGCTACGCATTGGCTAGTGGACGTGGACTCGAGAGTGGGAGCTAAAATTAGCACGGTTGGCGGAGCCGAAGCTCGGCCCGAACTTTGCTCTAAAATCGAAAGGTGTCTATTGTTTTTCGCTTAGTTGTCAACCAAAATAAATCAGCCTGCTTAGATCATTTCACTCGAGTAAGAGCAGATCGGCACCGTCGAAGTGGGGCGGGACGGCGCACAGCCAGTTGAAAGACAACAAAAATTGAGGAAAAAGAAACACAGTCCAAGACAATGACCTGACCCCAGATCGAACGGGGACCTCCTGCCAAATCTTGCCACTATTCATGGTATGAGTTGCAAAAGCACTAACCAATTATGCTATCAGGTCCTCCTTAGACCTCTTCCACTATGATATAAGTAGGACAAACAAGCGGGACGTGAACCTGATCGGACAGGTTAAACAAAAAAGAAATTGGAGCTTCTAGCCGGGCTTGACTGTCATTTTAGCAAGGAAGCTAGCGTTGGGATAAGGAAATGAGCCCAGCAACAAGATAGCCAGTTAGAAGCAAAATTGAAAGAAAAAAGTCCAAATTCTTGGAATGACCTGACCCCGGCTCGAACAAGGATCTCCTTTTGGACATCTGGGAAGAAATATAATTTAACAGGCACAGTAGCCAATTATGCTATCAGGTCTTCCTTGGGCCTGGTCTGCTGTAGTATAAAATGGACAAAGAAGCGGGACATGAACCTGATCGGGCAGGTTCAACCAAAAATAAATAGGTCTGGGCTTGATTGTCATTTTAGCAAGGAAGAGCGACTTTTGGAGATAGAAATGAGCTCCGCAGGATGTGATGAGACATTCAGTTAAGAAAAATTGAAAGCCAAAAAAGAGGCAAATTTTAGCCATATGACCTGACCCCAGATCAAACGGGGACCTCCTGCCTTGAAAACCTTTGAAGAGTACATTTACAATGTTCAACAGGCGCACTATCCAATTATGCTATCAGGTCTTCTTTATGCCTAGTCTACTGTGGTATAAGTGGTACCAAGATGAGGTTGAACAGATCAACTCTGATTTAATATACCATACATTATGGCTCTCTACTCAGGATCCTGGCTTGACTCATTTCATGTTTCATTTGAGAAAACAAGAGCGGCTTTTGGACGAGAAAACGAGGCCAACAGGATCCTACTGTATGTAGACAGGTGCGAGACAAGAAAAATTGGGACAAAAATCTCACAACCCAAAGGACCATGATCTGACCCCAAATTGAACAGGGATCTCCTGCCTTCAAGATCTTTCAAGAATACTATGTTCAGCAGGTGCACTACCCAATTATGCCATCGGTTCTTTCTTATATCTCGTCTACTGTGATATATAATAGGTACGAAAGGAGAACCTTGAAAACCCGCCTTTGAGAGGCTCTATATTACTCGTGATCCTGGGGTTGGCTGTCATTTCATTTTATTTGGGCAAGGAGGCCTCAACGTTCAACATTAAAACACCCTTGTAAAATGAGGTCCGCAGGCTGCTGTGTAGGCAGTTGCCCAAAAAATGAAATAAAAAGACTCTCCCTTTCCGACATGACCTGGCCTCGGATTGAACGGGGATCTCCTGCTTAGATAAAGCATGTTGCAATGGTGAACTTCGGCAGGTGCATTAACCAGTTGTACTATCAGGCCTTTCTTATGCTGGATTTATTGTGGTACAAGTGGGAGAAAGGTAAACTTCAGTAGTTCAACTTTGGATGGGTTCAACCAAATAAATTGTACCTCGCTCGGAGAATCCTTGACCGTCATTTCATCTGAGGAAAAAAGAGCAACTTTGAAATACTAAAACGAGCACCGCAGACTGTTATATAGCCAGTTGCGCCGCCAGTTGCCCAAAAAATGAAAGAAAAAGGGGAGGCCTCTGCAACATGACCTGACCCCGAATTGAACAAGGATCTCCTGCTGAATATTCACAAACACAATATGTCGAACAGGTGCACTAGTGCACTAATCAATTATGCTATGAGATTTTTCTTACACTGGAGGCAAGGACCGTGGGATTGGGTTCACAGTATAAGGCCGACACTTGCCATGGCACTTGCGACGGCACTGCATGTTTGAACAAAGAGATGTAAAAATATCTGCAATGAGGCCAGTTGGTCCGGACCATCAGGCTGTTACGAAGGCCGCCATTCGGCATCTCCTCTTCTCACGCCACCCCCGCACGAGTTCTCTACCTCGTTTTCATGAGCTGAAATTTAGGCAAGCACTGCACCCACCTAGAATGCATGTAGTTTGTCTCCGTACTCCTCTTATGTGGAGGGTTGCATTTCTTTTGGGCCCGCCATCCTTGTTGTAGGTAGGTACGTACATCGGTAGTATCACACGGCCGGTCCGGCTGGCATCCAAAATACACGAGACAAGAGAACAAAAGAGAAATGAATGATGGATGCTGTACACGAAATGTGAACGTTCATTGATATCCAAGACAACTCTGATCTCCATTCCCAATGCCAAAATATGATGCTCGGGTGCCTTGAAAATGCAGCGCAGGGGGGCTCCGGTGGCTGAGAGCTAGGTCACGCAACGGTTTAGGGGAATTTTGTACCAAGGAAGGGTTGAGCCGCCAGCAGTACGGTGATTGATGGTTGTTTGCAAAGGATTTGAGCCATAATCAACACAGGTTTGGCTGGAAAGGATTATTATAACTTGCTTGCCCATTTTTCCTGCTACGGATGCTCCACAGAATGCAGACGGGTTGAGTCTATTGTCTCTCGGTTATTATGCTCTGATGAGTATAAGCAATTATTTGCCTGGGTCGTGAACCCAGAGAATCAGAACGCGAAAGAGCGCTCGGCATCTAGCGGAGTTTGAAAGAGGCCTAGGCTCGGAGTGCCGAAGCGCTGCCAAAACAGCCGGAAGAGTTTGATCCGGGAAGCTGGCCTCGTTGCAAATGATATTTTTACACCTCTTTGTCCAAACAATGCGGAGCCCGTGCCGTGGCAAGTGCCATGGCAAGTGTCAGACTTATGCCATGAACCCAGGCCCAGGGCGCTTGCCTCCAGTGTTATGAAATTGAACCTTGAGCCCGGGTTTAAATTTCAAATTTGCATCGGATTCAACTACTTCTTGGGCGGACTCGGAGATGCAAGTGAAGAAATTGCGGCTTTCCTGCATCAATGACTGTCATTTCACTCGAGTGAGAGCAGGAAAATTGGCACCGTCGAAGTGCGGCGGGACGCTGCGCAGCCAGTTGAAAGACAGAACAAAAATTGAGGACAAAAACATATCAGTTCAAGACAACGACCTGACCCCGGCTCGAATGGGGATCTCCTGCCTAAAATCCTACCCCTTGCCTATGTTGGCAGGTGCACTAACCAATTATGCTATCAGGCCTTTTGTATACCTGCTTTACTGTGGTATAAGTCGTACAAAGAGGGACTTGAAAGCTTGAACAGCCGACCGCTTAGGAGGGTTCAACTAAAATAAAATAATAGCGTGCTCGGATAATCCGCGGCTGTAATTTAATCAGAGCAAGGAAGAGCGGCTGCGGGATAAGAATAACAAAACCAGCAGCATTATATGTAGCCATTCAGTTGAGAAAAATTGAAAGCCGAAAAAAGACTGAGAGCATGCCTCATGACCTGACCCCGGATCGAACGGAGATCTCCTGCTTTATGCAGAATTAACAAATATTTCCAGCAGGTGCACTACCCAATTATGCTATCAGATCTTTCTTAGACTTTGTGTGCTGTGGTATTAGTAGGAAGCGGGACGTGAACCTGATCGGGCAGGTTAAACCAAAAAGAAATTGGAGTTTCTAGGCTGGGCTTGACTGTCGTTTTAGCAGAAGGGCGACTTTAGAGTAAAAAATGAGGCCCGCAGGATGTTAGCCAGTAATGAGACAAATTGAGAAAAAGAACCACGGTACCACCATATGACCCCGGATCGAACGGGAATCTCCTGCTGAAGCCGAAGAGACTTCAATCAAGTTGAGCCGGTGCACTAGCCAGTTGTGCTATCAGATCTTCCTTGTTGGTGGTACAGGGTGAGATAAGTAGGTACAATTGAGCTGATCACTCTCAGTCTGGTGACTCAGAGGCGAGTGTTGAATAATAATAAATGGCTCTCCACGAGTTCATTCTGCGGTAGAAACATAAACTCATCCTGCGGTAAGTACATGGGTGGATATGATGTCGAGAGGCAGAAGCGAGTCTAAGCGAGAGGTAGGAACGCAGCGTGTGTGGTGGGAAGCGGGTCGGAGTCGGAGTCGGAGTACTGTGGGAAGAGGCCGCGGAGGCGACGTTGGGTGGCAACACGAGGATTCGAGTTGAGAAGAGCGTTCCGTGCAGCAAGGACCTGCGGATCCCAGAACATCGCAACCGCAAGTTTGCGGACATAGACACTCTTCGGGTGATCCGCGTTCGATACCGATCCGCATGCGGGATTTGTGGTGCTGCATGGTTGCTGCCAAGGGGGTTCTGATCCGTGAAAAAACCCACTTGGGCCGTATTTTTTCATTGCGACCCTTTCCGCGGACCTACCTACCACGTGACGTCCAAATCGGGTAACTATTCACGTGCCGTGTCAGACAGGGGCGAAACCTAGCGTAAGGCTAGCTATCTAGAGAAATAAAATGGCTCCCCCATGAATCTAGAAATCCTCTAGCCCTCTATTACTCCAATCATCCCCCACCTCGCCGTCTTTTCCCACCGCGAGTTGCCCCCGAGTGAATGCAAGGGTCGCATGCCCAGCCTTCCGATGGGGCCGTGGATAAATCCATACAGAATATATGATACTAAATGGCACTCGTGAGACCAGAGAGTCATCGAAAGAGGCTCCTACCCACCCATTTCGTCTCGTATCCTTTGACCTTGCATCGTACATGTGAGTTCTCCGGGTCATAAATCTCTGCAGATTGTCCGCAAACACAAACGGAGGCGTCGCCTACATCACGCAGAGTGCACTTGCATCCCGAGCATGTAGTTACCTCTGGTCCCCGAGCAACCCCGGGAATAACTCTAATAACTGGTGGCAGAAGACTCTATTTGCGCGTGATTTGATAGATGGTTGTGCCAAATAGCACCCATTGAGACCCAATTTGATGCAAGCGTGTTCAGTTGAAGCTTAGAACACATTGGATATGAGAAATGAGCTCCGTCGAGCTGCGCCGAAGTCATTTTGGCCCATTTGGACCACTTACTGAGAGGTCATTTCTTTTTTTTTTCGGCCTGACGGCCGAACCTACCTACCTGCCCTGCGTCCCGGCTTCACCGGCCCGGACCCCCTTGGTTGCTGCGCTTGAATAAAGCCGCTCGCGAGTGCTGCGGTTGGTTTCATGGCGGTGCATCGAGGGCTGGCAGGAGCGAGTGCGGTGCTGAGCATCCCAGATGCGCGCCAGAAGATGTGTGTAATAAAAATCACGGGAAATACCACGTCGGCTACCAAGCGCCGGCTGTGCACCCGAAAATAGAAATATTTAATCCGTCTTCGTCTGTGTCTCTGCATGTCTCTCCCGCCGGTTCCTCCCCGCCCATACTCTGCGACGCCGACGCCGCACCTTACCTTTGAATCCCCGCCGCATTTCGATAACCCGCTGGCAGCGCCACGGCCGCACCGCGTGGACCCGAGCCTAGGCGCGAACGTGAGTTGGTAGTCGATTTTACGTAGTAGTCGACGATGGTGTGGTTCATGCGCGACTGCCCGCTGCTGCTGTGGGGCTGGTGCTGGGATCGGGATGATACTGATTCCACGCTCCAGATGGCCCGCGATCTCGACAACAGCTCAGCTTCAGCATTCATACAACCCCGCCCGCCGTCGGCACTCCCGCCGCCGCAGGGTGCAGACTGGTCGCCGTGGGCCCCCGCCGTCGCCGCCGCCGCCGCCCGCACGCCGTCACCGATGCCGCCACGCCTGCCGTCGCCGCCGCGTGACGGGTCGCTCACCGTCCCGCTGCCGTCCACCGCCGCGCTCACCGCCGCGCTCCCCACCGTCACCGCCCCCTCCCACGACCCCCAGCTGCAGCTCGCCTGGGCCCGCGACGTCCTCTTCCTCGTCGACCGCACCCCATCGCTCTCCACCTCTCCCCTCGCCCTCGCTGCCGCCCCCCTCGTCCTGTCTCTGGCAAGCGCAGCCGTCCCCGAGGCCCTTCACCTCCGCGCAACCTTCGCCGCCTCTGGCGCTTACCCCAACTTACTGCCAGCAAACCCGCGCGCGGCCTTCCGCGACTTTGAGGCCACCGCACGCACGGGCTACGCCCCCGCGTGGTTCCGCCTCGCCCGCGACTACGAGGCCTTCAACGACTCGGCCCACGCCCTCGACTGCCTCACCCGCGGCGCGCGCGCCACCGAGCCCGCCGCGCTCCACCGCGTCGGCGCCGCGCACCTTCTCAGCCAGCTCGGGCTGTCCGTCTCCCCCGCCGAGGCCCTCCCGTACCTCCACCTCGCGGCGGTTAGAGCGAGCCTGTAGTGCCCGCAGCCCGCGTATATGTTTGCGCTGATTCTGTTGGAGGATTTCAGCGTGAGAGTCGCGCCGGGGCTGTTGGCGCCGTATTTGCCGGGGGGCAGAACGCGGGGCAGTATGCGCGCGCGTTACTGGAGAGGGTGGCGGCGAGCAAGTCTCCCTTGCTCGCACCGCAGGCATTCTTTCCTTGGGCGCTGCAGGCTTCCTCTTCCCGCCAGAGGCATCCTCTTTCCCGCGCCGCAGGCATCTTCGTCTCTCGGGCGTGCAGGCAATCTATGCGCTTGTGGTGAGGTATCTTCGAGCGCATTCTTTCCTGTTTATTCACCCATCCCCGCGCACCATGCGCGACGCAATCGGCAAGATATTTCATTCCCTGGGCACCCGAGCGCAACCCTGCCTCAAGCGACTCAAGGACAATCCTAATACCAAGATCGCGGCGTTCCAGGACCTCAAGCCCCCGATACCGATGCTGAAGCGAGACCCACTTCCCGCCGGATTTCTCTGGACCCTGCACAAGACCACCTCAACGCACTACCAATCCCAATATCAATACGACAACCGCCGCGTTCCGTTTCAACGCCGATACAAGACGCGCTCCGTCGGTGCCAAGATGTCTTCTTTGGGTCTGCGCACGGGACCGCCTCAAGTTACGCAATCTCAACAGTAACAACGACGGCTCGTCCTCCCTCAGCAAGCCCCGTCCCGCCTCGCGCGCCGTGTCGAGATCCGCGTGCGGCGCCCGTCAAGTACAAGGTACTCGCGCGCAAAAAATCAAGACTCGGAGGCGTCTTCTCGCTCTCGGTTGGCGCGACTCCTTTCTTCTGCTGCTGAATATTTGAATACCACCCACTGTGCATGCTTTTCTGCGGGACATGGGTCTCCGATTAATTGTGCGTGGAGTCGTCAACAACTGCTCGCGGACCGCCGGATGTGATGTATTGTTTCACGGCGGGATTCAGCGCTGGGCTTGTGGGTATCGTCCCTTTATAGAGGTGCAATATAATTGATTAACTACCTTTCTGCCCGTCCTCTGAGGTTGATTCTGCATCCGGGGATAGAGTAAGCACGGGCCGCTGGCGTCGTCCGTCGCCCGGTGATCTCTGTTTATTGTCTCACTGCGCTTCGGTTTGTTTTCAGTTTTGTTGAGAACGTATAAGCAAGGATTCAGCTGCGTATTCAAGTCAATGCATATGGGGGTGTTAGTTGCAAGGTACTGATAAGTGTCTAGAGGTGCGGCTTGCATCCGAATGATTCTCGGAGAGAGGGAGAGAGGACCTGGGAGGTATGCCAGCGTTTGAATTCCGAACACCACGAGTTCAGAAACACACCGATTGTATGGCAACAAGGACTGGACAGCTTGTAAAACATAACTTGATAACGCAAAACATCATTTGATATGTGATTCCCGCTACCGTAAGGTAAGGGTCTTATGAGAGCCCTAATTTTTGCTTTTGGGCGTGCATCACATTTTCGTCAGCAGTTTTCGCGTAATCACCTTTTTTCTCTGCCAAAATGTGTCGGCCAACTCCTCGGCTTGCAAAACGTGATGATTCGCGAATTGAATCTCAGAATGTTCTCCGAAAATCTGCCAAAGTGTTTCGGGCTATTCTCCGCTTGCCAGCGATGAGTCAGTCGTCTCGTAATGGCGACGCGCTTTGCGCCTCTCTCCCGGCAGTCTTTGGTCTCTCTTGACCTCTGAATGCCGGCTCTTCAATCTGTGGCCTCTGGTCTCCTTACTCTTCCGTCTGACAACAATGTCTGATCTCTGCACATAATGCTCGCGGTTACTACTGGTCTCCCGTATCTCGTCCTGGGCCACGATTGGGGTGTCATCAAACCCTTCCGCGCGCTCCATTTATCCTGTCGGGCTTCATTCAACCTGGAAGGCCGCCAACAAGTGAATTTCCTCCCCCTGATGTCAATCTGCCTCCTACCTTGGTTGAAAAAATTCTGGGTTGTCGGCCTCAAATGCCCCTATGCTCACGCATTTAATTTCTTTTGAGCGTTACACCACGTACTCTTCTGGTCTTGTCCAATACCTCGTGGGGAACTTTCCCCGGGTCCCTCCATTTGCACTTCTTGCACCTTTACTTTTTTTCTCCTTCATTCTTTCGATTTCTTGTCGGGCGCTTCTTGGACGCCACATCCCAATCTGGCCTCCCACCCTCTGACCAATTTCGTTTCGCCCCATTCTCGATCCCCGCTTTACCTGGCCACTTGCGGCGTATGTTGAGCTCCGGACTGTTGTCTCCCGCCCCCGCTGACGGCCTCGACACGCAATTGCGTGCTGGGAATGCGATTGTGTGGGCGGGTATATCACATATGGGTGGCGGCGAGGCATGGTTTTGGGGAGTGCATCGTGGGAGTGCACTAATGCGTCCGGAGTGAGTCCTTTGGGTCGTGTGTGCCCGCCGTGCATGGTTTCCCTACCAAGTAGGAATTGGGGCATCAACGGCCGTTCGCGCCTGAGGGTGCACTTCGGTGCGAGTTAGTGCGCTTCTGATCTGCCAAACCAGCAGCGTCTTGGGGCGCCGGGGGGGACGTGCGTGGGATTTATGCACACTGGGTCCTGAGTACATTCTGGTGCTCGGTGTGAATTGCTGGAGCTGCGGGGTGGATCGAGTATGATTGAAATTTCTTTGTTTATTGGATTCCTTCGACGCCGTTCCAGGGGTGAGTCACTTGGACGTTTGGGGAATACCCCCCTGTTTTTACGTCGAGGCGGAATTCCGATTTCGGAAACGCGCTGAATTGTGTGGTGCACGTCGGCGCATTTGCCTCCTGCTTCTCCTCGGTGGCCGGTGAAGACTTGGGGGGCTATCGCCGCACTGGGAGGTGCATCGGTCCGTGTGCTGAGTGTGGATTTCGGGGCGCGCAATACTCAGGCCTTGACGCGATTTTTCGATGTTCAAATTTCTGTTTTCTTCAATTTCTTCCAGATCTTCAGTACTTTCGATATCGCTGCGTTTGGCACGTCTTCCTCGTGTATCTTGTGTCGCACGCTCCTTTCCGCTTTTCGCTCCTCATTTTTCGTTTCACAGCGGGAACGGTCGGGCGCTCACTCGAGGAGGTTGAGCATTATCCAGGCAAACGGTGGGAAACCGGGTTTCCCATTAGAAGTATTCCGTACATTTCGCGATGTTTCATATTATTTCTGCCTCTGCGTTCCCTGACCTAGGATCTCACAATGTCTGGCCAGCAATTCACCATCGTTGACTCCCGGGCTGCCAGCGAACAGCCAATCAGCCAAGTATTGCGAGAGTACCTCCGAGTCCATGATCTCCAGCACTTCGTCACCGGCCCATCTGGACGCAGCTTTTGAATGCCTTTACACTCACCATCCAATTGATGGCGTGATTCTCACTGATCAAGTTCTCCTGCAACGCACTCGACACTCGGACTTGTCTACACTCGTCTCATTGGACACACTCTACCAGCCCACCACGATACTTGCCCCTCTGGAGTCGCAGTGGCCTACGTTTGATCATGCTGCATCCCGCCACACCAGCTAATGCGAACCACATTGGATCCACACAACGCTCTACTAAACTGGATGCTACCGGAGGGCGAGTCGAGCTCCTCTGCCACTCCTTTATTCCTACATACTGTATTAGACCGACATGAGACCAACTCGCATTCGTTCGCTGATTCACTACCAGTACTCATTACTGCATTGGTCTATTATTATATCTCAGTTTAATAGACCGAGTTTTAACTTGTTTCAAAAATTAGGTAGCGGGCCCTGCCGCTTGCCGGCGTTACAGCTTTATAGGCGGGTCGGCTAACATACTAGGACCCCAGAGACGTCATGTTTGATGTATGAAGGCGGGACGGAATGATGGGAAGGCAGGCTGAGGCAAGTATGCGGAGGCGCGGGAAATGACACCGGATGGATGGGACGTAGTCTCTCTTGACAGACGCTATACCGATCCATGCGCTCGTTCCTCGCTAGTTATAGTCTGTTAGTGATAAGCGGCGTCCTATGTTATTATGTACTAATGATGGAGGATGCAAGACCAAACAACTCATTTAGTTCACGCGTCTGTGAGCCATTTTGTCTAGTTCGACGTGAGTATTGACTAAATTTGAACTCAGGAGCTTATAACGCACTCCTGACATTTTTTGGGGGATCAAACTACATTTTACATGAATTGTTGCGCTGATTTCGCCGCAGAACGCAACTTTCTTCATTTCACCCATTTTCTTCTGGAAGTGCGGGGAGGAAAATCACGGATGACATACAAAGATCGATTCCAAACTTGATTCAATGGCTGGACTGCATTATATCGCGGGCAACGCGTCAAGTCGCGTCCTTGGATGGTGCACGTGCTTTCCCAAAACGGATGCTTAGATAATAACGCAAGACGATGGTGCGGTAAATAAAGGACTACTTAGTCTGCATATGCATTGAGGCAATTATGGCAATTATGTATGGGACTCGGGTCAAGGTATCTTGCATTCAACTCAGTGGTTGATGTACCATGGCTTCATGGTAATTACTGTAGTATTTCAATCAATTCGGATGTCACGCGTCACAGGGCCCAAGATTTCAGAAAATTTTCGAACCTGTCACAGGTCATTGAGGGCATCTTCGAATGTGCCAAACCAGTCACGAATTCGGCGAAAAATACTCCAAAAAAAACATTTTTCGGGCGCACGGCGCGTATAGGGGGGTTTTGGTGTTCAACACCTCGGGCTCTCACAAAAATTCACTCAAATCCATGCCCATTGGTTTGTCTCAGTGGGAAGTTGACAAAAGCAGTGCAAAAACAAAGGTAAAGGTGTATTTGAACCCTACTGGTAGTGGTGCGATCTTCCGATTTGATTACAGTGCAGCTACTTTCTTCGGCATTTCCTGAGGTCTTCAGAGCTGCTCTGCTAATCTCCGGCGGATTTTCGAATTTTTCTTTCTGTCACGGGTAAACCACACTGTTTAAGAAAACCAAAGTTGGAATCTTTGGGTCACGGGTCACAGTCCAGGAGAATTGATTTAAATACTACTGGCAATACTCTCTTCCTTGAATGGTTCTTGGCCCATCCCGTTGAATATTTGTTCAGATTCAGTTAGATCTCGGGCATCTCGGAGATGTCTTCAAAGTCCCGACCGTCCACCGTGAGGTGTTATTCCGTGCTTTTACTCTTAAATACTAGCTCATGACCTGTATTTTACCCATAGAACTCCCAGACATGGGCTGGGATTTATTTCCGGCATGTCGAGAGTTTATTTTGCCTTGTTATGACCGAGGGGTGACTTTGATTTTTCATCAACTTCAATTCGAGACGGATTCGGGCCGAGAAGCGTTCGGGGTCGTCTCATTGGAGGTATGTGGTTGGTTATCATCTCACATTTCTCCTAACTCAATGCAGAGACTGCATTGGAGTCTAGTGTGACCGTCGCGGAGGACGCTGAACTGATATCGCTCCGATTCTTTTACTTACCTCCAATAAAATCCTCAGGCACTTGAATTGACTGAGGTATACATTTAGACAGTCAGTATTTCAACTCTTTGTCCAGATTTCCCCCATGCTAATCATTTTGGCATCTAGCGCGATTCCATCTTCACCGCGGGTTGTACCGTCCTCTGCGGCAAGTCACCACTGCGTGGTGTCATCGCGATGGTGTCTAATTTTAGGATTTTTATGCCCAGCATTGTAATCTGTATCAACCTTCAGTTCATTCACAGCGCTTTCCAAACTATATCTTCGTACCTGAATGATCCTTATATCCGCTCACCGGAACTCAACATGTATGTCAGGTTGAATGTGTTCTGACTCGAGCCAGATTCCAACTTGAGGCGAGCACCGAGATTATCTCGAAATAATCTCGGTCCTGAACTCGGTCTCAACCCCGAAGGTTTCCTGAATGAGATTAGGTATGTATGCAGCTACAATATTTCCTGAGTCTGTATATAGAGGATTTCTGAGGGGTTTGAACGCGACTTAAAATTCAACCCGTGGCAAGTTCTATTTTCTATCTACTTTCAATTTGTTTCCAGTCGTAGAATCAAAAGAGAGCACCGTGAGCACCGAACCCATTTACTCTACATATCTCCACTTCTTTCCGTTCCATCCTGACTATTTCTGCTAGCTGACTTATCTCTTTATTTTACAGGACAAGTGGTTCTTCAGCTCCGTTCTCCCTGCTCAAAATGTCTTTTGGCCAATGGTATACATGTAAATTGTGCAAGTGCGACGTCCCCACTCTCATTCCATTTCCACAAACCAACTAACCTGATTTCAATGTCGCGGCGCTTCCGATCTGCTGGGCTTCAACACAGCACCATTCTCCAAATCCCTTGTCCTATGGTCAATGTGTAGATTTGAATTCCGATTTTCTCGACTCACCAAGCCTTGGTTCATGTAAGATTCTCGTCGCGACTCACCGCGGTCCGCCGGGTACGGCTTGAGCCCGGAAATGCTGCACATCAATCCACGCCGGTGAGTTCTCCTGCAGAGCATTCATTGATGTGTGCTAAATGCCTTCTCACAGGCCAACCGCAACACAATTTATTCAGAGACTACGGATTGACTACAACAAGTGGTCCTCGCACGGAGGACTCGCGCCGCGCACAGCATGCAACAGGATCTCTCCCCCAGCTCGCCAGCTAGCACCTCTGCATCCCCGCACCACGAATGCTCGGAGCACGCCATCCTCGAGACTCGACGCAGCCGCCAGCACTCGCGATGCACTCGGGCTTCCCGCCGTGCTCTGCTGCACTCGTGTGCCCATCACCCTCGCACTTCGTGAGGAACCACGCGCCCCCAGCTCACTACGGCGAGGTTGACCCGCGCTCACCGCATCCCCCGTGCCTCCACTGCCTGCGCGCGGTCCGGTCGCTGCGCTGCCGCATCTGCGCATTCGTCACACTCGGCGGTCACGTGAGGACGGGGCTCCGCGGTTCGCCACGTTCAGCGCAGGCCGCCGCCTCGTTCAGCGGGCCCTACGCGCTCGACACTGCACAGCAAGACAGGGACGGCGGCAACATCGCGCTCGGACGTCTCGTTCCAGTTGTGCGCCCCGCGCTTGCGGCAGCGCTTGCTCGCCTCCTCGCGGACCTGGATGTGTCGGGTTCCCCTTCCTCAACTTATTTACTGCTTAGTTTAATTGCCTGGTACTTGAAACCAACTGAAAATCCCTCATTATATTTACACCTAATTTTCTCTTTCCTGTACCGGGGCTGATGGAATTCTGGCGCCTTGGAGTTGAACTACGAAACGTCTGCTGATAAGGGATTAGGCTTTTATGGTAAGTGATAAGATAATCAGTTGCCATAAAAGGCTAATCTATTTATAGCCAGATTTCGGAACTCAAATCCAAGCCGCCGAAATTCCGTCAACCCTGCCTCACACATCAGCCATGAAGTCTCCGGGGTCCTAGTATGTTAGCCGACCCGCCTATCACATATCAAGTGACGTTTTGCATTATCAAGTTACGTTTTGTAAGCTGTCCAGTCCTTGTTGCCATACGATTGCCAGAGGCGCTAAGCTCCTAAACAATTGGAGGAGCCTATTTCCCAAAGGATTCGACGTCCAACGTCCCGATACTGTGGCGTGCTTTCATTTTATTTCTTCTCCGGGCGATCCCTCGGTGGCTGGATCAGCGCTAACTTGAAGGCCTTCGTAGATCGTGACCTCATCCGTTTAAATGACCTCGAGTGCTTACTCTCGCTTGCTTTAAGCGTACAGCGCATCGTTCGTTCGTTGGCTCTGCGGCGCTGTGAGTATTACATTACATAGCTGACGGCGAGTCTTGATCCTGATTCCTGATTATGATGTTCCGCAGGCAGCGTCATGTCCAACTTCAACTTATCACGTCCTCAAATCGACTACAGCCGCTCACCAGCGAAGCACTTCATTTCCTCGCTTGCGGCGCGTTCTCCTCCGAGGGTCTGCAAGACCTCGGCTGAGTGTTCAGCTCTGTGGCATCGCACTCGGAATCGTTTACTTGATTTCATCCCGATTATTTATATTTACGCAGGTCCGAGGTAAGTGCCTCAAACTCACATGCAGTTTTCAGGGCAAATCCGTTCATCTCGTGTAGATCGCGTCGTTCATTGCTAGTACGGGTCTGCGAGATCTTGCCCCGACTGCTTACCTCGTGAGATCGCAGCTCGAGATTTTCATTGCCGGTTTCAAGGCAGGTCCGTTCATCTACATGTACTCGCTCGCGAGGCATTTACTCCCAGGTCGCGCAAAACCACAAGACTTCGGCTGACTCAGTCTCGGGCTGCGATGAACAGATGCTCGTTTATGGATTCGAGGATTACCAAGCTCAGGAGTCCCTTGTCGCCCTAGCGCCACACATTATAATAAAATACCTTTCGAACTCTGTTCTTGCACACGTCATTTCATTGTTTTGCTGGGATACCTTGGGTGAGATTGGGACATGCAAGGAAATTTTCGGGGCACACAGAACAAGATATGTACCAGAAATTGAGGGCAAAAAGAAACCGTACTAAGTATAAGTCCATAGCCCGTCAAGCTTCAGCCATCAAGATCCATCCCTTTCAGCTTCTGCATCGTCGGTGTCAATTGTTACAGTCATACCGGTCAGCAGCAGGAAAACAACTTGAGTGGACCCCGGCTAGAATTGTGAACAGACATCGAAACACGACGGATCTGTAAGAAGAGTCGTTAGCGCTGCAACAAGGAAAGAGCTCGCCGTCGCCTACGTTAGACAAAGTTTGTATCCCTTGTACCAATGTGGATGTGCATCCCGCCCTCCACAAGCTGACGCAGAGCCGTAATAATCACATCGCCAGGTTTGTCCTCCGGGACGCAATCTGACCAAAGCAGCCGGAAGGATCGGATCTGTGAGGGCCCCGCCGCGCATCGGGCGGAGAGTATGCTGACCAAATCCTCGTATTCATATTGATCAGGGAAGAATTGGCGGGTCGTGAGGGTGCGGAGGTTCGGAAGGAGGTTTGGGGAGGTTGTTAGCGCCGTCAAGAACTCGAAATCATCTTCCATTTTGACCAGCTCGAGATCCGCCAGGCTGGGGATAAGGGTGAATGCGCTTGAGCTGACCACTTCTGGATCGACGACACCATATATAACGACTGCAATGGCGGGGCGGATCGGGCTAGGGAGGAGATGATATCGGAAGGGATATTGATGCCGGGTATGTACAGGGTTTGCAGCGCAGGCAGCGTGAAGTAGGATAAAATGGATGTGTTGCTGTATTCGTCGGCCTCTATACCAAGATGTAGACTTCGGAGGGAATTATGAATGAATTCGGTTAAATTGGTTGGAGGATCGTCGCTATAAAAATACACTCGGTCGAAATTGCATTCCACGAGGTTTGGCGCGGCACGGATTAGCTCGGCACATCCACGGGCATTGAGAGAGAAGAACTCTGCGCGGTCGGGATCGCGGTCGTCTTGCGCAATAGTCAGTGCTGTTAAGCACGGAAACGAGGCGTTTATCTGTTTCAATGACGTCTCGGACGCAAAGTACAGTTGTAATTTCTGCACCCGAGGTGCGTGCTCGTTCAGCACAGACGCTTCGGCCTGCGGTAACGGTCCACGGAGGGAGATGGAGGTCGCACGAGTACCGGCGCGTTTGAGCCAAGCTTCGAACAGGTGCTCGAACCCTGGTGCCCGTGGAAACTCGATCTGAATGCTGGTCCACAGCGCGGAAGCGGAGAGAGCGATATTGGACCATGAATGGCACACTTTCAGAAACACCATGGGTGCCATGAGCGGATCAGCTCGCGGGATGGCGGGGAGGCATCGCGTGAAGATATCAGACGAGATTTCGAGTGGCAGCCGCGCCATCGGGTCCAGGATGGCGTTGAGGTCACGTTGGACTGCCGTCCTAGTCTTTTCGAGGTCGTAGATGATTTCCTTATGGTGGGCTATAGCGGAGGCAAGGTCTTCAAGACGAGTACGGAGGGCAGCCGCATCTGACATGGTGGTTCCGAGTCAAGCGCAAAATAACAGGAACAAATACACTGCCACCAACTTAACCGGTGCCGTTTCTCACCTACAATATGCAGTACGTTGTCTGGGTCGTTGAGGTCCGTCACAATTTACGCGAACATGGATTGATATTGTTTTGTCGGTCTCGCCGCTTTCAACTTTGATTGGGGGTCGACTCGTGTTTTCCGCGGGGTGTCTTACTTTGAGCTCGGGGGAACTCGGTAATTTTCTCCGGGGCATTTGAGGCAGTAGCCACCGATTTTGTTGCTGACCGTTCAATCGTGTGAAATATCTCGGTTGGGCATTGGAAAAGTTGGCGGGAAATAGCGGTTCAAAACATCCTACAGACCAGAGAGATGGAACATCGCGCTGAAATTTGGCTGAAATACGGTCGAAATGGCAAGAGTCTAAAACACCGAAAAAAACCTCCTCGTAGCATACATGATCCGACCCCGGATCGGATGGGGATCTCCTGCCTACACTGGGTTCGTGAATATTTTCAGCAGGTGCACTGACCAATTATGCTATCAGGTCTTCCCTAGGCATCTTCCACTGGTATAAGTAGGACAAAAAAGCGGGACGTGAACCTGATTGGGTAGGTTAAACCAAAAAATAAATTGGAGGTTCTAATCTGGGCTTGACTGTCGTTCTAGCAAGGAAGAGCCACTTTGGGATAAGAACATAAGTTCCGCAGGCGTCGCTGTAGCCATTCGGAAATTTGAAAGAAAAAAGAAAAAAAGTCCACAAAAGAAGGCGATGACCCCGGATCGAACGGGGATCTCCTGCTAGATGACATGTTATATGACTTCGCCAAGTTAAGCAGGTACACTATCCAATTATGCTATCAGGTCTTTTTTAGTCTTTTCTACTGTGATATAAGTGAGACAAAGGTAAGCTTCAATGGTTCAATTTTGGGTGGCTTCGACCAGAAAATAAATTGTACCTTGTTCGGAGAATCCTTGACCATCATTTCATCTGAGGAAAGAAGAGCAACTTTGAAATACTGAAACGAGGACCACAGGCTGTTATATAGCCAGTTGCCCAAAAAATGAAAGAAAAAGGGGAGGGACGGCTGCAACATGACCTGGCCCCGAATTGAACAAGGATCTCCTGCTGAATATTCACAAACACAATATGTTGAACAGGTGCACTAATCAATTATGCTATCAGATCTTTCTTATGCTGGATTACCGTGATCTAAGTGAGACAAAAAATTGAACCTTGAACCCGGGTTTAAATTTCAAATTTGCACCGGATTCAACTACTTGGGCAGACTCGGAGATTCAAATGAAAAAATTGTGGCTTGCCTGCATCAATGACTATCATTTCACATTTCATTTGACCAAGGAAGAGCTGCTTTGGAATCAGAAAATGCTCCGCAGGATGTTACAGTCTAATACGGGTCCGTGAGACACTCAAATTAAGTAATTCAATTTAAATACCCCCGTGTCCAAATCTGCCTATTTTTGGCTCTCAGATATTGAAACCATATGGTATCCTACTTTTGGCTTACTCAGAATCTGTGGAGTGCAAGTGTTGCCAATGGTATAAGGCGAAAGTAGGTGTCTCCGGGAGTGATCGGATGAAACATTGCCAAACAACTTGCATTTTTCACCCATTTCACGGCTTAAAGAAGGGAAAAATTGGGGTGGAGGACATTTAAATGAGATATTGGAAGGCTATGAGCACATGTTGCATGGGAACTGTGAGGAATTGAGGGGGAAAATAGATGTCTCAAGGACTCGCATCAGGAAAATGTTTTTTGAGCTGACAGAGCTGGTGCCAGCTCTGCCAACCTTGCCATCACGCCATAATCGGGGCTAGCGCCATAAAAAGATAGCGAGCGCCAATATGTTTTGTATGCCGGTACCCGGCTACAGAAAGGGGGGCTTGCGCAATTCTCAGTTCCCGTTTTTCACTCTGCACTATTAATCCTCGTTGAGTACATACTGACTAAGGTCCATCCCATATGTGTCTAATGTGAATCCAAGCTGATTCCTGCGCTGATTATCGTCCGCCAACATTCTCATCAACTCCGTCACATTTGGCCGTTGTAACCGGCTTAGCGGAAACGAAGTCCGGAAAGCGACACCTGCCAATTCAAAGTGCAGGTCGCGGCCTCCATCAGTTGATTTCTCAGAGTTAGAAGGAACGGCCGAGCTGGGTGGGACCCGAGTTCGCTTTCCTCGATGATCACGGGAAGTGGCGGGTATGAGGAGTTAATTGATGAAATTACCGTACACGGGCTGAACAGACATCATTAGAATGGTGAAGTGAGCCTGAGAGAGGGAAAAAATTATGTTGCAACCATAGGGATTCTTGACGTAACTGGTGTAAAAGATTTTCTAAGGGTAATGTTTCTGGGTGTGAAGGCGGTCCAGATGTGCGAGCACGTCTTTCCTGCGGGCTGTGCATCACAGCCGGATATGGGGCCAGCTCATCGCGGTTAACAAGTGGATGCCCATCAGTCCAGTGTGGTGGTGGAAGAGGAAGTGAAAGCGGTTTAGTGTATGAACCCGGATTTCGTTGATATTCACCGCCTCCACCGGGTAACTGCGGAAAGTAGTAGCTGGGTGTTTCATAGAGAATTTGAGAGAGAGACTACGGCTACAATGGCGGAGTCGGAGGTATCCGCAATGGGTCAGCAGGAGCATTTTGATTGTGCATTGTATTCTGAGGCCCAGCCACCGGGTTTACACCATGAAAAGCATTTTGAGATGCTAGCCGGTCTTTTTTTCGTTTGAGATTCCGCCGCGCAACTCGAGCAGTATACATATCGAGATCAAGGCCCTTCCCCATCTTGCGGTGCCCAGAATATTTCCAACTCAAAAAACTTCTTGCAGAATTTCAAGGAAAACACACCAAAAACACACACAATGAAATAAAACAAGCCCATCTTAAGTTCGGGGCGGTTCCATCCCTTTTCAGACTTAAGTTTACACAGAACTTAAGATGAGCTAATAAAGTATTTGACTCGTTGAAGGTATGTATTGCAGCCGTTGGATCCGAGGGAGTATTTGTCGGAAAGGCTTCGGATAGACATGCTTAATTTTGTAAAGAGATAGATAGACACAACATAGCGGATAAGTAGCTGTTCAAATGGTACAGAACCCGAGAGAATACGAGAGTCTATCGAATGTGAATGTGAGCAACATAATTTGCAACGAACCAGAGACTTGCAAGAGTGTCCACGGGTATGGGGTGTTATCACCCACCCGAATGGTTGTGCGCCGGAGCCTCCTGGATCACCAAGAGCAATTCTACCTCTTTCCATAAATTATGGAATACAATTGCTTCGTCGTGCAATTGCAGTTCCTCTGGATCCTCGTTATCGAGGCCATCTCGGCTTGTTGTGATGCGTTTCAGATCCGGGAAAATCGCGGAGAGGAATTGCGCAACAGGCATTATTACTGTGGATATTCGGGAATGCGCAACATCAATCGATTTCAAGGCATGCTGTGAGGGGCCCAGGGCCTGGGCTGGGGATGGTGGGGCACTCATGCCATCGAAGGTTATAGTGAGGTTTGCGAGGCGGGGGCACCATGTCGCAAAGGAATGCAAGCATTCCAGAGTGGCGTTGGGCGGTGACCTAGACGGGCTGTATGATGTCATATGCATTTCTTCGAGATGAGGCCAAGCGCGTGCCAAATCGGCGGCAGTGATGTTATCCAAGTCGATTCCAATGGGGGATGAGATGTTTATAGTCACCAAATTGGTGAACCCAACTAGGAATCGTATTGACTCGCGATGGATGCGAAAATTCGGGGAGTTCCCATCGAAACTAGTGATACCGACATCGAAATTGACCTCCGTGAGAGACGAGTGCAAAACACTCGCTGAAAGAGCACGGTAGAACTCGTGTGACTCGGCTGTTGTAGGGTAGGATCGTACATAGAAGCTGAGTGATCTCAATGGAACTCCTTTGCACGACCTGAGGAAATGAGTGATAGCCTCTATATCCGAAGAGCCGAGGTGCAGTTTGCGGAGAACCGCAAATGGTTGGGGGTCAAAACGTGGCGAAAGCGAGTGGGAGGTAGGGAGCGTGTTCAAACGCAGTGCTGTGAGGGTCGGAAGCCTAGAGAGGTGTTCCAAAGCACCGTGGTCCAAGCTCTCCACATGTACAGACTCGATGTACTCCAAAGAACGCAGAAAAACGGAGACAGCTTGTTTTTCTCCACATGAAATTGAAACATCCTTTAAGGTAGGACATTTCAGTGCCAGAGTCGGGAGGAGCGAAATCGCGGGGATAGAGGATCCGGAGAATGTTAGCGATGTGATTTTGGGACCGAGGAAAAGATGGATATAATGGAAGCTGGGATCTGAGGGGCACCAATAAAGAGTCTGCAGATTGGGGAGGAGTTGATCAGGGAGGCAGACACTGATTACTGGGAAAATTCCCGACAAGTCACAATCCCAGGAAGTGCAGCAGAGATTCCGAATACGAGGTGTGTATGCGAGCACTCGGTTCCAATCCTCCGCCCGAATAGGTCGACGTGCATGCTATGAGTCAATAGGTCACTAATCGATTATTACCGAGCCAATCCACTCACCATGTTACATTTCCATGCAGCTTCCGCAACGTCATCGACCACCCATAAATCAGCAGGCATGCAGCGGAGGAGGTTCACAAGAGCCGAGGACCTCCAGAGACGGTCGAGAGCAAGTTCGCGGAAGGTACCACAGGTTCTTGCCAAGACTGCGAGGTCCTGCAGGGTGGGCTGTCGCCAACTGTAGCTGTGACGGCCCGAGTGCTCTCTTGGATCAAGATGGGAAAATATGAGGGCAAGGAGTTCCTGGACGCTGAGGCAACGATGCATTGACTATGGAAAGGATGGGATAGTGCAGACTGTGGAGCGTCGAAAGAACACCTGTCACGGTGGTGACCATGCGCAGGATTAGAAGCAGCCGCAATACAACGACAAACAATCTTGCCGGTTGCCTCAGATCGCCAGTTTTGTCCCCACACATCATTCTGCATATGGTAATTCACACACGTGATCTCCGGACCCTCCGGCGATGCTCCGCAAAGCCACCATGAAGTCGAGAATGGGTGGGTGGCATGGCCAGGCCCGAACTGTGTATGGGCGAGGGACTTCAAGAAATGAATTCTCATTGCATTACTAAGTCGCGAATGTGTAAACATGAAATACAACGTAATATTTACACAATAGGACGCGTCGCGGACCGCACCAATGCACCCACGACGCGTCGGGACGCGTAATTTGTATCAAAGATGGAGCACAATTGGAATAGGATGGAATAGAAAGACTCACAGTATATCTGTCAGCATGCCACCCGCACTGCAGAGTGGTGGCATCGGGCATTGCGAGTGGGGCTGGCGGCACAAGGAGAACTTGAAGACAACCGGGAGCCCGAGGGCAATATGAGCCTCGGGATGCTCGAGGATGGTTCGCAGATGGTTATTTGAGCAATGGGGCACCCTCCCTTGCAGTTGGGAGGTGGTGTCGTGGCGGTACGGAGGAAAGAGGCAGTGATTGACAAACAATGCTCGACAGTCCTCCGGGGCTCCGGAGGTCACGTTTTGATGTTATCAGATAGGGATTGATGTGTGGGGACCATTCTCAAAAGCTGGTTGCCTCCCGATTTCATGTTGTACATCATGATCGTGTCCTCCCTGAATTTTGCTCCCGTGTTGCTCGGGACAATGATGGCGTTCCTATTAATTTGCCGCTCCGTTCTGTGGCACAGAACGGCCTCCTCGAAAGGTCTGGCGACGCATACATGCAAAAATGTATGGGTGTGTCAAGAATCACATCAGCAAAATGTATTTGAGCTGGCCGGGCTGGCACCAGGTCTGTCAACACTGCCATCACACCATAATCTGGCCTAGCCCCATAAAAAGATAGCGAGCGCCTAATATATGGGAGGCATCCGCGCCATCTTTCCTTTGCTGGTGCCAGAATTTGTGCCAGTTTTGGATGCCAGTCGCTGCCAGATTGTCATTATGTTGCCATAAAATCACACAATAGTATAGATGGCACCAAAAATATGATTCATTTTACATAGTGGGAGGTCTACATAGCATTACAGATATACAGTGACCGACTACTGGGGGACGGCGAAGAAATCAGACAAAAATATGTGATGCCAAACAAGCCACATACCTCATCGTCTTCCTCAGGCTCGTCGTCGGGGACGGCGATGCGGGAATGTGGGTCCGACGAATTGCCGCCATCTGAGGACTACTCGAAGATGTCATCCCCCACAGCCTTCTTGTACTGGAATCCGGCGCCAAGGCCCATTGTGCATGGGGAAGGTAAAGGTGTTCGTAAGACTGTAACGATGTCAGCGTGTGAAAAAAAAAAAAAGATACGGAGCGCACATACAAATTGAGGTGGTGCAGGGGCCCAGGAAGCACAGAGGGGGAGGATGCACCTGCCGGTTATGGCCTAAAGACGGATGGAGGTACATACATAACAGGTGAGCGGTATTGCGGTCTTCGCCGTGTACGGGGGGCAGAGGCAGTATCTGCGCACACAGGTCACGGGAACTGAAAGAAAGTTGACTTAGTCATGGCAGGGTATGATTAAGGAGCCCACATACGAAAACACAGCTCTGGATGGAAGACATTTGCACAGCTAGCATGGCTACGATGAAAATCAGCAAGCCGGAAGGCAGGAAGGGAGAGGCTGAAGACCTACAAGAGACATGACGACTGTTTGCCTGGTTGATGAAGAGGAAGGGTCGGTGGAAGACAAGATGGTCAGAAATGGGGGGGATTGGAGGAGAGAAGATGACAGGAAAGGAAGAAAGGCAATGTGTTGGTTCATTGACAGTTGGTATTGTTTGTGGTGCTGATTGGCGAACTCACGGAAGCGAGGTGCAGCGAGTAGGCACGGCAATCAGCCGAGCGGAGTTTGAACGACTTAGTCCGGAATTTCATGAAACCAGACCGGAAAAAAGACTGAGCATTCAGCTGGGAGCTAATTCTTCAGTTTTGGATGTTTATCCTAGGATTGTTTTCCACCATATTTATCCTCTCTATGCGTTCAAATCCTTCTATGTAAATAATTACATAGACTATCATGCTAATGAGATTGCATTTTAAACCTGAGCTCCCGTTGTCGAGGATCATTCTCATTCTCTTGGTTGGCTGAATTGGGCAAAGAAATTCTGGCGGTCCTACCGAAAATGGCAGACCTGGTGATTTCAGAAAGATGGTGTGAGCTGGCGATGCGGCTGCCAGCTGCCCCAGATGTGCCAGCTGTGCCAGCTCACCGCCAACCACAGCCATACAAATTACATTTTCCTGATGCGCCGACGATGACGAATAATACTTTTGAGATCAGGGTATGTAATTTCTTTCTCCATCCGTGATAGTTGAACACAACACCGATTCGCGGCGCGGAATTAATTTGAATCGAGGCAGAGATCCCGCGGTAGCTCAATCTGGCGGAGGGATTTCACGGGCACTCGAGCCCCTCGTTAAATCGGTGCGTACATGTCCCAGTTCGGGATGTTATGTCTTGACTCAGACCTGGGAGGGTGTGTGGAGAACGACCGGCGATGAGAAATATACTGACTTTTGGCGAATATTGGTGCATACAAAATGTTTTTTTTGAGCGCGCAAAAGACGCCGAAGGAAAGCCAGCGCGGTGCACCGGTAAGCCCGATTTCCCTCCCTTTTGTCCCGACGTTGGCTTATATTTGTGCAGAGTGCCAACGGGAATCCGCGGTAGAGCGTTCCTTCGCGAATCGTAGGAGGTCGGCCGCGCACTTTTATTCCTGGGATTCAGACGGATGCAGAATTTATGGATATCTTTATGTCGGAAAGGGCCAAAGCCCAGCGTCGCGCTGATCATGACCTTCCACCGCGGGATCTAACTGCTTGATTTCCAGGGAAGGATGATGAGATTTATCGAACGGGGTTGATTGCAAGATCTCTTGCAACTTGAATGTATGGTCCTGGATCTCGTCGATAAACCAGTGTCGATTCGAATTTCGTAGTCGTAAGTCAATTATACCGGCTACAGCAAGGATAGGTGAACCTGAGTTATGGCAGAGATATCGCTACGAGAGGCTGCTTGGGAAGAGTCAGTAGACGCGTAAACACCGCGCAAGATCTTGGATCCTTTTTTGATTCGTTCGAGGCAGCGTGTTCTATTTGCCAATGTTGTGCTCGCACGTGGTTAGTTTAGGGGTGGGCTCGCTCCTGTGGGCCGCTGCCTCTGCTTTGACCAAGAGGTGGGCGCCCCTGTCTTTTGGAATATCATGCCCTCTTCGGCGATCGGATCGGTAATTCTTGATGGGTGTTTTCCTCTCGCACCATTGCTCCTACGGGTGAGTTTCGCTTTCGACCCCCCCTATTTATTCACCCTCTCCGTCTGCCCATCTTTTTTTTTCGGCTGAAAACGAATTCGTTGATGCGTTACGGCAAAAATGATGGAATTCCCTTTTATAGGTTTAAGTCTGATGCTAGCTCAATATCTCACCGACAAGTGCAGGGCGGCGACCAGCAACTTTCTTAACTCCCCAGAAAGGCATCCGTGGCTACCCGCTCAATTTTATATCGTATTTTTGAATCAGCCGTTCCGGAGAAAAAAACCCCATCAGTGCCCAGACCCCCCCTACAGGGCAACAACCACTGAGAGGAAAAAAAATGTTTACTCAAAAACGTGTTCTCCGGACCAGAATAACTCGATTAAAGCATGATATCTTTTATTTTTCGTCCGCCCACCTCTTGGCTTTGACGCTGCATTTCTCAAAGCCTCAAAGTTGTCTCTTCCCCACACACAGCGACGACCATGAGTCTGTCGACCTCGCTGCTGATGCTCGTCACGCACCCGCCGGAATTCCACATGCTGCTGCAGTCATCTGCCACGACCAAAAGCGCGACATCCCGGCGGCGCGCGAGCACGCGACGTCGGGGCGCTGGCCCCGCACCGGCGCCGGGCGTTTTTCGACATGACGCCGAAGCTTCTCGTCCGTCATCAAGGAGCTCGAGGGGGATTTGGCGCGCGTGGTAATACTGGTATGTCTTGCGTTCCTCCCCGTTTTCCGTCCCTCCGTCCTGAACACACACTGATTATGTACATTACATTGTAGGCAGGTCCTATTTTACCCCGCCCTCCGCGCACTCTACAGGATTGAAGACGACTTGGACCCTCCCCCGTTTGTGAAGCACCCCGTCGTCATCGAGGTCCTGGCCTCCCTGCGGCATACCGCGCCGCGATCGTAGGCGCCGCTCCTCCGCCTCCTCCAACGCAGCTACCCCGGGGCTGAGACGATCGCGGACTACGACCTCTTAGGCGCGACTTCCGCTAGGACGTGCAGGAGCGCCGGTACTTCTGGCCGCGTGAGATCTGGGCGGGGGCGCGCTATGGCGGGGGGGTTTCGGCGGTGGTGGAGATGTGTGCGGGGGCTGGTGGGGTGGATTGGTCTGGGGAGCGAGCATACGAGCTCGGAGTTTGAGGGGTGCGGGGCATAGAGGCGTGGAGGTGTCCACCCTCTGCGCGGCGTTTCGCTGCGCGCTGCTGCTACTACGACGGCGTCGAGTACGCCGCTGTGTCGAGGCCGGGTGTCGCTGCATTGCTGCGACGTCCCTGCTGCTGCGGCGCGGCGTCCAGCCGTCTGCGTAGGGGCGTTGTCGCTGCGGTGTCGCTGCGTCGAGTCGAGGCATCGCTGCGCGGGGTGTTACCAGTTGGGCGTCGCTGCGTGAGGCGTCACTACGTCGCTGCGGCGGCGGGTGTCAAGTCGAGGCATCGGGGCGTCTGCCTCGAAGTGTCGAGACATCGCTACGTCGCTGCGGGGCGTCTGCATCGAGGCGTCGACGCGTGGTGTCGCTGCGCCTGCGAGGCGTCGCTGCGTCGACGGCGCGGTGTCGAGGCATCGGTGTAGAGGCGCGGTGGCGGGGGCGGGGTGTCGCTGCTGCCGCGTCTACTCGTGTCTAGCATCGCTGCGGGTGTGCTGAGCTGCTGCATCGCGTCACGCTCTTCTCCTGCTGCCGCTCCTCTTCTGCGGTGTCTACCCGTTTGACCTCACACTGACCTCCTTCCCCGCAGCTAATACTGCGCTCCACAAACCCGCGCTCGGTCTTGGTTATCTTCCGCGAGTACGCACGCAGGATCCACGCGCGCGCTCCCCACGGACCGAACTTTATGGTGCTGAGCGTGGCGTGTGGGAAGGTGTGTTTCTGTTTCCTTGTGCGCCCCCCATTTCCTCCTCCCTCTCTCTCGTCTCGTCACCCACCTGTGCCTACATCCACCTCTCAATCCCTCATCCTCGCCCTCCACATCCACCCCGTCCCGCTTACTTTATATCACCCCCGCATCACTCGCCCGCACTCGCCTGCTCCCATCCCTCTGCTTCCCGCCCCGATGTCGAGTCACTCGGTCCTCGGCGCCTCTCCTACTACGCGCTTGCCCCCCCGAGCGTTGCCTCTTCCAATCCTCCACTCACCCGCCCCGTACCTACCTCCATTCTTCTGCACGTCCAGCTCGCATACTCTGTCCTCTTCCGCGCGCTCGACGCCCGCTGCTTCCTCCTTCGCCCCCGCTTGCCTGTCCTTCCCCTATCCTCCACCGTTATGCGCTTCTCTCCCCTCACCTCCCCGCGCTCCCCTTCCCTGTCATCATTTGCACCCATCCCTAGCCGCCGTCCACTTTCCCCGTCCTCACGGTCCCTTACCGCCGCTTCCACGCGCCTTGACACCTCCCTTTCCCTCCCCACGCTCCCTTTCCCTCCCCCGCGCTCCCTTTCCCTCCCCGCGCTCCCTTTCCCTCCCCGCGCTCCCTTTCCCTCCCCGCGCTCCCTACCCCCGCCCGGGCTCCACTCTTCTGCTCCCCTTTCGCCTCCACCGTACTCACCATCGTCCCCCGCGCTCCCCTCGCTCCCCCCTTGCTTACTTCCCTCGCCCGCTCCTCTCCCCTCCCCTCCCTTTACTCTCTCCCCGAGTAGTATCGTACAGAGTCGAATATATATATATATATTTGTGGTGTGCGCGCTACGCTATTGATATTCACACATTTTTCTATGATTTTTTTGCCCCTGCTTTCAATGCATCCTCTATGTGTGACCGTTACAAGTCACGGATTTTTCTTGGAACCAACTGTCGCGTCGCGCCGCTATAAACGCGCTCTCGAGGAAACCTTTGGCTGGCTGGAGAGCTTCTTGCTGTCGCAAAGTGGACCGCATCACTTTGAGCATTGGATAATTGAAGAGTGAATTGTCACCGGGCGACAGCATGCGCGGCATGGGTGTAAGACAGCGCATGCGGCGTGTATCTTTAATCCCAGCCTCCGAAGATCTTCAGGTGCTCATATTAATTGTTATTAACCGCACTCAACGGCACCCAAGAAGACGAGTAGATACCGACCTACTTCCGTGCGTCCTGCGACTAGTACAGATGGCCCGCGATCTCGACAACAGCTCAGCTTCAGCATTCATCCAACCCCGCCCGCCGTCCGCGCTGCCACCGCCGCAGGGCACAGACTGGTCGCCGTGGGCCCCCGCCGCCTGCACGCCGTCGCCGATGCCGCCGCGCCTGCCGTCGCCGCCGCGTGACGGGTCGCTCACCGTCCCGCTGCCCTCGACCGCTGCGCCCCCTCGTCCTCTCGCTAGCCAGCGCAGCCGTCCTCGAGGCCCTCCACCTCCGCGCAACCTTCGAAGCCAGCGGCGCCTACCCAAACTTGCTGGCCGCGAACCCGCGCGCCGCCTTCCGCAACTTCGAGGCCGCCGCGCGCGCAACCAATGACCCCGCCGCGCTCCACCGGGGATGGTGGGTAGGGGAGGCGGTGGCCGCGAGCCGGAGGTGAGCAATTCTCCCTTGCCCGCTTCGCAGGCATTCTTTCGTCGGACAGGCTTTCTCTTCCAGCCGCAGGCATCCTCGGCCTCTGGCGCCGCAGGCCATCTATGCGCCCATGGCGCGGTATTCTTTCTCGTTCATTCACCCGTACCCCGCGCACCATACGCGACGCAAGACTCTCTTCCGCTTCTGCAAGATATTCGTTCTGCGGGCACCTCCCGCCTCAAGCTACGCAACACCACTACCGATGTCAACATCAATACCACGACCGCGGGCGCTCGATTTCTTGGTCCCCGCGCAAAGCAGCCCGGGCTCGCAATCCCAATACTAACAGCGGGCGCTGCCTTTCTCGCGCTGCCCGCCGTCAAGCTTCGTGCCGTGTCAAGATCTTCGTGCCTCGCCTTCAAGTACACGATCTTCTCGGCTCGCCGCTCAAGAGCCCGGGCCGTGCTTCTCTGTCTCCTTGCTCTCGGTTGGCGGCTCCTCCTGGCCTTTCCTCTGCTGAATATTCGAATGCCCACCCGCTGCGCTTGCTTTTCTGTGGGACGTGTTTTCTTCGGCGCCGAATAATTGTGCGTGCTCGAATTTTGAGTCGTTATCGCTTCTCGCATCCTCATGTCTTGTTTCACGACTGGATTGAGCGCTGGTTTTGCATGTATCATCTCTTTGTAGGCGTGCAATATGATTAATTCATTGCCTCTCTGCTCGTCCTCCGAGGTTGGACGTTGATTCCGCATCCAGGATGGAGACAGTACGTGCCGCTGGTGTCGTCCTTCGCCCCAGAATCATGGCTCATTGGGCCGCATCGCTTTCAGCGCTTCCTGAGGACGGTATAAGCAGCGATTCAGGTGCGTACCCAAGTCAATGCATATGTGATGTTTTCTAGTGATTTTGTGTTCTTGTAAAGGGACGCGTGTTTTTCAGCAAGGTACTGACACATGTTTTTTGTGTCTGAGTCGCGGTTGTGAGTCTCGTTTGGCTCAGCCGAGTGGTTAGGGAGGTATGGCTGCGTCCCGATACTTACTACCACATCATCTCATTATCGATCATCTCATCCCCAGGATACATTTGTTTATTGCTGGAGCCGATGCTCACCTCTCAACCCGGCGTACACGGACTTTTACTTTACTTTACTTTTCCTCTAGGGTTAGTTAGGGGTTATGATCAGGGCGGGATTCAGGTGCGTATCCAAGTTAATATATATGGTGATGTTAGTTGCAAGGTACTGACACGTGTGTTTCGTGTCTAGAGGTGCGGCTTGCATCCGAATGATTCGTGGAGGGAGGTATGGCAGCGTTTGAATTTCAGACGCCACGAGTTTAGAAAACACCGATTGCCAGAGGCGCGAAGTCCTTGAGCAATTGGAGGAGCTTAATTCACAAAGGATTCGGCGTCCAACATCCCGATACTACGGCGTGTTTTCATTTTATTTCGTCCCCGGTGCGATTCCTCCACAGGATCAGCGCTGACTTGAAGTGCCTTCGTAGATCGTAAGCTCTCATCCATTTAAATGACCTCGCGTGCGCATTCTCGCTTGCTTTAAGTGTACAGAGCATCGTTCGTTCGTTGGCTCTGCGGCGTTGTGGGTATTACATAGCTGATGGCGAGGCTTGATCCTGATTCCTGATTATGATGTTTCGCAGGCAGCGCAAGTCCTCGAGCTCAAATCAAGTCCACATGATCAAAGCAAGTCCTGTCATCTCCGCTTACCAGCGAAGCGCTTCACTTCCGCGCTCGCGCTGCGTTCTCCTCCGAGGTTCTGTTTCTGCAAGACTTCCGCTCTTCCGACTCACCAGATCAAGACATCATTTTTGTACATCTTCGCAACCAAGACGTATTTACTCCGAGGTTCCACAAGACTATGGTCGACCCAGTGTTCTAGTGTCCAGCTCCGCTCGTTCGTTCGTTCTGGATCTCTCTGCAGCACTCTGAGGATTCGCTGACGGCGAGTCTTCATCCTGATTTGATGTTCCGCAGTCAGTGCCCTCAAATCACGTCCTCAAATCAAGTCCTATCGTCTCCGCTCTGACGCTGGCGTTGCGTTCTCGGAGGTTCCGCTGTCTCAGTCCCGCAGCTCAGCTCGTGAGATCACAGTCCGAACTGTTTGATCCATCCTGATTATGCGTATTTAAGCAGGTCCACGGTAGGCGCCGTGTTCAACCTCAAATGCACTCTTCGATGTGAGTCCTTTCGTCTGGATCGCAACTGGATCGCCTCATATATGTACTCGCTAGTAAGGCGCGTTTTACTCCGCGGGTCTGCGAGACATTGCCACCACTGCTCACCTCGTGGCATCGCAGCTCGAGATTTCGAATCACCAGATTCGATTTCCTGGTAATCTCTTTCCTAATATTTGATTACCAAGCTCAGGAGTCCCTTGTCGCCGTAGCGCCACACATTATAATAAAATACCTTTCGAACTCTATTCTTGCACACATCATTTCATGGTTTTGCTGGGATACCTTGGGTGGGATTGGGACATATAAGGAAAATGTCGGGGCATACGGAACAAGATATGTACCAGAAATTGAGGGCAAAAATAAACCGTACTAAGTATCAGCCCATAGCCTGTCAAGTTTCAAGTTCCATCCCTTTCAGCTTCTGCATCGTCGGTGACAACTTGAGGTGACCCCGACTAGAATCGTGAATAGACATCGAAACAAGACGGATCTGCAAGAAGAGTCGTTAGCACTGCGAAAGGGAAAGAACTCGCCATCGCCTACATTAGACAAAGTTTGTATCTGTAGTACCAATGTGGATGTGCATCCCACCCTCCACAAGCTGCCGCAGAGCCGCAATAATTTCATCGTCAGGTTTGTCCTCCGGGCTGCACAGCAGCCGGAAAGATTGGAGCTGCGAGGGCCCCGCCGCGCGTCGGGCGGAGAGCACGCTGACCAAATCCTCGTATTCATGGTGATCAGGGAAGAATCGGCGCATCGTGAGGGTGCGGAGGTTCGGAAGGAGGTTGGGGGAGGTTGTTAGCACCGTGAAGAACTCAAACCGTCCTATCGAACTGATCTCGAGATGCGCCAGGCTGGGGACAAGAGTGAATAGGTTTGCTAAGTTTTGGGCTGACCAGTTGTCGATTGACCCTATATATAACGACTGCAGTGGCGGGGCTGACCGGGTTAGGAAGGAGATGATGGTGTCCTGCAGGATGGCGACGTCGGGTATGTAGAGGGTTTGCAGCGCAGGAAACGTGAAGTATGACAAAATTAATATGCTGCTGTAGTCATCGCCCTCTATACCAAGACGTAGATGTCGCAGGGAATTGTGAGTGAATGCTGTTAGATTGGGTGGGGGACTTTGGTGATAACACATTCGTTCGAAATTGCATTCCATGAGGTTTGGCGCGGCACGGATTAGCTCGGCGCATCCACTGGGGTTGTCCGCGTAAAAGCAAGAGCTAGGGTGGCCGGGATGATGGTTGCCTTGCCCAATGGTCAACATTTTTAGGCACGGAAACGAGGTGTCGATCTGCTGCAATGGCGTCTCGGACGAAAAGTACAGTTGTAATTTCTGCACCCGAGGTGCGTGCTCGTTCAGCACAGATGCTTCGGCTTGTGGTAACCATCCACGGAGGGAGATGGAGGTGGCACGAGTGCCAGCGCGTTTGAGCCAAGTGTCAAACAGGTGCTTGAACCCTGGTGCCTGTGGAAACTCGATCTGAATGCTGGTCCACAGCGCAAAGGTGGCTAGAGCGATATTGGACCACGAATGGCATACGTTCAGAAGAGCCATGGGCACTGTGAGCGGATCAGCTCGCGGGATGGCGGGGAGGCATCGCGTGAAGATATCAGATGAGATTTCGAATGGCAGCCGCGCCATCGGGTCCAGGATGGCGTTGAGATCGCGTTGGACGGCTGACCTGGTCTTTTCGAGGTCGCGGATGATTTCCATATGGTGGGATATAGCGGAGGCAAGGTCTTCGAGACGGGTACGGAGGGCAGCCGCGTCCGACATGGTGGTTGCAAGTCAAGCGTAAAATAATAGGAACAAATACACTGCCACCAACCCAACCGGTGCCGTTTCTCACCTACAGTATGCAGTGCGTTGTCTGGGTCGTTGAGCTCCGTCACAATGTACGTGAATGCGGATTGATATTGTTTGTCGCTCGCTGCTTTCAACTTTGATTGGGGGTCGACTCGTGTTGGTTGAACCGTTCCGCGGGGTGTCTTACTCAAACTTGAAGCTCAGGTGAGCTCTGGGATTTCTTTCCGGGCATTTGAGGCAGTAGCGACCGATTTTCTCGCTGACCGTTCAGCAGGTGAAAGACACAGTCAAAAAGGTAAGAGTCTAAAACGAGGGAAAAAGCCTCCTCGTAGCATACATGATCTGACCCCAGATGGAATGAGGATCTCCTGCTAAATACACTTGATAAGATTCTACATGTTAAGCAGGTGTACTGATCAATTATGCTATCAGGTCTTCCTTGGATCTGGTCTACTGTGGTATATAAGTGGGACAAATGGGACTTGAACAATGCAACTGCTCGGGAGGATTCAACCAAAATAACTTACTTGGACAATCCGTGGTTGTCATTTATTCTGAGCAAGGAAGCCTAGCGTTGGGATACTAGAACGAGTCCAGCAAATTGTTAGCCAGTTAGAAGCAAAATTGAAGGAAAACGGGACTCACAGAGGATGACCCGACTCCGGATCAAACGGGGATCTCCTGCCTTCCAAGCATATTATGGTCAGCAGGTACACTAACCAATTATGCCATCAGGTCTTTCCTATTAGATCTGGTCTGTTGTGGTCTAAGTGGGACAAAAAATTGAACCTTGAACCCGGGTTCTAATTTCTAATTTGCATCGGATTCAACTACTTCTTGGCAGACTCAGAGATTCAACAGAATACATTGGCTTGCCTGCATCATTGACTATCATTTCACATTTCATTTGACCAAGGAAGAGCTGCTTTGGAATCAGAAAATGCTCTGCAGGATGTTAGCCAGTTGCGAAAAAAAAAATGAGAGAAAAAGTCGCACCACCCTGGTTCATGGCCTGACCCCGAATCGAACAGGAATCTCCTGCTGAATAGACGAGCTAACATAACTTTAGCAGACACACTAGCACATCATACTATCAGATCTTTCTTATGCTTGGTATACTGTGGTATACAGTGTAAGTAGAACAAAAAAGTGGGACGTGAACCTGATTGGTAGGTTAATCAAAAAATAAATTGGAGTTTCTAATCTGGGCTTGCCTGTCGTTTTAGCAAGGAAGAGCAGCATTGGGATAAACGAGTGAGCTCCGCGGGATGCTAGCCAGGTGCGAAAAAATTTGAAAGAAAAAGATTCTTCCTCTTTAAATGCATGGCCTGACCCCGAATCGAACGGGGATCTGCTACTGAGTCCTTTTCCTCAGACCAATATGAGCAAGTGCACTAGCCAATTATGCTATCAGGTCTTTACCATGTTTGGTCCACTGTGGTATAACAGAGAGAAAGGTAAACTTCAATAGTTCAATCTTGGGTGGCTTCAACCAGAAAATAAATTGTATCTTGCTCGGAGCAGCCTTGACCGTCAATTTATCAGAGCAACAAAGAGCAGCTTTGAGTCGGCGAGCGAGCTCCGCAGACTGCTATATACAGTTGCCAGTTGCCCAACATATGAAAAAAACCGACATCCTGCATGATGACCTGACCCCGAATCGAACAGAGATCTCCTACTAGATATAACTAGATGCCTTCCCCAGGTTAAGCAGGTGCACTAGCCAATTATGCTATCAGGTCTTTCTTGTATGGGGTATACAATGGATAGTAGCTATAATTGAGTTAGTGACTCTGATGACTGTGAGGCGAGTGTTGAATAATGATACATGGATCTCCGTGGATTCTGAATTCATCCTGCGGTAAGGACGTGAATTCATTCTGCGGTACGGGCACGGGTGGATATCATGTCGAGAGGCAGAAGCGAGTCTAAGCGAGAGGTAGGAACGCAGCGTGTGTGGTGGGAAGACGGGTCGGAGTCGGAGGACTGCGGGAAGAGGCCGCGGAGACGACGTTGAGTGACAACATGAGGATTCGAGTTGAGAGCTAAAGCGAAGAGCGTTCCGTGCAGCAAGGACCTGCGGATCCCAGAACATCGCGACCGCAAGTTTGCGGAGCATAGACGCGATTCGGGTGATCCGCGTTCGATATCGATCCGCATGCGGGAATTGTGGTGCTGAATGGTTGCTGCGCTTGAATAAAGCCGCTCGCAAGTGCTGCGGTTGGTTTCATGGCAGTGCATCGAGGGCTGGCAGGAGCGAGTGCGGTGCTGAGCATCCCAGTTGCGCGTCAGAAGACGTATGTAATAAAAATCACGGCAAAACCACGTCGGCTAACAAGCGCCGGCTGTGCACCCGAAAATAAAAATATTTAATCCGTCTCCGTGTGTCTCTCTGCATGTCTCTCCCGCCGGTTCCTCCACGTCCATACTCTGCGACGCCGACGCCGCACCTCAACTTTGAATCCCCGCCGCATTTCCAGAACCCGCTGGCTGCGCCACGACCGCACCACGTGGATCCGAGCCTGGACGCGAACGTGAGTGTGATCGATTTTACGTAGTAGTCGGCAATGGCGTGGCTCATGCGCGACTGCCCGCTGCTGCTGTGGGGCTGGTGCTGGGACTGGGATGATACTGACTCTACGCTTCAGATGGCCCGCGATCTCGACAACAGCTCCGCTTCAGTATTCATACAACCCCGCCCGCCGTCGGCACTGCCGCCGCCGTAGGGCGCAGACTGGTCGCCGTGGGCCCCCGCCGCCGCCGCCGCCGCTGCCGCCGCCCGCACGCCGTCGCTGATGCCGCCACGCCTGCCGTCCCCGCCGCGTGACGGGTCGCTCACCGTCCCGCTGCCGTCCACCGCCGCGCTCACCGCCGCGCTCCCCACCGTCACCGCCCCCTCCCACGACCCCCAGCTCCAACTCGCCTGGGCCCGCGACGTCCTCTTCCTCGTCGACGCACCCCGTCCTCTCCACCCCACCCCCCCCCGCCCCCCTCGTCCTCTCGCTCGCCAGTGCGGCCGTCCCCGAGGCCCTCCACCTCCGCGCAACCTTCGCAGCCAGCGGCGCATACCCTAACTTACTGCCAGCGAACCCGCGCGCGGCCTTCCGCGACTTCGAGACCTCCGCGCGTGCAGGGTACGCCCCCGCGTGGTTCCGCCTCGCCCGCGACTATGAAGTGTTCAACGACTCCGCGCACGCCCTCGACTGCCTCACCCGCGGCGCGCGCGCCAACGACCCCGCCGCGCTCCACCGTCTCGGCGCCGTACTTCCACCGCGCCGCCGTGCGTGAGTCTCCAGTGCCCGGTGGGTGGGGGAGGCGGTGGCCGCGAGCCAGAGGCGAGCAAGTCTCCCTGTCCGCGCCGCAGGCATTCTTCCTTCGGGCGCCGCAGACTTTCTCTTGCCGCCGGAGGCATCACCTTCCCGTGCGCCACAGGCATCCCCTTCCCGTGCGCCACAGGCATCCTCGTCCTCGGGCGCCGCAGGCACTCTATGCGCTTGTCGTGAGGTATCTTCGGGCGCATTCTTTCCTGTTTATTCACCCATCCCCCGCGCACCATGCGCGACGCAAGACCGTCTGCATAAGATCGCGGCGTTCCCGCGAGGACCTCAAGCCCTGATACCGATACCGACACCGATGCTGAGGCAAGACCCGCTCTCCCTCGGTTTCTCTCGACCCCTGCACAAGACCACCTCAAGCTACGCAATACCAATACCGATATCAATACGATGACCCCGGCGTTTCGATGCCTCTCAATAGCGGTATACTCAATCTCTGGCTCCGCGCTCAAGTTACGCAATCTCAATACTAACAGCGAGCGCCAACCGTTCTTGCGCTGCCTGCCATCAAGCTCCGTTCCGCTGTGTCAAGATCGTCGTGCGTCGCCCTTCAAGTACAAGATCCTCGTGGCGACGAGCGGCAAGAATTCGAGCTCAACTCAAGAGCCGCGCTTCTCCGTCTTCTTGCGCTCGGTTGGCGCGACTCCTCCTGACCTCTCTCCCGCTGCTGAATATTTTATGCCCACATACTGCGCGTGCTTTTCTGTGGGACGGGGTGGATTGTGCCCCGGCGTCGATTAATTGTGCGTGCTCGCGCATTGATTGACAACTTCTCGCTATGTGTATGTATTGTTTCACGGCGAGATTCAGCGCTGCGTTTGTATGTATCATCCCTTCGTAGAGGTGCAATATAATTGATTGACTACCTCTCTGCCCGTCCTCTGAGGTTGATTCTGCATCCAGGATAGAGTAAGCACGGGCCGCTGGCTTCGTCCGTCGCCCGGTGATCTCTGTTTACTGTCTCACTGCGCTTCGGTTAGGTTTCAGCATTTGCCAGACCGTTATGAGCAGCGATTCCGGCGCGTATTCAAGTCGAGGCTCGATGTTACTGGCTTGTATTTTCTTTTAGCTGCGAGATTAACTGGGAGTCTTATCCAGGACTCGTTGAAGGTATGTATTGAAGCCGTTGGATCCGAGGGAGGATTCAGCGCTCAGCCTCCAACCTCCCGATACTCACTATCACATCATCCCATCTCCAGGATTCGTTTTTATTCCCTCGAGGCGATGGGTCGCTTCTCAAGCCGGCGTATTTTTATTTCAGTTCTCCTACGGTGCGATTCCTCGGGAGCGGCGGCACTGGAACCGGGGCAGCAAAACATTCACATTAACGGGATCAACGCTGCGTCTCCGTCTGTTTGAATCCACTTAGAGTGGTCATTCTCACTTGCTTGAACTGTGCAGATCATCGTTCGTACGTTATCTCTGTATTTGGAATGGGATGGTCAGTATTAGCAGGTGACGGAGTCTTGATCCTGTTCCGCAGGCAGCGCCATGTTTAACTTCAATTTATCACGTCCTGAAATCAACTACAGCCGTTCGGCAGCGAAGCGCTTCAGTGGCTCGTAAGTGGCGTGTTCTCAGAGGTTCTGCAAGACTTCCGCTGACTCGGTCTTCCAGCGCACCTCGTGAGATCGCAGTCCGAATCGTTTAACTTCATCCTGATTGTTTGCGCACGTCCACGCTCAGTGCCGTGTTCAATTTCTTCAAGGCAAGTCCTTTCGTCTAGATCGCGTCATTTCGCTACCAAGGCGCATTCTCCTCCGAGGTTCCGCAAGACTTCGGCCGACTCATTGTTCTGCGTAGTTTCCAGCTCCGCTCGTTCGTTCGTTCGTTCGTTCTAGATCTCTCTGCAGCGCTCTGAGGATTCACTGACGGTGAGTATTAATCCTGATCCGATGTTCCGCAGTCAGTGCTATGTTCAACCTCAAATCACGTCCTCAAATCAAGTCCTATCGTCTCCGCTCCGAGTCACCAGCGAAGCGCTTCATTTCCTCGCTGGCGTTGCGTTCTCCGAGGTTCCACAAGACGTCCGCTGTCTCAGTCTCGCAGCTCAGCTCGTGAGATCACAGCCCGAACTATTTGATTCATCCTGACTATGTGTATTTAAGCAGGTCCACGGTAAGTGCCGTGTTCAACCTCAAATGCAGTCTTCAAGGTGAGTCCTTTCGTCTAGATCGCAACTGGATCGCCTCATTTATGTACCCGCTAGCAAGGCGCGTTTTACTCCGCGGGTCTGCGAGATATTGCCATCACTGCTCACCTCGTGGCATCACAGCTCGAGATTTCAAATGCAGGCTTCAAGGCAGGTTTTTTCGCCTACATGTACTCGCTCGCAAGGCATGTCGCAGCGCCTTTTGAAATTTGACTCTGAGGTTCCGCAGGACCCCAGGACTTCCGCTGAATCAGTCTCGGGCTGCGATGACCACATCCTCGTTTATGGATCCGAGAAAAACATCGGCGTAGTGTATCATCAGACTCAATTTTCAAGTAACTTGAACTTCTGTCCTAATACTTGATCAACGTCCCTCGTCGCCGTAACGCCACACATAGAACACCTTTCGAACTCTCTTCTTGCACACGTCATTTCATTGGTTTGCTGGCATACTTTGGGATGCCGTATGGGATTGGGACATGTAAGGAAAATGTCAGGGCGCACGGAACAAGATATGTACCAGAAATTGAGGGCAAAAAGAAACCGTACTAAGTATCAGCCCATAGCCTGTCAAGTTTCAAGTTCCATCCCTTTCAGCTTCTGCATCGTCGGTGACAACTTGAGTGGACCCCGACTAGAATCGTGAGTAGACATCGAAACAAGACGGATCTGCGAGAAGAGTCGTTAGCACTGCGAAAAGGAAAGAACTCGCCATCGCCTACATTAGACAAAGTTTGTATCCGTGGGCCCAATGTGGATGTGCATCCCACCCTCCACAAGCCGACGCAGAGCCGTAATAATCCCATCATCAGGTTTGTCCTCCGGGATGCACTCCGACCAAAGCAGCCGGAAGGATTGGATCTGCGACGGCCCCGCCGCGCGTCGGGCGAAGAGGACCTTGACCAAATCCTCGTATTCATCGTGATCAGGGAAGAATTCGCGGACCGTCAGAGTCCGGAGGTTCGGAAGGAGGTTGGGGGAGATTGCTAGGACCGTCAAGAGCTCAAACTCTTCTCCCGAGCTGATCTCGAGATGTGCCAGGCTGGGGACAAGAGTGAATAGGCTTGCTAAGTTTTGGGCTGACCAGTTGTCGATTGACGCCATATATAACGAATGCAATAGCGGGGCGGACCGGGTTAGGAAGGAGATGATGACGTCCTGCGGGATGTAGCCGGGTATGTACAGGGTCTGCAGCACAGGAAACGTGAAATACAACAAAATGAATACGCTGCTGTATTCGTCGCCCTCTATACCAAGACGTAGATGTCGCAGGGAATTGTGAGTGACTGCTGTTAGATTGGGTGGGGGACTGTGGCGATAACACACTCCTTCGAAATTACATTCCACGAGGTTTGGCGCAGCACGGATTAGTTCGGCACATCCACGGGCATCGAGCGAGAAGAAGACTGCGCGGTCGGGATCGCGGTCGTCTTGCGCAATAGTTAGCGCTTTTAAGGACGGAAACGACGTGTTTATCTGTTTCAATGGCGTCTCGGATGAAAAGTACAGTTGTAATTTGTGCACCCGGGGCGCGTGCTCGTTCAGTACAGACGCTTCAGCCTGCGGTAACGGTCCACGGAGGGAGATGGAGGTGCCACGAGTACCGGCGCGTTTGAGCCAAGCATCGAATAAGTGCTCGAACCCTGTTGCCCGTGGAAACTCGATCTGAATGCTGGTCCACAGCGCGGAGGTGGCTAGAGCGATATTGGACCACGAATGGCACACTTTCAGAAGAATCATGGGTGCCGTGAGCGGATCAGCTCGCGGGATGGCGGGGAGGCATCGCGTGAAGATATCGGACGAGATTTCGAATGGCAGCCGCGCCATCGGGTCCAGGATGGCGTTGAGATCGCGTTGGACGGCCGACCTGGTCTTTTCGAGGTCGCGGATGATTTCCATATGGTGGGATATAGCGGAGGCAAGGTCTTCGAGACGGGTACGGAGGGCAGCCGCGTCTGACATGGTGGTTCCGAGTCAAGCGCAAAATAACAGGAACAAATACACTGCCACCAACCCAACCGGTGCCGTTTTTCACCTGCAGTATGCAGTACGTTGTCTGGGTCGTTGAGCTCCATCCCCATTTGCGTGAACCTGGATTGATATTGTTTTGTCAATCTCGCCGCTTTTAACTTTGATTGGGGTTGGTTGAACCGTTCCGCGGGGTGTCCTGCTCCAACTTGAAGCTCGGATGAACTCGGGAATTTTTTTGGGGGCCGCTTAGGCAATAGCGACCGATTTTCCCGCTGACCGTTCAACCGTGTGAAAGATCTGGGTTGTGCATTGGACAAATTAACTGGAAATAACGGTTCAAAAAATCCTCCAGACCAGAGAGATGGCCATTTCAGAGCTGGAACATCGCGCTGAAAGATGATCGAAAAAGCAAGAGTCTGAAACGACGGCGATCTCCTGCGTACACTGGTTCATCACAGGTGCACTAGCCATTTATTCTATCAGATCTTTCTTAGACCTCTTCCACTGTGGTATAAGTGGTACCAAGATGAGGTTGAACCTGGCTTCTAATTCCAAGTTTACATGAGAAGTGTTACTCGGAGATTCAACCAAAGATAAATCAGCTTGCTCAGATCATTGACTGTCACTTTACTCGAGTAAGAACAGAAAAATTGGCACCATCGAAGCGCGGCAGGACGGTGCACAGCTAGTTGAAAGACAGAACAAAAATCAAGGAAAAAGATATATCACTTCAAGCTAACGACCTGATCCCGGATCTCCTGCCAGAACTTCCCTTTGTACATATGATAAGCACGTGCACTTACCACTTATGCTATCAGGTCTTCCCTGACTCCCTTCCACTGCGGTATAAGTGAGACAAAGGTGAGCTTGAACGAGGCTTCTAATTTCAAGTTTACATGCGAGAAGTACTTCTTGGGCAGACTCGGAGATTCAAGCGAAGAAATTGCGGCTTGCCTGGATCATTGGTTTCATTTCAGCAGGGAAAGCAGTTTTACAATAATAGAACGAGCCCTGCAGGATGTTAGCCAGTTAGAAGCAATATTGAAGAAAAAAATCACCGCCGACAATAGCCTGGTTGCGCAGGAGCCATTGGAGCCATATGATGGCATTTTTGCTGTGCGCAACTGGATGGCTCCACAGCCAAAATCAGGCCAAAATCTGACGTCAGTGGCTTTGTGGAGCCATTCACCCGCCAAATTTGCGCACGCCCCACAAGCCATCAAATGGCTCCAATGGCTTCTGCGCAAGCTCTCTAATGACCTGACCCGGATCGAACGAGGACCTCCTGCTTAACTTTTACGAGCCCAGTATGTTGACCAGGTGCACTAACCATGTGTGCTATCAGATCTTTCTTAGATCTGGTCTGCTGTGGTATAATTGGGACAAAAATAGGGATTTGAGCCCGGGTTCAATTGCTTGGGCAGGTTCAACCAAATAAATTGTATCTTGCTCGGATGCTCTGTGGTTGTAATTTAATCTGAGCAACTTGAAGGAACTGACTAGCGTTGGGATAAGGAAATGCTCCGCAGGATGTTAGCAGGTGTCCAAAAAATGAAAGAAAAAGCTGGGAGTTTTGGTATATGATCTAACCCCGAATCGAACGGGGATCTCCTGCTTAAACCTTGGATTCGCGATATGTTGGGCAGGTGCACTAACCAATTATGCTATCAGATCTTCCCTAAGCTTCTTCCACTGTGATATAGGGGGACAAAAATAGGGATTTGAACCTGATCGGGCAGGTTAAACCAAAAAGAAATTGAGTTTCTAGGCTGGGCTTGACTGTCGTTTTAGCAGAAGGGCGACTTTAGAGTAAAAAATGAGGCCCGCAGGATGTTAGCCAGTAATGAGACAAATTGAGAAAAAAAGAACCACGGTATCACCATACGACCCCGGATCGAACGGGAATCTCCTGCTGAAGCCGAAGAGACTTCAATCAAGTTGAGCCGGTGCACTAGCCAGTTGTGCTATCAGATCTTGCTTATTGATGGTACAGGGTGAGATAAGTACACTGCGGGCAATGACCATTTTTATGACTGATTTTAATGAGAATTTATCTTGATATTTTATGTAATTGTATCAGAATAAAATCAAGGCTTTCAGTATGATAGTATAGTGATTTTATCAACTATCACCATAGTATCATTGATTTTATGGTGAATTACCTATAACATCACCATAAAATCAATTGATATTATTGTGATACTATTACATAAAATATCCTTATGAATTCTGAGTGAAAGCAGCAGTAAAAATGTACCTTGCCCACAGTGGTAGGTACAATTGAGCTGGTCACTCTCAGTCTGGTGACTCAGAGGCGAGTGTTGAATAATAATAAATGGATCTCCACGAGTTCATTCTGCGGTAGGAACATAAACTCATCCTGCGGTAAGTACACGGGCGGATATCATGTCGAGAGGCAGAAGCGAGAGGTAGGAACGCAGCCTGTATGTTGGGAACTTGGAAGCGGGTCGGAGCCGGAGGACTGTGGGAAGAGGCCCGGAGGCGAGATCGTGGCAACACGGGCACTCGACTCGGAGGAGTATGGCCTCGAGGACGATCGAGGTGTGTACGAGAACCAAAGCGTTCCGTGCAGCAAGGACCTGCGGATCCCAGAACATGGCGACCGCAAGTTTGCGGACATAGACGCTCTTCGCTTGATCCGCGCGATATCGATCCGCAGATGCAGGATTTGTGGTGCTGCATGGTTGCTGCGCTTGAATAAGCCGCACTGCGGTTGATTTCAGGGCAGTGCATCGAGAGCTGGCAGTGCTGGGCATCCCAGATGCGCGTGAGATGCGCGTCAGAACCACTGGGACAGTTTCACGGCAAAAACCACGTCGGCTAGCAAGCGCCGGCTGTGCAGCCTAAAATAGAAATATTTAATCTGTCTCCGTTTGTTGCCTCTGCATGTCTCTCCCGCCGGTTCCTCCCCGCCCATACTCTGCGACGCCGACGCCGCACCTTACCTTTGAATCCCCGCCGCATTTCGATAACCCGCTGGCTGCGCCACGGCCGCACCGTGTGGATCCGAGTCTGGGCGCGAACGTGAGTAGTATTGTAGTGGATTTTACGTAGGAGCGTCGATGGCGTGGCTCATGCGCGACTGCCCGCTGCTGCTGTGGGGCTGGTGCTGGGACTGGGATGATACTGACTCTGCACTTCAGATGGCCCGCGATCTCGACAATAGCTCCGCTTCAGCATTCATACAACCCCGCCCGCCGTCGGCACTCCCGCCGCCGCAGGGTGCAGACTGGTCGCCGTGGGCCCCCGCCGCCGCCGCCGCCGCCGCCCGCACGCCGTCGCCGATGCCGCCGCGCCTGCCGTCCCCGCCGCGTGATGGCAGCCTCACCGTCCCGCTGCCGTCGACCGCCGCGCTCACCGCCGCGCTCCCCACCGTCACCGCGCCCTCCCACGACCCCCAGCTGCAACTCGCCTGGGCCCGCGACGTCCTCTTCCTCGTCGACCGCACCCCCTCGCTCTCCACCTCCCCCCTCGCCCTCGCCGCCGCGCCACTCGTCCTTTCTTTGGCCAGCGCAGCCGTTCCCGAGGCCTTGCACCTCCGCGCAACCTTCGCAGCCTCCGGTGCCTACCCAAACTTGCTGCCCGCAAACCCGCGCGCGGCCTTCCGTGACTTCGAGGCCGCCGCGCGCGCAGGGTACGCCCCCGCCTGGTTCCGCCTCGCCCGCGACTACGAGGCCTTCAACGACTCGGCCCACGCCCTCGACTGCCTCACCCGCGGCGCGCGCGCCAACGATCCCGCCGCGCTCCACCGTCTCGGCGCCGCCCACCTGCTCGGCCAGCTCGGCCTCGCTGCTTCGCCCGCCGAGGCCGTGCCGTACCTCCACCGCGCCGCCGTGCGCGCCAGTCTGCAGTGCCCGCAGCCCGCATATGTCTTTGCGCTGATTCTGCTCGAGGAGTTCAGCGTGCGGGTCGCGCCGGGGCTGCTGGCGCCGTTCTTGCCGGGGGGACAGAGCGCGGGGCAGTATGCGAGGGCGTTGCTGGAGAGGGCGGCGGCGCTGCATTTTGCGCCGGCGCAGTATAAGCTGGGGCATGCGTTTGAGTTTGCGGTCCCGCCTGCGTGAGTGTCTGCTTTCCCTCCCTCACATTCCCATTCCTCTCCGTTCCCATGCCCATTCCCCTCCGTTCGCTCCCTCCCCATTCTACTCCTCCTCCTGCCTCCTCCCCAGCCGCCCTGGCTCCTCCTCTCCCCCACCTTGCCTCCCCCTTCTGCGCTATTCGCTCGCTACCCACGCCCATGCCCACCCTCTTCTCATCCCGTCACTCCTTTACTTTACTTTCCCTTCTCCCCACCCTCATTTCTCCTCCCCGCGTGCTTCCCCAACGGAATTGCCGACCGAAATTACATCACCTTCACTGCTCGCGTTCTGCCCTGTTCTATTCGCTCGCTACCGCATCCCTCCCCTCTCCATACCCCCCTTGCGTCTTTTTTCCGCCCTCCCCGCGTTCTTCTAATTGGGTTACCTTTACTGGCTCCACCTTTCCCGTTCTGTGTCTTTTCCTCCCCATTCTTCCACCCTCCCCTCCCTCCCCCTACTCCTCCCCCCACTTTCTGGCTCTTATATTCCCCTCCCCCACTCCCCTCCCCATCATTGTGCATTTAACCCCCCTCCTCCCGTCCTCTACGCGCGCTAACTCCCCTTCTGCACAGCGCCTTCCCCTTCGACCCGCTGCTCAGCGTGCAGTGGTACAGCCTCGCGAGCCAGGCGGGCGAGGCCGAGGCGGACATGGCGCTCAGCAAGTGGTTCCTTTGTGGCGCGGAGGGTAAGTTTGGCTCCTTTTGCGATTCGATTCGATTCGTTTGTATTGCGCCGTGGTCGGGCGACGCCCGTCTGCCCCACCGCGGCCTCTGGTGTGTGTCCCTGTGCGTCGACCGCGCAGGACGTGTCGGACGTCGAGCGCCGATGTCGCGTGTCGCGTGTCGAGGGTGGCCTGGGCGCGACGGGAATGGCTGGCGTGACATGTCGCGTGTCGAGGCGGTGTGGTGGCGGGTCCCCGGGATTGGCGTGGCATGGCGTTAGGTGTGCGGGTGTGTCAGCGCTTGGCGGGGTGGCGGTGGGCGGGCCTGCGTGACGGGACGGGCTGGCGCCGACGGAGCTCTTCCTCCTCCTCCCTCCTACCTTTCCTTCACTTTCCATCAGACCGCGCGCGTCACTACTCCTTTTCTCCCTCCTCTCCCCCTCCCCCTCCTCCTCGTTCTCCCATCCTTCTCTCATCTCATGCCCATCTCTCCTCCTCATACTCACCCTCCCTTTTTTAGGCGCCTTCGACAAAGACGAGTCCCTCGCGCGCACCTTTGCGGCCAAGGCCGCCGCCAAGGGCCTCGCCGCGGGCGAGTTTGCGATGGGGTATTATTGCGAGGTGGGGATTGGGGGGGCAAGGGATATTGATGGCGATGGGAGGGGTGGGGTGGGGGCGCGGGAGTGGTATGCGAAGGCGGCGGCGCATGGGAACGCGGACGCGGCGGAGAGGTTGCGGGCGTTGGCGCAGCCGGCGGCGCAGGTGGGTTTTTTCGTTTCGGTTCCTTTCTTTTCTTTTCCCGGGGATGGTGGGTGGGGAGGCGGTGGCCGCGAGCATAAGCGAGCGCCCTTGCGAGCCGGAGGCGAGCAAGTCTCCCCTGGCCGCGCAGCAGGCCTCCTCTAATGCTTCGGGCGCGGGGGTGTGAACAGGATGTGACGCGATGCAGGACCGCGGCGCGGTCCCGCTCCCCTCCACACGCGGATTTACTCCCCGCTCGCTTTCCTCTCCTCGTCTTTCTTATCCATCCCCTTCCCCCGCTTTCCAGACTCCATTCGCCATAACACTAAGATCCTCTTCGCATCCTCTTTTGCTTTCGCATACCCCTCTTTTCATGATACGATACGAAGATGCTGACGCCGTCTTGATTTGGCAGGCACTGGGGCGGACGGAGCACGACGCGCTGACGGGGGACAAGCTCGTGCGGAAGCGGACGCAAGCGAGGATGAGGAGTGATCGGGAGGGTGGAGGGTGAGTTTCTCTTTCTCTTTTGTCAGCCTGTGCTAACTGGCGTTTCCCCCAGCGCGCCATACACCGCCGAGCCCGCTGAATACGCGAACCCGCACCCAGAAGCGCCGACGCCGAACCCGTACGGCGCCCCGCCCGCCGGGCGCGCGCCGCCGTCCGCCTACCCTGCGCAGGGGGCGTATGGACAGCAGCAGCAGCCAGCGGGCGCATACGGGCGGCCACCACCGCAGCAGCAGCAGGACCCGGCGCAGCGGCGCACGCGCGTGATGGAGCTTGCGAGGAAGAGCTCGCTCGCGGATGCGGGTGGAAGCCATTATCGGAGTGGGAGCGCGGGCGGGGGGGCGGGCTTTGATTATCGGACGGGGAGCGCGCAGGGGCAGTATGGGACGCCGCCGCCGCAGGGGCAGGGATATGGGGGCGCACCGCAAGCGCAGGGAGGTCATCCTGCGGGTGCGGGTGCGAGGCGGATGCCGCCGCTCGCGGAGCAGCCGCAGCACCGGATGTCTGGAAGGGAGGGGAGCTTGCCGCCTGCGCCCGCGCCGGGGCAGGGGCCGAGGCTGCACCCGGGAGCGAGGGAGGGGAGTTTGGGGGTGGGGAGGGGGTATGCGTTGAGTGATGGGGGGCCGCAGCAGCCCCCAGCGCAGGGTGGGAACGGGAGCCGGCCGGGGAGCGCGGCGGGGAGTATGGCGTCGGCGGGGGGGCGCGCGGCGGGGGTGCCGCCGGGGCGGAGGCCTGCGGCGGGTGGGGCTGGAGGTGGGAATGCGGGAGGAGGAGGGGCGGGAGGAGGGGCTGGGGGAGGGGAGATCACGACGACGACGGGGGGTGGGGGGCCGGCGACGTTTGCGGAGATGGGGTTCACGGGGGCGAAGGCGGAGGATAAGGAGTGTGTTATCATGTAGGCGCACTCCTCCCCGGCCTCTCTCTTTTTCTTTCTTTCCTTTCCGTTTCTTTTCGTCTGTTTCTTTCTTATTTTATCTGCACCACCCACCCACACGTTACCCACCCTATACATACCTACATACATGCGCGCTTTATCTCGTTGCCGCACATGCGCTTTGATTTCGTTTCGGTTTCTTCAGCCTCCTTATCTTCCCCTCCTCATTTTCATCGTACATTGTCTTCATCTTCATATACATACACAATTCACAGTGAACATACATACATACATTTATCTTATTCCGCGGACACTAAGGTGGTATTTTTTGTACGAGTACGAGTATGATTTTTTGGAGCATGCATGATGATGTCAAACTCAGACTGGACGAGGCTGACTGCAATGTTTGTGCGTGGGGTGTGTGGTGTGCGCGAAAGGGGGAGTAGTTTGAGGGAGGAGACTACGGGATTTCGATTAAGAGTAGGACGTAGTGACTCGGAGGAGGTGCCGATTTTTGGAGTCTACTGTCTAGGACGCACTCAGCCTTCGCACTGTGTGTGAATGTTTGTGACGAGCGCGAGGGCGTGTTGTGTCACGTGAAGGTTCTCTCAACTAGTATTTCGCTACCTTCAGCCCGTAGCGCAAGACAATATTGATCAGTGGAGCTCGCAACTCCTGGCACCAGCCAATGGATCGGGACGACTTCTCTGCGATTTCTCAAAGTACGTATTCTGGCTTCATTCAAGTTGGCAGCGTTGCGACGGCCGCAGCTCCTTCTCAGGTTAAGCCGGACACTGCCAGCCCATGAAGCAATCCCTGAATTTGGAACCTTCCCGGAATCTGAGTTGCTGGCGCTTTACGACGTTGTGTGAAGTTCACATTTCGACGTGAAAAGTCTCGCTGAGCCGCTGCTGATCGTTCATACGACTCTCATTATTTTCAACACACGAAGTCCTTGGCTTTGGACGTCATCTGAAAGCTGCCGAAGCCGGCCGCACTCGTCGGATCCTAGCTGGTGCTCGTCAGTCGTCCAATTGTACCGGCCTGATGGATGTCCCCTCTTCCCCCATGTCCGCCATGTCATTCTCCATGGGCTCGTTCGGCGACATCATCGCCGCCGCCGACCTGGCCATGAAAATTGTGCAGGTCCTGTATTACAGCCAACAAGTGTCGGAGGACTACCAGGGTGCCATGACGAAGCTCGTCTCCCTGCACCACGAGCTCATCTTGATCAGCGACTCCCTCCAGCTGGACACCGCCGCCGGCCTAGGTGCGGTTGCCCGCCAAAGTGCAGCGGCGGAGATCGCGTGCTGTTATACCGAGATGCGGCGGTTCCTCGCGAAGACCGAGGGCGTCGCGGCGAGAGGCATGGCAGGGGTGCTGAACAAGGTCTGGTGGGCCGCATCCGAAGCGAAGGAGCTGCGGTCGCTGAGAGCCGCGGTATCGCGCCACCGCGCGACTCTCAGCGTCCTGATAGGCGCGTCGAATTTGTTCGCTCTCCCATATATATTTGCAGAAGAACTTGCATTTATAATTGGATGCAGAATTATTTCGATGACGACGCGGGATGAGGTGCGCGCGTGCCGGGACTCTATCCAAGAGTTATCAACGATGTTGAAGCCCGTCCCTCATCATATTTTGGAAGACATGGTGTTCATTGTCGACCCGCTCGGGGACGTCATCCGTGTGTCCATGATATATGGTCTGAAGTACGAGGTGCGTCCCGCCGTAAAACCCGTTGATTAAAATCGACCTGCTTGCCAGGACTTGCATCGCATAGTCCAAGCATATTACCCGCATGACAGGGCCGGAAGTCGGCACATCTCAGAAGGGTCGTATCACCTCCTGCATTCTAATGACGGCCTCGTATTGCCCTTGTCCAAATTAGGCTTGAAACTCCGAGCAGGGATGACGCTCGAGATGAGCATGGTGTTGCGCGAACGGGCCAATTTCTTTGATCAGCAGAGGACTTGTCCACGCTGTAAGAAGCAGGCCAAGTCTGAACTTATTCCACAGACCTCTTGGAGGAAATGGTAAGTATTGCAATTCTGTGTCTACACGATCTAGGCTGATCGCGGTTCAGCCTTCGATGCTCTAAATTCTTTCAGGTTGTTCTAGATGAGATTGGATCTCAAAAACGTGGTGGAGGAACACTTCATGCGTGAGTTCAATCATCAAAGACTTGCGGAGGATTCAAATATTCTTATTTACAGGGTCAGAGAAGGGCCGAAACCAGAGGCTGATAATGATGGCGCAGAACATTTCCGCCGCATCGAGTACGTCTGTTCTGAGGACCATGATGTGAGTGGCGATGTCCTCTTTTCCATCACTCGCCCTGCTTATCGAGTTTTAGATGATGGTAGCCCGGATAAAAGTCTGGAGTGGGAAAGCATGGGACGACACATCTACTTATCAGGTGGTGCGTGGTGTTTTTCCGCGTCGGTTACAAATTTGGCTCAACTCCAGCCCATCTAATCTAGAAAGTCAGTTGCATAATTCCTTGACGTGAATCATGCACCCTACTAAACAAAAACATCTGCCCTCGTAGAAGGTATGCATCTCCCGCGACTGCAGAACTCCCGCGATTACCCTCGTATCAGAAAAGGAGCGTGGACTCGCTGAGCCCCGTGAGTAAAGGCCATCTCGCGATGTTTGCTCATAATGCACTTCCAGTCTAAAGCGTTTCCGATTTTCGCCACTTTTTCGAAGGCGGATTATTGCCAGGAGACCATGCCTCCGCTCATGAAACTCCCCGACATAGGTGACATGCTTCAGAACAATCGATTCTGCGAGTATCGTGGAGCGAGACGCCTCGTACTGGAAAAAATTGAAAACGCGAGTCCAGATGCTAATTTCAATGTTGACCAAAATTTGACCAGATGCTTCAGGCCTCAGTTACGTAAACGACACAACGACTGTATTTTTGCGCTATGTAGCGGATCCGTGTAAATAGAACACATCACGTGCTCAATGGTTGAATTAATATTTCTTGGGGTACGGCGCTATATTCTCAGTCTCCAGCCGTGAATTCTAGTCTCATTTACTTTTGGGAAGTCCGTGCATGACCTAGGCCAGTTAATTACTGTCTTCCGGGCTGGAGCGCGCTTCGAAGGGGGAGTACTCATAGGCGCGGGTTCGCGATTACGATCGCATTTGGCCGAGGGTGTATTTGTTACCTAATCTAAATGCTTGAGCCATGCAACTAGAGTGATAGCAAAATGGACGGTAGTGTGAATTTAGGTGGTGAGAAACTCTGGAGAAACTCATATATCAGATGTGACTCGCCGGACGTCACGTACCGCCCTTTCCTTCTCACACCTAAGATTGCCAAATTTAGGGACAGCCGAGGTGCATGTCGAAATTCGGAGTATGGAATTACACAACGGTGTCTCTGAAATTGGAACTTATTCAAGTAGTTTCAGTTTAGCCAATTTTGTTACTGAAATCCATGGAATAAGATTGAGTTTCGGGCACACTGAAATCAATTTGAAACATGGGATCTCAGATTGCAGAAAAGACCAGCTAAAATTGAGAGCCTAAGCTACTCATTTTGGTACCGCAAAAGGGCGCTCTGAAGGTGTGCATTTCAGTGGGACTGAAAGGGAAAACTAAACTAAAAAATTCGGTTGGTGTTTCGGTGCACCCGAAAACCGGAATTCGGGTTCAAATTTCGGCTCCAGCCGACATTTAAACCGATATTTTGACTTTCAGATGCACTGAAATTTGGTCCATGGATAGTCCACAGACTAGCTGAGGACCATCCTATCGGCAAGTAGCGCATAGGTATCAGATGAGCCGTGGATAGTCCGCGGACCATCCCCCGACAAAATTTCAGCCTGTCTGAAAGTACAAATTTGACTTTACATTTCAGCGCGAGCTGAAATTTGAACCTAAATTCCGGTTTTCGGTTGCACCGAACTGCAAGCCGAATTGTGTGGTTTAGTTTTCCCTTGTGGTCACACTGAAATGCAGACTTTCAGACCACCCTTGTGCAGTACCGAAATGAGTAGTTTCGGACCTCAATTTCGGCTTGTCCTTTCTGCGACTCTATATCCCATGTTTCGAACTGATTTCAGCGCACCTGGAACTGAATCTCATTTCATTGATTTCAGTTAAAGAGTTAGCTGAACCGAAACTACTCAAATGAGTTCCAGTTTCAGGCCCACTGTTTGCAATCTTATATCCAGATGTTCGACATTCACCTCGGCTGCACCTAAATTTGGCAATCTTAGGTGTGTCTCCCACCACCTCTCATGCCACTGGTGCAAGATTTTCTGGCCCATGTTACCATTTTTTGTCTCGGATGAGCTTTCGACCAGCTTCTTGACCCTTGGTGCAGATTCTCCGCTCGACCCACCCCGTCCTTTCGCGATGCCCGCAACCCAGACGCACCCAGAACGCTCCAGACGACCAGTAAACCTGTGCCCTGTCTCACTCACTTGCGGAAGTAAACTGGCACAGGCCTAGCCTAGTCCAATATAGGAGTCGCAGGGGCAATTTTTTTCTCCTATCTGCTGGTGGCTGTCCCTGTTATTGCTTCGATTCTGCCCCTAGGCTGGACATGTTCGCCACATTACCGCCCACCATTCTGCACGTCTCTCGCCTGAGTACACGATGACACCAATCTCACAGGGCGGGCGGAGGTGGTGGATTGACTGGAGCGATTTCCCTGAGGACAGATGAGTGAGACTTGGGGTCTGAGACCTGTGAATGTGCGACAGGTATTTGGAGGCATAAAGGTGCGCCCATTGCTAAACGGAATCTCTACCAAGACCCCAAATCCAACCTCAAATTCATTTACTAATTCTCAACGACGATGTCTTTCACCACCGACAACAACACCTCGCCGACGACGCCCTCGCGGCCCTCCTTCTCCCGGTCGACCACCATGCCCGCTTTCCGTCGTGCCCTCTCGATTCCCTCCGTCGATAAATCCTTCGCCACCCTCCGCGCATCCTCGAGCAAAGGCCTCCGACGGATGTCCACCTTCCGCAAGGCGTCCACGTCCTCCTCGGTCAGTACCATCCGGCCCTCGTCCTCGATGGACTCCGTCGTGATCTTCACGACGCCCGACTATGCCCAGTCTTCCGCATCGTGCGCCTCGCCGTCTGAGATCTCGCCCTTGACGTTGACGCGCCCGACGTTCAAGCGAGCGGTGACTATGCCGGCACCCGTCCGCGCGCTTCGGTCGAAGGCGCTCGCAAAGCTCCCGGGCTTCACGAAGACCGTCTGCGAATCGCCGCCGCACAAGGTGTCTGCTGCATCCATCGACTCGGTTGCCTCCGTCAATTCAATTACCTCCGCTTCGACAGCTTCGACACGCCGACGCTCTTCGTCTGTTTCGAGTGTTGAATCTTTCAATACGACCGAGGACCGCGTCACCCTGGGTCTGCGCCTCCGCGCATTCCCTTCCACCATCTTGGGAGTGTTCACGGTATGTTCTATTTTCTTTCCGTCGCTCTTTCTCATTCTGACCTCCGCACAGAGCATCATGTCCGTCCTCCTCATCCTCATCCTCCCCGCCATGGCCGCAGATACTCCAAAGCGCAAGCCCGCGAAGCGCCCGTACGAGCGGGACATAACTATCTCCGACGAACAAGGTACGCTTTTCTTCCTCTATTATTTTCCGCCTCGAGCCATCCTGATTCCTTTTGCACAGAGCGCAACCCTCCTCAGCTCCGCCGCTCCACGACCACATCTCGTCTCTCCCGCCGCGTCACAAAGACGTACCGCCGCACCGTCCGCCGTGTCGCCCGCGCACGGCGCGCGCCCACTCACACAAAGGCGCTCGCTGTCCTCTTCACGCCGACGCCCAAGCGCGTGCGCGCCTCCCCCCCCGTGCACGTCGACCCCCAAAACCTGACGAGCGAGATCCCGCTCTTTGTTTACTCGTCGCCTATTGCGCTCCCCCTGGCGAAGGGTCCCGCGCCCACCGTCCGGCCTGCATATAGGGCTCGCAAATTTGCGTTGCTCCCGACGCTGAAGGAGGAGGAAGAGAGCACAGATGCTGCGCTTTGCGCTGGCTGGTGAACTGAGTAGTGATGAGATCAAGGTTCGTTCTCCGTACAAGTTCAATGTTCAACCTCTACTTGTGCTTATTTACTTCATCCAGATTTTAACGCGGGCCTCCCATTTTAATGCTTTCCGCGAACGTCGCGGACTCTTGTGTATTACTTGTTTGCGTCATACCCAGTCGGCATGTACAATACCAATGGATTCGTAATGACCGCGCGCTGGACAGACTGTTGACAAACGGATTGCACGATTGCAAAGTCTTATTTTCACCGAGAGGTTTGTGGCGTCGGCTTGAATCTGAAATGTTGGGGCAATTTTCTCGGAGGAGATCCCAGCAGATCCTTGATGCGGTCCGGGCGAAGATGAATTCCTACAGACCCAAGTACCCATGTCTACAGTAATAGTGATACAGCAGTAAATTAATACATAATTCGGCCCTTTACCCGTCCAGCGGCTGCGCATTCATCGTTCCATTGGGCGTAAATGTCTCCCAAGTGTCAGCATCATGAGGTTTTCTCCGGCATAGTGAACACCACGCAGTCAATATATCCTGAAGTTGCCCGGTTAACGACACGGATTTAGAGAACGCAAGAAATCGTCACTTTCTGCGTGCCAAAGATGAGAACAGAAGAAACAGGAACTGTGCAGAGACGTGAATGAATAGATGTCTAAGAAAGAAACGATCCACTCACTGATTGAAATGACGATGTCGAACGCTGCGCCGTGATCATCAGGAAGAGCCAAGAGAATCAGACTCAGACTGTAAACGTGTATTCTGTTGCTGGACTATGAGAGAGTGGGGGCGAGCACGTACATTATAGACAACATGCCGATCATAGTGAATGCCAGCACTCTGATTATCATGGAAACGGAGCTCCGGCGTTCCCGCTTGAGCGTCGTCCAGGCTCGCCGTAAATTTCGGAATATAATCGCTTCTACAGCCAGACAAGCAAGCGAGATGGTAGCCACCACAATTCCTGATACTCGTCCCCTGATTATAATGGATTAGCGAGGTTCATTGAACACATGAGACGGATGCGAGGCTCACGGCATAGTTGTCCTCAAGCTACAGTACATCCCGTCACCAAGGCGCTGGACCAAAGACGGATCGTTCAATCCCGTCCGCAGCGTATAAACGAACATTGCCCAGGCGGGAACGTACGGCCCAACGACGAGCTAGAATTCTGTCAGGTATGTTCGAGTTCTGAGGCGGGTCTCACTCACAGCTACGGTCCATGATGCGCGATGATTGATGGCCGTAAGCATACAGTGTAGTGTTATGTATACCTACGAGATATTCTCAGTTTGCAAATGGTGGGTCATATAAAAAGGTTACACACGTGTATTACGAGCGCGATTGTAGCTCCAGTTGTTCTGTATTCACGAGTAAAGACGGGAAGAGGACTGCGGGGCAGTTGCTCACAAAGTTGGGACCGAGTATATCAACGCCTCTTGGAAAAGACAGAGTCCGTGACTCGGTTCATGGCCCATTGGCTTCCCGATGAGAAATCTTACGAAAAATGAAAACAACTCCGGTGGGGAACGAATCTATCCACTCACATATATGAAGAACAAGAGATAATCCAAGTGATCATGAAATTGAACCAGCTCGCATGTCGTCTCGCTGCCTTCCTCCAAATCCCTGCAGTCAAAAGCATGAGGAATGCTCCCAGCAAGCCCGCCACTTGAAGCCCGTAAAAGACATAGCGCATGGTCGCTACTTTCACTTCCTGTATATCTTCATCTGGGAAACGCATTTGAGTATTCGGCGAATTGGGACCAGCGATGGGCCTCACGGGGCGTATGCTCGTGAGACATGGGAGTAGGCAGTGTCGAGAGGCACTGGAGGGCCTAAACCTGCCTCAGTCGAGCACCAGGAAGATGGGGGGAAACAGATAATGCCAGAGGTAGTAGCTCATTTAATGACGACATCCATCTCCTTCTCTGATTTTGGAATCAACGAACAGATGGAAGTGTGATGAAGAGGACTCTTGTTTAACGGGCCGGCTTCAGCGGTGTTGTTTATTCACACCCGCATCAACATCTGTCAGTCCATAACGGGTTTAATGAGGCCAGAGCCGTGGCTTTAAACCAAAATCAATTGGGATGTAAATTCACGTGACGAAGCAACGGCGGCGAAGCGGGAATAACAACCAGTCCGAGGCAACGTATTGCATGGAACCTGTGCGCGGGAAAAGTTGTTGGACGTTATGGTGAGAGTTTTGATGCGGATCGCAGGTCTGCAACTGCGGCATCTACACGCTCCAGGCTCGTCTTCAACGAGACCAGAGGCATAATCGCGTGCAGGTGGCCTATCAAGATGTCAAAAGACCGGAAACCACCATACGAAACACGCACCGCTCGATACAGTGGTGTCGTCCATCCATCGAGAAAGCGTGAAACGTAAGGGAGCCAAGAGCATCTTCTCGACATTGGATATCTGGTCCCGGTCACGTATGCCCGTCTAACAGCTTACTATTAGATGTGGGAGGCAAATGGGGTGAGCCACTGACTCGGTTCAAGGTGTCCCGCAGTAGCAAGATGTAATAAAGCGAAAGACACTCGACCAGCCGTGAGGGCTCCGATGAATCCTCAATATCGCTCAGGGACAGATCGGGGTGGAATAGGTCAACAGGATCGGGTCTGAGTAACACCGGTCCTAATACCTGCAGGAAAATAGGGGAGGCAAAGATGCTGGGCGTCTCACGCGCCAGTGATTCCAAAGACGCCTCTTTTACTAAGCCTACCGCTGCGACACGCATCTGAGGAAAGTCCGCGTCGACCGTGAGATCTTTGAGGATCTGCAGTCGAAGTTCTGAAGGCGTGAGAGCAAGGACGCGAGAGAGGATGCGAAAGGCCTGATGGCGGAGGTCTCCGTCTGGGTGGACGCTGGCGAGAGAAGGAAGTAGCGCGCACAGAGGCCCAGAAATATCGGGCGATAGCTGCTGCCCTGCTGGAAAATGGGATGGATGCAATGCTTGCAGCAAAAGTGACAAGGTCTCGTCGAGCGCAGAGTTAGCTTGGATGGCAGCAACCATGATCGGGAGCATAAACGCCAGCAGTCGGCCGATATCCAAAGGCAGAAACTTGGAATGGGATAATAAGATCAGGTAAGTGGTGGAAGGCAGAGGCGGCAGAGAGTCGAGGTCAAATGTTCGTCCGAAAGCAGAATAGACTGCCTGGAGCGAAGCGGTCAGTCACATCGGCGAGGAACCAGATCTCGTACCAGAGCATCGTTGATGGCCTTTTCTCCGTCTTCCCAGCCCGAGGAGACCGTGGAACGAATCGTTAGACGTGGGAATAGTGTTTCGAAAGATCGCTGAGCGAGGGATGATTGGATGCAGTGGGAGCATGCAGAAATCGTAGTATCAAGAAGGCTCCACAAAATTTCCTTCAAATGGCTAGAACTCGATGTTGGGGGATGGAGAGTGGAAGAACTCACTTGGCAAGCCTCTTCATCCTCGCTATTCAACCCTTGCGCCCAGGATAGAGTATTTAATAATAACTGCGATACAGTGCGGATTAGTTCACGGCCCTGATCCCGACTCAGCCGAGAGCCGGCGAGATTAACTGCTGATTCTAGCTGCGAAAGAAGCGGTCGGACAGTTTCCGATGGGGACTTTTTGCGTAATTTAAGCCGGGGAATGGCTGCACAAAATGTTAGTACAACGCCCCGGCAAGATGAAAAGGCATACCTGAACTGTAAAGGAGGATCAACGAGATCAGTTGGTCGGATGGAGATTCGGAGGCATCATCCTCCTTCTCGTCTTCTTCGTCCATGTCTAGGCTGAGGGGGTTTTCTACGCGTTCGAGAATTTCTTGGACCGCAATGACGATTTCTTTGGAGCTTCCACACTCTCCGATGAGTGCGATGAGACTTTTTGCAGCTGGTTGGGAGCATGGTAGCAAATATGGCAGGACGCTCAAGGGATCCTACCACAACATCATTTTAATGAGCGAATCTTAGCATAAAAGATGTCGAAGCGCACAAGTTGGGACTCTGATCGCGATCGGCAGAGGGCAGAGTATATTTGCTCTAGTGAAACGCGGGGATTCTCGTCATTCGTGGCGGACAAGACGAGCGCCGCGACTGCCTCCGACTCTGAGATTTCCTGTGGGCCATTGAGAGAACATTCGGACGTAAAATACCAGCATACGTCGTTCTCTGAGTGGCCCAAAAGCTTAAACAATGCTTGGATGTCGGCCGCCATCGCTGGGACTGGGGATCGTGAACGCGACGGTGGCATAGTAGTGAGGAGTCGGAAGAAGCCCGGTCACGTGAGAGGGCCTCCGCGTCAAGCATTGCCAAACACCGACATTCACCTCGCTCACGACTGTGAGCCGCGCAACCGTGCTGAAGCCAAAAGCGCAGTCGGGCCTCTCACTCTATCCATACTGGTAGCGTCATCCCGAATGTTGGACGAAATCCAGTCTCCCTCGCCGCGTGGTGCGTTGGTCGCCCTCGTGCCCTCGGAGCACGACTGGCAGCCCATTTTCCACGTTTCTAACCAAGTTGTGCTCTACAACCCCACCTCACATGCCCTTTCAATACGGCATTCCTCCAACTTCCCCCATAGCACACGCCACCCATGCCCGTACTGCAAACAAGCCCTGCCTGACGACTTCCGCCCTGACCCGGAGTTGGAGGACGACGCTGTGGATGCAGAGGCTAGTTTTCGCGCCTCGAATTACTTCCATCTATTGGCGATTGCCAATGAGACCACTTCTCGCCCGTCGACCCCGCCTACTCCTACCGAATCGCAATCGAGGAGGAACACGTTTCCCGCCGAGGCGATGGCAGAGGGATATTTCAAGGCATTTTTTCAAGAGGAATTTAGGCTTGGAATGGGCGCGAATGGAAGCGTTTATTTATGTCAGGTATTCCTGCCCGCACGTATCTTTGGATTTTGTGAGCTGAACAAGTAAAGCACGTCTTGGACGGAAACCCTCTCGGTTAGGGATCACTGTCTCTCTGGAATCATCCGGAATATTTAATGCTCCCCGAATAGGTCACTTCGCCGTTAAAAAAATCGCAGTCGGAGAATCTCACTCATATCTATTGAATATCCTAAAAGAGGTGAGATTGCATCCTTACGGTTTGAATCCAGTTGCTGATCTTACTCCAGGTTCGACTCCTTGAACAACTGCATCATCCCAATATCGTGACCTACCAGTGGGTGGTCTCATAATGTCGACCGAATTACCCTTATTTCGGACAGTCATGCGTGGCTCGAGTCCTGCCAATTTTCCTCTTTTGGGCCCAAGGTTCCAACTTTGCAGTAGAGTTATTCATCCTACAAGTCAGACTAAACCTGACTTCCCACTAGCGTCTTAATGCAATGGGCGGAAGGCGGAAGGTAACAATCTCGTTAGCGTGTCTAATACCTATCATAACATCCCCCAGCCTCGACGACTTCATCGACGTGCGCCTCGGACGTGGATCGCACCACATTCACATTCACCCTGCCGCCCGCTTGAGCGACGCCTCTCTTCCACAGAGTCCCGCTGCCGACAACAACGCGCCCAACCTCGAAGCCTCGCCCGGACCCGATCAACTCTCCCGCTCGGCCCGCATCCGCGCGTTCCGCGAGTTCCAGCGCGCGCCGCCAGAGCAGCGCGAGCGCATCCGCGAGGAGATGGCGCGGACGCGGACCAGCGCAACCCAGACATGGACTGCAGTACACCTGCTCAGCGCGGAAGAGGTCAAGAATCTGTTCCGCGATGTTGTCGAGGGCCTCGCATTCCTTGTATGGATCTTGTATATCCAGCGGTGGAAAAGTAGCTGACAGACTGAAATTTAGCACGACAAGTCGATCCTGCACCTTGACTTGAAGCCTGGAAACGTGTTACTGACATGGGACGAGGGCAAATTGATGTCCGTCATTTCTGTGCCGTTCCTTCGGTGGCTGATTATCTCCCTGTTAGTCCCCGCGCGATGCTATCTGATTTTGGGACCTCGCGCGACATGCTGCACCCGTCCCGTTCTCGTTCAGGAAATACCGGGACGTATGTTAGCTTGCTGTCTTACAGCACAGCAGACGCTGATCTCACAGAATAGACTCGAATACACCGCCCCAGAATCCTTGCCCTCTCCGCGGACTGGCCTGCTCCAGCCAATAGACTCCAAGGCCGACATGTGGTCTCTCGGGATGATACTACATAAACTCTTATTTTTTAAACTGCCTTACAAGTACGCTTCGGACGGTGAGGCCGTCGGGAGCAAGGTCGGCGAAGAAGATAAAATGGACAGGCTGGAAAACGAGGTTTTGAATTACCCTGGGTTCCTTTGCTCGTTCATGCTATCCTATTGATTTTCCTGACTGACTGGCCACAGATTCAAATCCAGCCAGACATTGGCCATCCAATTCGAGGCCCGGCGTCTGCCGAGGGCCTTCCTGGTTCTTTTAGAAGGTCTCTTGCATGTTGCGCCCTCGGGCCGACCCTCGTGCGAGCGGGTGTCTACCGCTATTCGGGAGGGACGGGTATGTTGTCTCATTGTCTACATATATATTTACTGGGTTTCATCACACCGTTCTTCAGCTCGACCCTGTCCCGCCGGCCGCCGGGAGGCGGCCCCCCAGCGAAACTTCTCTCATCCCAGTCCACCGTCGGCCGTCAAACTCAGAAGCCGCCGTATCCGCCACCGATGGCCGGGAAGGGTCGAACCTTGAGCAACGTCCCGACGGCACCGCGCATGTCCCTGAAGAGGATAACCAATGGGAGGAAGAAACAAAATCACTTCTGCTCAGCCTGCCCGCGCCCATGGAGAAACTCACGCCATGGACCATGGTGACTGCACAGATCCCCCCGCTTCCCGGGAGCAACGTACGCTGGATCCGGTCCGTGAAGTCGTCCATCGTCATCGCGAAGGTCGGGAGGCTTCCATCCCTCTTTATGCGCGCTCTGAACATGAACATCGGTTGCAGGTTATCAGCATCTTTTCCGCGTGCCCTACTGGCCGGCCATCCGTCGCGTCGGTGTATCTCCTCGTTTGCCTGGCTGTCTTCGATACGTGGTTCGATGAACTGTGGATTTCAGTCTTTTTCGGTGTGGTCCATCTTACCGTACTGCGTTTGGGTGCTGGGGTAGTACGTGCTGTAACTAGCCATACCGGGTGGATCACTCGGAAATTATGATTAGAGTGAGGTTGAATTATGCTACACAATAGGAATGGAGGAACATATACAAAGAAATATAGTAATCGTAGATCATGATCAGATGGTCTTGACTTTGGCGTGCGTGTGCTCGTGCTTTGAGATGATCCACCTGGTCGTAAAGTCAATAAAAAAAACCTCTGATTTGATATAAACTCTGACCAGGCGTGTAGTACCCCTGGTATCCATCCCAATATCGTCAGGCAGACGTTAATCCAGAAATCTACAACTGGTGAGTCTTGAATGCACGATAAATAGACAAATTCTCAACCTGCTAGGAGGCCTCGCTCTGAACTTATGGTCAGCTTGCTGCAATGTATATACGGTTCTGGGAACGTACTGAAGAAAACGGAGACGGGAGGCAGAACACTAGACGGATTATCAGTCTGTGTTCAGTAGTTGCCTAGATGAATGACATACATGGCAAGCAGGTAGAGGAGAACATTCCAGGTTGAAGAGACGTTTTCTGCCATGGTGGGTGGGTCGTAAGATGAGTGGCGCGCCCCCGACCTTTCCGCAGCTTTTTATACGGGCATCTACGTCATTACACGTGCCCCGGATCATGCAAATCATTCTCAGGTGGCTGTCAGTGGCTGTCCCGGCCAACTCGCGCTAAGGCAAAGGGGTTTGAAATTCATTCCTCCGAACAGACCCGAACAGACCCGAATAGATATAGTAGAAAGGAAAATTCAATATAAAGGTCCTCACGACGCCGCGGAATTAACCTTGGAATCGAATCCCTCGTAGAATTTGGACTCAGTGTTTAATTTTTGGGACGCTGCTGGCAGTGGGCGCTTCAGGTTACCGGACCCTCCAGCAAAAACCGCACTCGACGTGAATCGCACACGCTTAAGGGCATGGCTAAGATTGTGCTGGCGGCTGGGAATCCGAGCCTCGTTCCCGACGGCGTCCCGCTTCTGATCAACGTAAAAGCGTTTATAAAGTTGGTCGTTCCCTAATCCGAGTCCTCCGCCCAACCGAAGTCGGAGCTGGTCGGACTGGGATTTTTCTTCGCCCGTTTTCCCCGTCCGAATGAGAGCTTCTTCCTCCATCGAGATTTTCCTTTCCGGATCGGGAACTCTTCTTCCGAATACTCGTCCGGCTCCCCCCACCCTGGCTCCGGGGGCTGCTGGTTCTGCTGGTCCTTTGGGAGGCGCTTTGAGATTTTCGCTCCTGCGCTTTTTGAGCTTTTCTCGACTGGGTGGTTTTGGCTTATCGGTGGTATCCAGTCGAAGGAGGAAACCGTTTGCATTTCGTGGGTGTTGCTTCGGGGAAGTAGCGCTCTGCAAAAGATTAAATGATTAGAGGAGGTGGGGACGTTGTAAAAATAAAATATTACCCTAGATTTGAGATCCACCTCGTCAACACGGACCGAAGACCAGTTGGGGGCGGCTGCCAGTGGTCGGGCGGTTCGAACGTGATTGGTGGAGAAAGGTACTGTTCCTCCCCTCTATAGATTGCATTTCTTCGTCTTAGTTGAGGGAAATCGTCGACAGGTGGGCTCACAGCGTATTCCTCGTCCGGCACATGTCGTCGCTTGATGCGCCGAGGGCTACGATATGTTTCGATGGAGGAGAGGAGCGGGCTCTGATACGTTTCGCGGTAATCCGGCCGCGGGGTCCGGAAGTCTTCGCGCGGGCTGCGGTACTCCTGGCGCGGGCTGCGGTACTCTTGAAGATAATCCGTGTGCGGGCTGGCATATGACTGGTAGTCTTGAAAAGGATTGTCGTAATCATCGACGTAGTCCCAATCGTGGAATTCCCGGCGGAATTCCTTGGGTGCAGGAGAAGGCCGCATCGCACGTTGTTGCGCAACTCGTCGCTCCATCTCGACCGCCTGATGCCTTCGCAGCTCCTTCACCGTTATCGCCTTCCACTCTCGTTCCTTGACGCTCGCAAGGTCCCGCATGTGGCGCTCGAATCCTTCCTGCGCCTCCTCCCGCTTTGACTGATCTAGGGTCGGAAGCAGACGCTGGAAGTGGAGGGTTGCGTCGCAGGCCAGTGCGTAGTACTCGCGGATTTTCTCTTCGCTTGCGTGCAGTGCGAACGACTCGAGATCAGACGCCGCAACTGCATCCAAGTCCGTACCCTGCAGCAGCGCCCCGACAAAATACAGAGGCATCGCGGGTAACTCCAGCGATTTGATGGACTTTGGTGGTTTGCGCGGAGACGCGGCCGGGAGCTTCGCGAGTTCGGACGCCCACTTCGCGTACGCCGGCGTATCTGCCGTGACGTGCTATTGGATTTATTCAGAAGGGTTTGAGAAAGATTGGGGAATATACGAACGGGATGCATGAACCTACTGGTCGAGGGCATGGGCGGCTCCTTTGTCCCCAAACTAACTGGGTCGACCCGTTGATACATGGGTCCCATCTCCGCCTGTTCCCTCGCATACGCGTCCACCATTTCCGTCTGAGTCCATCCCAGCGTCTGCTGCAACATCTGTTTCTCGTCCGGCGTCATGACCCAGTGCTCGAGGTGCAGCTGGCTCTGCCGGACCCGGGCGAGCCACTCGCCGCGTGCAACTGCGAGGAACTCCTCGTGCAGGCCGAGGATCTGCTGCTTGTCCGGCTGCTTCATCTTCCCCCGTTTCCGATGCGCCGCAGACAGGATCTCGTTCTCGCGATACTCGAGCCGCCTGCGCTGGTCCAGAAGCCAGGTGTGGAAGGACGCCCACTCGCGCCGGATGGCCTTGTGGATCTTCACGTCCGTCGTGGTGGAGTAGACTGCCTGCATGGAATTGCGATCGAGGGCGGGCGTAGTCAAAATGCGGGCAAGAAACGCAGCACTGCGTACCCGCGAAGAATTAAGGGCAGAGTCCAAATTGGTACCGGGGAATCATGCCTCGTGTTACTTGACAATGATATCGGGTGGCATGACCCTTCAGCGCTAAATCCGCCAAAGTCAGGGGCTCTGGAGTGTACAAACAAGGTCCATCATGCGCCCACAGGGCTTCATTGGCGCGGGGCGAGTTGCCTCCGAGTCCGGGAGACATTCTTGAGTTTACCGAGGAGCTGAGCCAAGATGTGGGTGGGACCGCCGCAGAGAAAATCATGACTGATGATGTTGGCAGAGACGGAACCAATGGTGTTTAAACGCCCACAGTCGTCACAACGTCGGCAAAAGAGATGCAAAGAATCGCGGTAGGCGCCGATAAGACAAGTCGGAACACTGATCCGAGTTCGAATCCCCATAAGGAGCACGTGTTTCATGTTGAACTTCTCAGATCTCGGAGATTCCCGAGAAACACGTTGAGGCAACGTGCAAAGCAGAGAAAAACCAAGATATTATTTAAAATTACAGGCCACCAGACAATACATCCCTCATAATCTTACACTGATTGTCCAACACAGCTCGCCATCCGCCCGAAGTTCAGCTCGAACTTGAAGCTCAGTTCGTTCTGGCCTTCGCCTTCGCGATCCCTTTCCCCTTTCCTGTATCCATCCGTTCCTCAAATCTCTGGGTCAATCGCGCAACATTTTTAGCGGCGCGAGGTGTCGCTTCCTCGATGTCGTTCCTTCCGGTATTGGGCCGATAGATCTCGTAAATCGGTTGCTGCGACTGAGACGCGGAGGTATACTGCCGATCGCGATGGCTCGAAGAGGCCACGACAATCTCGGGTCCCAGGTATCTCGTCCCGGTCTCCAAATACTCGGGCTCATCGTTCCCAACGATCAGATCGTCTCGGAAAAATGACCCGGGATATTCACCCTCCTCGTCGAAGGTGGTCGACTCAACCGCGGTTTCGCTATCCCAATTGAACCACGCAGGATTAGTGCTTCGGACGTCCGATGAGCCTGCGGGGACCTTCTTGAGGATGCCGCGAGTGGGGAGTGCTAGGGCCGCTTTGGGGTTTTGCTCTGCGGCCGGAAGGATGGTCGGAGGATCTGTCATGTGCGCACGCCTCTTTGTGGGAACAGAGGCGCTCATCATCCAATCGATATCTCCCTGCGAGAGAGGGAAACCAGAAGGAGGGCTGTGAACCGGTTTCGAGCGCATGCGGTCCCTTTCTCCGGCCCAGCTTTGCTTCATGTCCTCCGCAAATTCCGCCATTACGCCCTCCATCTTCGTTCGATGCCTGTTGAGTATCTCCCTCCTCTTCTCCTTGTTGTCGAGGACATCCTCGTCGTACAGCTCCTTCAGCACACTGACATCCGCATGGAAGGCAATGCAGTGAAAATCGAGCAGTGCCTCGACCCGCGCAGGAAAGTCGAGCTCCAGTTTCCTGCGGTGAGTGTTCGGCATGTACTCGATACCTTCCCATAACAATGTCTCCATCAGGACCGGGCTGCAATATGGCGGTGTTGAGTCTGGGATACCGCTCAGACGCTCTCGGATTTGCTCGCTTGGATTCTAAATTCGTCGAGACAATGGGAATCGGTAAGTCAACGTAGAGCTCTGGCATTTGATAGGACTGACCGGTTCACCCTGATGACTGAGGGCGGCGTGCATGTACAGCTCAGATAGGCGCTCGGCCTCGGCCTGCACGCCCTCGTTCAAAATGCTCTCGAGCGCGGCCTCCTCTTCCTCGGCCACTCTGCAGAGCTTCACTACTGCATGGTGGTCGTCCGGTCTCTGGCGGAGAACGTCCCTGATCTTCTGCCCCAGCTGCGCATTCCTGTCGCGCCTCATCTCCTTGACCTTGAGCTCGATTTCGGTCCTCTTCTCGATTTTCCAAAGGCGCAGGCGCTCCTCCCCTGGGTTAGTGTGGTAGGCAGCGAGCTCAAATGGGTCCATGGCTTCAGGACGAGTGGCGGGACAAACAAAGTAGTTGTGGGCGGCTGTTACTGTAATGCTGTGAGAATTCGACGTGACTCGGCCATTAGATGTGACCTAAGCCTGTTCCTGTCCTTCGGAAAGAATCAGATGACTTTCATTGACCTGTGGATTAGTAAAAAATGTTCCGGCCGTCAACTTACCGTACTAAAAGGCACTAACCCGTACTACCACCATGCGCACTGGAAAGGCAATGCATAATTGAGTATGGGCAAGGGATTCAAGTCGAGGGTCTAGAGGTTTCTAATCCGGAGTTTGATACATATCCCCGCACTTCGATTCCATTGGGAGGGGGAATAGGACGATGCAAAGCCCAAGTTTTGAAGGACACAAAGCAGCGAAGTTCCAACAATGTTCATTGGAGGTCAGAATGTTCGGGATGCTGATTCGACGGGGGTCCAGCTCAAGAACAGAAGACTGCGCTATGGCGATAAGACGGCGGCGCTTGGGATTGAAGAATCCATATCGGCCCGAGAACTTCTGAAGCCGGACTGCATCATTTGAGGTATAGTCCGTAAAAACACCCCATGCTTCCTAGACAGATGTTTTAAGCCAATGCCCACTAACTTTAGGTAGTGGGTCCTGAAGTGCCCTTGCAGAGCGTCCGCCAAAATGTAGCTTTCCCACGGGCAAGCAGAGCCAAACATTGCGATTTTGCGCATGAGTTCGAGTCCCCTCATGCGCGATTTTCTTTTCATTTACTTTCTTGCTAAATCCAACCAGAGTTGATTGGTCTAATATTATGAAAGGTATTTGGAATTCAACTGACATCTAGGGCATGTATTTCTTGATATTGAAGTTGCATCTCAAACAACCTTCAATCCCGATTGATCTCCCTCAAAGTGGTTGTCAACACTTCCGTTCAAATGAGAGAAGAATTCAACCAAAACTCTGCTTTAACCCTTGTCAATCATTCCACCCAGCTCTGGAGTTAATGCCCATACATAGGTAGAGACATTCACAAATGAATTGTACCAGGCAGAGATGTCGCAGAGATGCTGAATTTTCTGAAGTTAAGCCTTCAATACAGCCAATTGAATTCCAACTCCTTTGTTCACTCAAGGCTTTCCGGGAACATTTGATTTCATTGGGTAGTCCTCGCTCTCCCAATAAATTCAACATACAGCAGGTGTCTGGTAGCTCAATCTGGTAAAATCCTTGGAAGCTGGATTGATCTGGAGTCAACTGAGTATATTATACTTACGGATCCAACTTGCATCCCACTGAGATTCCCATCCATCAGAATTAATGTGGTCATACTCAGTTGTGACAGTCTTTAACCTATTGCCAATGAGATGTAACCAAAACCAAGGGCCAACTCATTTCAACCTGGTGGGAAGGCAACACAGAGGCAATATGCATTTTTATCTCTGCGTTTGAACAGCTCTGAGGGCCCGACACAGTCAGAGCTTCCTGGCCCAATGCGAGCTGGTCGATGTATAGACTGAGTGAGATTTGGGCTTGAGAGTGATTACATGTCCTTTGGCAATAATAATATGTTACATGTGGCTAGCCCCAATTTAGAGCACTCTCGGCTTGGCTTGGGTCTGACTTGTTACGAAAATTGGGAGAGCTTGGGTCCCTGGAGTAAGTAAAGGCTTATTTCCTCCAACATACACTGATGAGCACTGAATTAAGTAATGAGTTAGTGGGCTCTGCCGCACAGCGCGCTACAATTGTTATTTTTGAGCCATGAGCAGAAGAGGACGATGGAGGTTCGGTTAGAAGATATGTTCAATGTTGCTCTCTATTTGGCTCCTGATGGTTGGTTTGCACCGCTTTCCTTGTAACTTGTTCCCACCTCCCACTACTTGTCCTCAAGTTCCTTGCAAACGGGAATCCTTCAAAAATTGGTAGACACTCGATGAACGGTATTCCACTCCTTGTACCCTGGACTCGTGGAGAGCTACTGAGCGAGACAAGACCCCCGTCCAGGTTGCGATGCCTGCAGCTTTCCGAGCTCATCTTGTCCTGAATCCCTACCTTTCACAAGTCTCGAGGCCCGCTGACCTCATCTCAGAGCTTCCTGTTGCCGCGATCTTCCAATCCAGGGTAGAAAACACGTCGGAACAGGTCGGAACACGGTCTACAAGAAGCTCACGTGATGGCGTCGCGCTCGTCGCGTGGTGTAATTTCACTCCTAAGTGGGACGCGATGATCTTGCGATTTCCTCAAGCGCGCTATCGCAATGATTAGCCACAGTCTCATACTTGCGCACTCCTCGTGTTCTTATCGACCTATGCATATAACCTGACTGCAACCTCACTTCAGCGAGGCGTGCCTGGAACCAATTCGCCCAAATCCCATCCACATGCCGCCCCTTTCAAGACTCCTACTCAGTCTGACAGAGCGAGATGCACAGACAACGTCCTTCGCCGATAAAACGCTCGTGCGCCGTTCGAATTCGAAGTTCCATCACTTCTGTCGGATCTTATATATGGTCGCCGGTCATTTCGTGTAGACTGTCTTCATTTTCATCGATTTACGATTTCCTCCCCCCAACTTCCCCCCACAACTTGGTTTGCTCGTCAACGAGCAAAGGAATCCATTCAGAAAGTGCGTTATTAACTGCTGGCCCAAGTGGCTCATCGACTGTAAGATACTAATATGTGCAATTGACTTTTGAGGTGTTCTAAGCGCGCATCTGCGTTAAATCCTGCGTCGCCCCCATCATGAACCGCGCAAAGTCGTCGTCCAGTTCCGGCTCGACCGCGCGCTCTTTGCCCTTGCCTTTGCCTTTCCGGTCAGCCGCCCCCGACTGCAGGAGGCTCCCAGTCCGGCTCCGGCCCTTCCTCGCCCCACTGGCAGGCGATGGCACCTCAGCCTCCAGTGCAGTGCGGACCTCGTTAGGGGCATTGCCGAACGCACTGGCCGTCCACCGAACGTGTTTCTCCTTCGCGCTCTTCCCGTCGCCGGCCAGATTGCTCGCTCTGCTATCGGCCAAAATCGGCGGAATGGCAGGCGCGGGCGGAGCGTCGGGCGCAAAGTCGAAGATCTGCGCAAACCGCGTCGCCGGTGCGCTCGGCTTCGGCTCGAAGATGATCTTGGAGTCGACGGGCAGCCGCTCCAGCGTATCCGTCTCCTCCTCGTCCGACACCTCCTCCATCGTGACCCGCTTCGACTTCTGCTTCGCCTTCTTGAGAGCGCTAGGTTCTGCGACCGGCGGGGGCTTCACCTCCATGTGGACGTTGTCGGGGAATGCAAAGCTGCGAGGACTCGGCGACACCGGATCCGACATGCGGCGCACGCGGACGGTGTCGGCGGCGGGTGGCATTGAGGCCGCTTTCGCGATCTGCGCACTGGACGACGAGATCGGCTTCTTCGCGGCAGTGCTGCTCGACACCCAGACGTCGCGCCCCGGTGGAGGAGCGGCAATCTGCTGCGCCCACAGCGTGTCGGACCCGAGGGAGCGGTGGATGAACGGCCGCTGCATCTGCTCGAGCGTCGTGCGCGACGAGCTGGCACCGGGAGTCTGTATCTCCAGGACCGGGACTTGCGCGCGAGCCTTTTTCTGTGGCAAGGCAGAGGCAGACATGGGCTTGGGGGTGTCGGCGGAAGGGGGCTGCGTCTTAGTTGCAGGGGGAGGGGGTGGCACCTTGGTTGCGGTGGGAGGAGACGACGGCTTGGCCACAGTGGGAAGAGACAACGGCTTGGCCACAGTGGGAAGAGACGCCGCCTTGGCCGTAGCCTTGGTCGTAGTGGGAGGGGCCGGTGCCTTGGTTGCGACGGGAGGGGATGGTGCCTTGGTTGAAGTAGGAGGGGATGGTGCCTTCGTCGGTGCCGGAGGGGACTGCCTCTTCGACGGCGGCGGAGGAGGAGGCGCTTGCGATTTCGACGAAACAACAGGTTTGGGCGGGAAGGGCGAGACCACCTTCGGTGGCGAGGGGAGCCGGGGATCAACAGACGTCGGTTTGTTTGGGGGTGCCTCCGCGGAAGGGGCCGGCCCTTGCATTGTGGCACTCAAGAACTGGGCCGCAAGATGATTGGCTGTGGGGAGGGCCGCCTTCTTCCGTCCGGCCTTCGTTGGCTTGAAGACATCAGCGGACACGTCAGCAGACGGCAGCCAGACTTGTGGTCGCGCAGTCGGAAGTTGGGACGATGCGGAAGAGGATGTAGAGATGGATGAAGCCGTTTCCACCAGGTCAAGCGCGCTCGTGTCGGGCTCGTGTCGCGCACTTCGCGCAAGTGCGGGCTGCGTGGAGCCTGTAGCCGTCGTGGGCACGGTCTTGACGATGTCGGCGGCCGGGAACCAGAGCTGTGGGCGGACGGTGGGGTTTTGGGAGGACGTAGTAGAGGAAGATGACACAGTGGAAGCCGATTCCAGCAGGTCCGATACGCTGGCAGCTAGCCGGTCGAGCTCCGGGATAGGCCCCTGGCGGGCACTCCGCGCAAGCGAGGGCTGAGAGACGCTCATCGTCGAGTGCGACTGTCGCCGCTCGCGGCGCGTCTCGGCGGGCAGAATGACGGGCTCGGGCGCCACGAAGAAGCCGCTGCCCAACTTGAGCTTCGACTCCACCTCCTGGGTGAGGCGCTCCCGCGGGCTCTCCGCCACGCCCCAACCTGCAGACGGCGCGGTGCGCATCTGGCGCAGCCGAATCGCCTCCCGACGCTTGAGGCGCTCCACCCGCACGATCTCCTTCCGCTCCTCCTCCTTCTCGCGCCGCAACGCGAGCATTCTCCGCTCGTGCTCCGCGAAGAGGCTCTTGGTCGCGGCGCGCGTGTAATATATGTCCTGCGCGAGCTTGATGTCCGCGTCCGCCGCGGCCGCGTGGAACTCGCGGATCTTCGCCACGCGTGTCTCCATCTTGAACCGCTCAAAGTCCGCTTCCTCGTTGTGGACCTCGTCGGGGTCCGTTATGGTCGGCCCGATGTAGCGCGGGGCGCGCGTGGATTGGGATTGTGGTTTGGGCTCGGCGCGGGGAAAGAAGGAATGCTCGCCCGGCATCGTCTTGGGCGGGGGGCGTTCTGGCGAGCCAGTCTGTGAGCTCTGGCGCGAAGACTGGCTGGTGTCAGCCGACCAGATGCCGTATGAAGACGCGTCGCTGTTCCACCCCCACGGAGTCGACGTCGGCGCGTCGAAGATCTCGTCTGCTATGCTTTCGGGAGCTGAATTGGCGATGGGCTGCGAAGTCTGGGCGTCAATTTGCAGTACTCCAAAATTGTGGCGTCACTTACGTGCTCAAATGAAAAAATGGATTCGTAGGCGTCCGTGTCGTCGTCCAGCTCGTCCGCGATGCTCAACGACAGGGGACTGACGAAGGAGTAACCGGTGAAATTGCCGACGTGTGTTGGCAGTGCGGTGGTGTTAGCTTCCGCGTCATCCGCTCGCGCCAGGCTCTCCATGATTGCCATGCCCTCCTCGTCCAGATCCCCGCCCAGTAATTTTTCAGCAGCCAGGGTTTCCTTGAACGTCATCTCACCCCAGTCCTCGTCCCGCAGCCCAGCCGCCTCCAGTCTTCGTTGCCACTCTTCTCGTGCGAGCGTGACCAGCCCGTCCTCCAGCTCGCGGCGAAATGTAGTCTTGCTCCTCTCGTGGTCTTGTCTCGATATGCGCGTCCTCGCCGGAGTGGCGTTCCATTTTGCGTCCATGGCTTGAAAGGCGTCGAGTATCTCCTTCTCCATTGCCACACGCGGCGCGGTTTCTACCCACTGCTCAAAGACGTGCCACTGCTGGCGCACACGGTCGGCGGGCTTCATGTGGGAGGTGGTGGAAGACAACATAGTGGGCTGGGCAAAGGGTTTGAAAGATGACTCGGTGCCACACAATTTACGATTATTTTTGTTGTTACAGCCTTTCAAAATGAAAGGTGAATGGGAATATAGGGACGCCTCGTGTTCGTTGCCGAGCCGAGTGAAATCCGTGGCTGTCGCGTGGGTTGGAGGCCAATTTGTCGGTACTTTCGAGCCCGATCCTGGGTGATCTGTGTTCTGGGTCGGCAAAGCAAGAAAGTGGAAGAGTCCTGAGAGTCGGGTACAAGTTGGGTCGAGGGTAAAAAGTAGCTTGCGCCCCGCGCCCAATGCGGGCAGGTCACATGACCCTTCTTGGGGCAAGGGCATACGGCGTCCTCGTGTTTTCTCCTCCTCATCATCTGCATTCGTGAGATTCGGACAGATAAGGCGCGCGTTTGCCGTCTACAAAACCGCAGCCTGTCCACGGCGCTCCGAATTTTCTTTCCTGCTCTCCACCATTGTTTCAGGCCAATCGGCCCATTTTTCAACGGAATTGTTCAACGCAACGCGCCCTTGTCCAATATTTAAGCATATCGACTGGCCAGCATTCCAAAAAAAAAAGGATTCTATACACTACATTCGAGGTCGGCGTTAGGGCATAGGGTGTCACGACGTGAGAAACTCGGGCGCGGAGATTTCCTCGGAGTTTTGACTTGGTTTTGGCTAGAAACATGCAATCGCGTTCCCGACACACCGACTCTCCCCTCAGCCAACCGTGCGGGAGCGGGTATCAGCAGATGATCATAGGCAGCGAGACCGGAGCAAGGCGCCATGAAAGTTCTCCATAGAAGGTTCTCTGAATACAACAAGCGACAACAGAGTTACGCGTCGCTGCATCGTGGCCCAGGACCACTACAGTAGACATTGGGCGGTACGGGCAACATTATCGTCGACTTGTACCGTGAGTACCCCTTGGGACGCTCCTCCGACACGCGTACTCAACTCGGGATCGTCAGTTGTGCGCTCAGGGTAGCCGAATGAACTTTACGTGATATCGCCTGCGTGCCCAAGTTCCCGTTCGCCCCAGACCGCATCGAATTCGCCGCTTTCCGCCATCGCGCGCCCTCCTGCACGCTAGAATTCAATCCCGGGATCCGCGTTTTCCAAGGTCGATGTACACCGCGCAGCGATCGGCATCGACGAGCGCCTATCCGCATTTCACGTCGCCCAGTCCCGTGTCAGCGTTTGTGCCGGAGGACGAGCCAGACGATGACTGGAAAGCTAGCAAACGGAATGAAATCGAGGGTGGGTTCCAGTGGATGATCCAGGACGCCAAAGATCGCCTCGAGAACAAGCTACAGGCACTGACGGTCAAGAAAGAGTCCCGAGAGTGGATAGCGCACAAGGAAGTCTTCGTCAAAGAGTTTCATGAGGAGACAGGGTCAATCCGCGCCCTGGCACAGGAAGAATTCACACACGAATTGGCGGCAGAGAGGGTGACGCGCCGGTTGACTAGAGGCGGCCAAATCAATCCCGCGAAGCAAGAGAGCTTGGTGCAGCAGCAAGAGGCGATTTTGGCCCAGATCCAGCGGGAAAATAATCGGGGGAAGGATTCGACGTCGGAGCACTCCACCACCACCAACATTTCCTCGACATCGGGGTCATCTTCGGCCCAGAAGGTTCGGGTCCCTCAGCGTGAGGCGAGTAGGCCGACATTTGTACCAAGTTCGTATTCATCGAGCAGCGATGTCTCCTCCCGAGAACCCGTTGCGTCTCTGGAAACCGTGAAACCGTCTCGCCCCGGGCCATCACCAGCACCACAACCGGAACCACGCACACGCACGGCCACTGCGCCCGTCCCTCCGTCATCAACGAGCGATGGTCGTTTCCGATCGCTTGGACGGTCATCCGCATCGCTGATCCAAGAGAGGCGGGCCACAGGCTCAAGCGCATCGCCGCCCTATGCAGGCGCGCCGCCGCTTGACCCGCCCATCCCCGCTGCACCACCATCGCCCAGTTCATCTCGGCGCACGCCGACATCGCCTGCAGCCGTTCCATCCCCTCCGGCAAGCGCTCCGCGGTGGCAGTCGTCAGCGCAAGACATGACGATCCCGCCTTCGCACCCCGCAGTATCCTCGCCTTCCAGTTCGTCCCCTCGCGGGCAAACTTCACAGACGTGGAATGCGGCCGTTGCGACGCCGATACATGTAGAACAAGTAGCTCCACTCAGGGCTCAACGCTCACAGGCCAGCTTCCACGCCACCCCGCCCGCAAATCCGATGCAGGGCGACCACGACCACGCGGGCACGTCCCCCCTCCGTGAACGACCAAGTCCGATTGACGACCGCGCGGGCGCATCCCCCCTCCGCGTTAAACGCCCTCAGAGCACCTTCGCGGCTCCGCCCTCGATACCAATCCAAGGCGACTACGAGCGCGCAGACTCGTATCCCTTGCGCTCGAAAGCCTCTCAAAGCAGCATCCACACAGCTCCGCCCCCTATTCAGAGTCAGGGCGAGCACGACCGCGGCACTCAATCGTCTTCCTTGCGCACTAGAGCCTCGCAAGGCAGCTTCCACGCGTCTCACGGCTGGACACGGCCGGAAATGACGGATGAGCCGGAGGAGCTATCTGACTCCGAGCGCGTGGCGCCCATGCGGTCGACGGAGGGAGTACCAGGCAAGTCTTCCCATTACCACTATGATGATACGAGCATTGAGACAGAAACCCACAGCTGGGGCCCCACCGCCGCGGCCGCCGCCCCAAGTGTGGAAACCTCCGATGTCGGAAGAGGAGGACAAGGCGGCGTCCAACTTCAGACGGGAACGTACCGGGTCCGCGTCCAGCGTCCGCAAGCCAATGACAATGCCAATGCCTGCGCCCGTCGTGGACGATCCTCCCCCGCCCATGGACGTCAGCGGGAACGCCGAGCGAGAGGAGGCGCTACGGCGGGAGTCGGAGCGCTCATGGACGAATTTTGAACGGAGCCGCGAGAAGGACAAGGAGAGGGAGAGGCCCCGGCACAGTACAGCGAGCGAGCAGCTCCACCGCCCGTACGAACATGTCAGTGGTGGTGCCCCTTCACACGCGGAAGGCTCATCGGCGTCCACTCGGCCACCAGATAGCAGCTCGTTTCCAAATGCGAGGCCTCCAGAAGGCCTGTCGAATCCGTCCCCGCTGCGCTCCTCCTATCCGTCTGGGCCATTCGTCCCCAGTGGCGCGCCGGCGGTCCATCCGCCCAATGTCTCGCCCTCCTCGTCTTTCGAGCGCTATGTAGCCCCTGGAGAGGACACGTATACTTCTCGAGCGCCAACTGCATATTACTCGCCCGAGTCGCTTCCGACCTCGACATACTCGACGGAGAGTCGTGCTGGCTATTCCTCCTATCCCGGCACGGCACCCATCCCCGTGCCTCAGCACCCACATACCCCAGAACCTGTGATGGCTTATAGTGCTGGGGAGATCTCCAGATGGGGGATCCAACCGCTGCAGTCGCCGCAGTCGCCGCGGCTCGGATATGGCTACACTGAGTCGTCCGCGGAACCATCTCTGAACTCTGGCAGCTCTTACGGCTCGTATTCGTCGCGCGGGGATGACGCTGGCGTAGCCGACCGGGAACGCGAACAGGAACGAGAGCGGGAGCGTGAGCGTGAGCGCGAGAAATTGGCGGAGGAAGCTGAACGGGTTCTGAAAGCGGCGGAGGAGGCGCAGCGGAAAGTTGAGGAAGCAAAGCGCAAAGAAGAGGCCGCGCAACTGAAGGAGGCGCTACTACGTAAGCAGCAGGAAGAGACGGAGAAGAAGTTGAGGGAAATGGACGAGCGGGAGGCTAACCTCCGCCGACGGGAAGAGCAGGTGCGGCGGAGAGAGGAGGAGGAGGCGAGGCAGAAAGATGCGGCGGAGGCTGATCTCCGGCGACGGGAAGCGGAGCTGCGGCGGAAAGAGGAGGAGACTAGGCAAAGGGATGCGGCGAGGCAAAGGGAGGAGGTTGCGAGGCAAAGGGAGGAGGTTGCGAGGCAAAGAGAGGAGGCCGAGAAGCTGAGGAAGGAGAAAGAAAGGCAGAAAACGGAGGCCGAAAACAGAACGACCAGCAGCGGGCGTTTGAGCAGCGCGAGGCTGAAATCAAGCGCCGGATGGAGGAGCGCAAGCGACAGGGGAGTGCGGATGGGGACACTAACTGGGGACCCTCGTCGTACTCGTCATGGGGAACGCCTCCCCCACGCGCCTCTCCAGCTAGCCCCTCTCCCTCCAATGCAAGTTCCTCTACTCGGAGCACAACGGGATCCAGCACTACAGGGCCCACTTGGTCGAATTCCTCCCGAGCGAGTTCGACGAGCGCAAGTCAGACCTCCAGTAGCCCACGGGCAGCTCCAAATGGCACGCCAACTTGGACGAGCTCCAGCTCAACGTCTCCCCCGCCTAACTCTCCGCCCTACTCTTCTACAGGGAGCCAAGCCGGCGCCCGTCCTGCATCCTCCTCTGCTAGCAAGCCCGCTCCCAAGACGAGCACTTCGTCCCAGCCCAATCCTCCACTAGGTAACCCTGAAGAGAGGGCCCGGCGGCAGCGAGAGCAGGCGGAAGAGCAATTCCGGAAGATGCAAGAGCAACTGGAGCGGGAGCGACAGGACGAAGGAGCAGAAGGCAGGGCGGATGCTGAGCAAGGAGGACGTCGTCCGGATTTACCAGCAGCATGAGCAGCAGTGGTCGAAGATGTCGGCTCATAGCGAGGTTACGTGGGATTTGCTACCGTGGCCGATGTACAAGAAACCGAACAGCGCGGAGGAAATAACGTCGGCCGCCGTCGACGCGTACATCATGTCGCCCCACTACCCAGACCAGGATAAATCGACCAAGGATCGCGTCCGGCAGCAGCTGCGGAGATGGCACGAAGACCACTTCAATCAGAAGGTCTTGTCGAAGGTCAGCGAGCGCGACAAGGAGCGGGTGAAAGCGGCGGCGGGGACAGTGACGAGGAATCTAAACAATCTTTTGGAGCGAGCCAACGAGTCAAAGAAGTCGGCTGCGAGCGTTTTTGCCTAATCCCAGGAGTGAGTGGCCTTCTTTTGGTTTTAAGCGTCCAGTGATAATGGTGTTCGCGCAGCCTTTCAAAGCATGTAGTTAATATACCCACTCATCCATTGTATGAATAGAATCAAACCAAGGAATTATATCAATATTTGTATGCGCACCAAAAAAAGATGGCGCATCGCGTCCGGTGTGCTCGTTTGCCTTTCGAACTCGTTGTCGTCGGGATTTGTGTAATACTCGGAAGGCACATGGATGTAGCGCGATCGACGAGACGCTGAGTTGAGTCCTTGTCTTATCCGAGCGGCCGCTGTCGCCAGTGGCCACCTGGTGCCCGCTGCCACGACGCCGCCGGCCTGAACTTTGAAGACGTCGTAGACTCATAATCATTTTCCTTTGGGCTGAAGAACACGAGCGAGATAGCACAGGCGAGTAAGCTTAGCACCAGCATCGCCCAGAAGACAGTAGGAAGACAAAGCTACGAGGAGTTGTCCCAATTAGGACAGCGTGTTGCAGGTCCCTGTTTACAGAGCGCTTTGACGCGGAGCTTTAAAGTTCACAAACCATACAAAGATAATATGACCGCTGGGGCGTATAATTAAGATACAGAAACATATGGCACACGGAAACAGCCTGTACACGAGCGACAATCCATCCAAAACATATACATATCATCAGCGGCGCGCTCACGCCTGGCGCGTGATCCTGTCCACGTCCCGCCAGCTCTTTAAGAGCGTGCGCCGGATGGTGGCCAAGCCGGGCTCGCTGTCGTTGTGGTCTCCGTGCTGGTACTGTTCGTCGGCGTTCTGCGTCAGCTCCTCGGCGCTGCGGCGGTCCGCAGGCGCGAAGGGCTGGTTCCACGCGGTGAAGACAAACGTGCTTGGATCGGGCGTGGTGTGCTGCACATAAAAATAGTCAATCCGTGTAAACAGCCGGGCAAAGAGGGGCGGTACTCACTGCCGTGACTTCGTGGAGTTCGCGTTGGACGGAGAGACAGAAGCTGTCCAGTTCTAAAGAGAAGGGATTAAGACGAGTTACGTGAGGAGAGATGGGGACGACATACCGAGATCGTTCTCATCGTACCCGAAAGGGTTCTCGCTAATGAGATTGCTAGTTAGTCGGCAACGGTGAGGATCAGAGTTTGCTCGTACATTTCTTGCCCTGGTAAGAGAGAGACGGTTAGCACCATATCGGCGAAAGAACGGAGGAAAATTACATACCGATCTCAAGGAAACCAAGGAGCAAGAACGAGGCGAAGGCTGTTCCGGGGATGACCAAGTAGCCCAAAGGGGCGACGATTTGGAAGGGAAGGAACAGGAGGTATAGCCTGAGAGGGATTTAGCACATGTGCATCACGGCCGCGGCGAAGAAACAGACCACAAGGACATCCGCAGATGGGCCTGGTAGGCAAACGGCAGAGGAGTGTTTCCGATACGGTCCAAGTTGGAGAGAGTGTCCTGGAGACTGGCGATGTTGTTCATGAGACCGGTCGCGAGGGCAGGTTGGAGGTAGCCATTGCGTAACAAGTCTGAGGACGGAAGGATTAGGAGGATACAATAGAAGCTAAGAATACGAACAAGCCAGGTAGCTGGAAGAAAGCGCAGTGAGCTCGTTGAGGACATTGGGTTAGGGAGAGTAAACTCACTTGTTGAGGTAGATAGTGATCTCCAGGGGGACGTTGCTCTCGGTGAAGCTGGGCTTGATTTTCCTGCCGAGCGAATCCCTCTGCGTATGCTTGCTGTTCTTCCTGCGGAAGCACTTTGTGAAGATGCTGAAGATGCGTAGGAAGGGGAAGTAGTCGAAGAACGAGGGCGGGGGCGGGTTCTGTGCGGGCTTCAGGGGACGGTGGCTCTGGATGTCCGCGAGCGCTTTTTCGGGGTCGACCGAGTTGGAACGGCTCGCGGTGCGACGGCCGGTAATTGACCGGAACCAGCTCTGCTCTGACTTCTGGTCGTCATCGATCACAGAATTCACGGCGGTGCGACCAAGGTCGGCCGTGGCCGAGCGCGAGGGGGGCGGCGGGCGGGCGGTGTGGAGGGGGTGCTCCTCGTCCTCAGACGCCGCCCACAGGGGGAGCATGTCTGCATTAGTTTTGGGGCCGACGGTGTTGGCGTAACGGGGGAGAAGACAAATCAGAGGATAGAGATCCTCGTAATAAACGCCTGTCTCGCCACGCAAAAAGTGCTGTGCCGGATGGTAAGAGCGCGGTTTTGTCAGAAGCACTAGCAGCGTACCTTTACGGAAACAGAGAAACCTTGGACCTGGATGGATGAATTAAATTTATACGAGCCCCGGTGACGGACGTAGACGAGCACTTACGAGGTTAATCATGGACTTCTTCTCAATAATGCTCTGGACAGTAGTCATTTTGTTCTTGTCCTTATCGGTACGTTCGATGGGGACGTGGATCCAGATCTAAAGAGGTGGCCAGGGGTGGTTAATCGTGCCCTTGCTAAAGGCAAATGAAGACACTTACGATCTGCGCAATATTTCTTGAGGCGATAGAGATGTTGGTCCACATCTTCCTGCCCTCCTGGTATCTACAGATAATATCAGCGATAGGTCGAGCGGTGTAATAGATCGACCACACACCTTTCATACGCGGAAGACGTTCTGAACGAGATGACGAGACCGAGGACGGTACCAAGAACAGTGAGAAGACTGCTGTTCACTGCAAGATTGTGTATTTTCATTTCAGTGATCGTGGACACCACTGGATGCAGGTTAGCAAGCGAAGAAAAGCGAAAAATCGTGGCACAAACTGGTAGCGACCAGCGTAAAAAACGCCACTTCGGGCCAGATGTCGTTGACCACAGTCGCGTTGAACTTCCTCATGGACCAACCACCGCGGAATAAAGGATTTGCTGCCACCATTGTGGTAAGGCGTGAGGAGAATTTGTGAGAAAAGGCGCCAAAAAAGAGTTCAAGGATCGCGTGGCGTTGGAGTCTTCTGGAAGAAGGGTAAAAATACCCAACTAGTCTCTGCTAGATGGGCGGACGGAGGATAGCAAAGCCACAAATGCGGGGAACGGAAAAGAACTGGAGAGGTGTTGGCACGCGGGCTTTTAACCCAAACGTTTAAACCGGATCAAGGTCTGACAGTGGGCGCTGCCTTCGATGAACCGGTGGAAACGGTATGACTTGGATCCCGTGTCAGAACCTTCGTCACCGCGTTGTGAACATGCATCCTGTGGACCCCATTGGCGTCATAGATTGTATCCTCCAGGACTTTTGGCGGAGAGTCGGTGAAGATGGAGTTGAGCTCGATGCAGCCCTCAGATCAATGTCTGGTCCAGGGCGCCCGGCAACAAATACATATAAAACTCATCAACGTTCTATATTTGACATTTCCAGGCCGTTCTAAGACTCAAATCGCACCATCGGAAGCCTTCTGTCCCTCCCGCCATACGGAAGTCCTATCTGCATCTGTTTTACGGTTCACCCACCATCAATTTGGGCGCTCTTTTCGAAGCCTTTTGCTCTGAATCAATCCAAAGCTGATTTGATAGTGAAGATCATAATGTGGACATGTCAATAAAACCCAAATTTGCCCAAACCTGATGCTAATTTCTTCCTAAACGGTCGACTGGGCGGTGTATTCTCCCTACCAGTGGTGAGTTGGTAACCAATTTGTAGCTGGGTTGTATGGTTGCTTCGGTTACTAGTACCTGCAACCTGTATTGCACTTAAATAAGTATAGCTGATGTCGACATGATCTATCCGCCCAGCGCCGGCGCTCATAATCAAAGATAGATGCCATCACTAAAACTAGTCGTGTGCACAACTGTGGACCGTCCCGACGTTCAGCCCATAATTTTCGGAGTTATATAAATCGCATACATATAAATGAGACAACTGCCGAATTTTGAGCTGTCGAGTCCGAATGAATCCCATTCCGTCACTCCGCATTTGACGCGTTGTGAGTCACTGTTTGCCCGGTCGCGGGGCGTTTTCTCATCACGTGGGGTCCTCTCTACCATGAACTTTTACTTGACTTTCAACTTCAGCTGAAACTTTCCAGAGTCACCCGAAATTCGGCAGTGACTTGCTGCATATCATTCCCATAGATATTCACCCTCCGAGACCTTTCACTAAAGTCATATTATTATAACTCACTATTAGCTCCTCCTAAGGAACGCGCGGCCTTGCCAAGCCGCCATCTGGATCCATTTATACAGCCGCAATGACGGCCGGACTCTCTCATCATAATCCTAGGATAGGATCGAAGTTGCCACCTTGCCCAATTATCATAGCATCCGCCTGACGAATCCACCCTCTTCCCATGGCCGCTATTGCACTTTCCTTTGGCTCGTTCGGCGACATCCTCGCCGTTGCCGAACTGGCCATGAAAATCGTGCAAGTCCTGTATTATAGCTCAACCGTCTCGGAGGACTATCAAGGTGCCATGGCGGAGCTGGTCTCTCTGCACCACGAGCTTGTCTTGATCAGCGACGCCATCCAGCTGGACACCTCCGCCGGGCTAGGCGCAGTTGCCCGCCAAAGTGCAGCAGCTGAAATCGCCTGCTGTTACGCTGAGATGCGACGATTCCTCGAGAAGACAGAGAGCATCACGGCGAAAGGCATGGCAAGGGCCCTGACCAAGGTGTGGTGGGCCGCATCCGAAGCGAAAGAGCTGCGGTCGCTGAGAGCCGCGGTATCGCGCCACCGTGCGAGTCTCAACGTCCTGATAGGCGCGTCGAATCTGTTCGCTCGCATATTCCTAGAGGAACTTGTATTAAAATTTTGGATACAGAATTATTTCGACGACGACGCGGGATGATGTACGCGCGTGCCGCGACTCGATCCAAGAATTATCGACGATGGTGAAGCCGGTCCCCCATCATATTTTGGAAGACATAGTGTTCATCGTCGATCCGCTCGGGGACGTCATTCGTGTGTCCATGATATACGGTCTCAAGTACGAGGTGTGTCCCGCCGTAAAAACCCGCTGATAACTTCCCACTTTCTTGCCAGGACTTGCATCGCATAATCCAAGCATATTACCCGCAAGACAGGGCTGGAAGCCGGCACATCTCGGAAGGCTCGTATCACCTCCTGCACTCTAAGGACGGCCGCGTCTTGCCCGCCTCACAATCAAGCTTGAAACTTCAAGCCGGAATGACGCTCGAGATGAGCATGGTGTTATACGAGCGGGCCAACTTTCTTGATCAGCGGAGGACTTGTCCGCGCTGCAAAACGCAAGCAAAGTCTGAAATGATTCCGCAGACGGCTTGGAGGAAATGGTCCGTACCCAAGTCTTCGTCTAACCAATCTTGACTAATCGTGGTTCAGCCTCCGATGCTCTAAATTGTTCCAGGTCATTCTCGATGACAGACCTCGAAAGCGGAGACCCAGATGCTCAATCCATGCGTACGTTGCTGGATCTCCGGCCTTGTAATCTCTCTCAATACTTTCCGCATTCACAGGCTTGGGAAGGAAGGGCCGAGAAAAGACAATGATAATGATGGCGTAGAACATTTCCGCCGCATCGAGTTCATTTGTGTTGAAGACCGTGAAGTGCCTGGTTAAACTATTCTGTTTGCAAGGTCTCATCGTATTTTAGACAGTGGGTTTGGTGGTAACTAATATTAAAATGTGGCACGACACAAAACAAGTGGTGCGTGATGGTGTTCTGCCACCCGGCCTCGCATTTTTGCTCAAGTCGCACTTGAACAAATATAGAAGGTCGGGAAATTTCGTTCTATGGGAATCGTACATTCACTGACGATGTGTGCTCGTAGCGGGTACGGCATTCCCTTGACCGAAATACTCTCGGATGTTGAATTGCTACCTCCGTCCTAGCAAGCGAGTCTAGAGTCGCTGAAGACGGGGGTGAGTGTTGTCTCCTCGGCGTAGTTTTTCCCAGTACCGATGATGTAAATCCTCTGCAGCTGGAAGTGAGTATCGACCCAGCGATACTAGCTTCAACCCGACGGGAAAGCAGAGCCGACTATCGAAACCGGCAGAAATGGCTCAACACCCCTCAGTCCAGATTGAAGTAGAAACTTCCAAACCAATTTTTAATCAACAAGATCCAATCCTCAGGTGGAAGAGCTCTTACAATGATTTCTATCCATTTACTGGTTGAAATGAACAACCACGACCAACTGGAACCAGTAAAAACACTGGGCCAACCGCTGGATCTGAGTGGGAAATTGGAACCACAAAGAAACTCCTGGTATATATTTCAAGTATTCTTTACAAGTATTTGAGAAGTGGTTATGATACATGTGCGGTCGCTTTATCAGCTTCGCGGCTGCGGTTCATTTCTTAACAGGCACCGGTTTGCCAACCTTCTCATAGAGGATATCCGACCGTACAGTGCACTTCACCCCACCGGTGACCTATTCACACATAAGATTAGCCTTGGGTGCAAAATGGGACTTGACCGCCTCGCACCTCCTCTCCCGTATGTAGCAATGTAGCGTGCTGGAACACCAGCACCCGACCCGGATTGGCCTGAACGTCCGCGTAGGCCCCCTTTCGTCCAAGAAACCGTGTGGTACCGCCTTTTGCAGGAAGGAAGCTCTCGTGGGATCCAGACGAATCAGACGGGAGGTAAAATTGGAGCGTATAGAAGGTCCGCTGCCCGTTCTCTCTGCGCGTTAATCAGCCAGTGAAATCTTGAATTTAAGGGCGCGGCGCCTACTCGTTCTCATAGCACCCGTCTATGTGCTTCCGGAAAAATCCGCCCTCTGGGTAGCGCAAGAACCGGAGTCGCTCGTTCAGGCGCACCATGCGCCATTTCTGTAACGATTTCTGCCCGTTGATGTATGCTATCTGTTCGATCTCCTCGATGTCGCTAAGGTGCGGACGGACTTTCTTGAATATCTCCTCCGAAAGCTCGAAAGAGTCATAAATGATGCGCTGGCCGTTGCGGTACGACGTGTTCGTATACGCCTGCGCGCCCGCGTTTATTCGGGCAATTTCCCAGGGCGAGTATGCCTCGGCTTGAGCGAGGACTGCAGAGAGCTCGGGTTTTGAGAAAAGGGAGTCCAATATGACAGCGTAGCATCCATTGTACTCGGGTAACCCAGCCGCGGCAAAGTCGACACGTCCAGGAGAGACATAGTGCGGCTGTAAAGGGGTTCGCAGCATATGAGCGAATGTGCGTTGGCCCGGACAACGGGGTCGACGTACTCCGTTCCCGATGAGTTTGGCTAGAAATGCAGACATGGTTTTGGAGATGGTGGAATTTAGAGACGCTTATATGTCGATTTCTGAGTCAACAAGGCTGTGTTTTGCTGTGTTGCTCATGCCTACTCATATGCATGCCGTAGCGTAGGCCCAGTGGGCGTTCCAATGGGAAACGTGTCGAAACACGTCACCGGAACCTTCTGAGATACAGCGACCGCCACGTTGAACGTACGACTCAACAGAAGCAGGCTGAAGCGCAGACTGTAGCCAAGTGTGAGCGGATCCAAGAACCACGGAAGCCGGACTGAAGGAGAGAGGAAAAAGCGAACGCTGATTATTTATTCCTTGAAATGGTGGTTCTACAAACACATCGCACTCTGGAGTTGCTCTGGAGGATGAAGAGGCAGCCGAAAATACCCAACTCCGGTCGGAGTTGTGATCCGATCAACACAAAAACCACCAATCGGAACTCAAGCCAAGTCAAGCGACTTGTTCAAAAACACTGAACATTCACGACATTTTCTGCCTGAGTGCTGACGATTGTCTGTCTTTTATTTTCGCCTTTTCTTTCGCTAGAGATCTTCCTAAATGTATTTGCAAACAAAGGCGTGTAAGTACTTTAGGTTGAATTTAGCCTTTAGGGCGTTTTTTGGAACAATCATGATCAAGATGTACTAACCTTCCAGAAGTAGAGGTATGTAATGATATTGCTTGATTTTTGCACTACCTGCCCGACCCCAAATCAGAGTCCCCGCTACGTTAGTTTTGCCGTTAGTATCATAGCGACATAGCATAGAAGTGACTGACAAGTCCAATGCGGCATCGTCGTTGATTGCCCAACTGAGGTTTGTGTAGTCTTCATCCTGTACAGATGGGACCGTCTCTTGAAAATTGTGTTCTATAGACGATGTAGCATTTATTTATCATGGTAGTATTGATTGCAAAGACCCTTACCTGTACCGAGGAGCGCCTGGAACTCCAACAGCACTTCAGAATATCTCGAGTGCGGTGTATCATGCACATATCGATATATAGTCCGGAGATGCTGGATAGTGACTGACGCTGTATTAGGTCGAACGCTCCGCATAACATGCAATAGAGTGAGCACGAGGTCGAAGGAAAATGCGGCGATGTTCAGTCGATCTCGGGCCGTGATGAATTTGATGAGGCACGTCGCACACAGCTCTGAGAGAAGCTCCCAGTCCTCGAAGTCTTCTGCGTCAAGACACAGTCTGGCTACGGTGTCGATGATGGCAAAGAGACTTCCGCATTGGGCCCAGCTCAAAGACTTCACCTGCGCGGCCGATATGCCCTCCAGATTCTGTAAATAGTGCACGATGACATGCGATGGGTGGGTCACTTTCATGATCCAGCGGATTATGTGGGCCAGTTCGCGTCTATTTTCCCCAGGCGGCCGGAAAATGAGCGACTGCATGAAGGATCGGCTGTCGATGGAGATCGGCACTGCACTGAGGGAGAATTTGGGAGACAGAAGAAGGTCGACGATTCGGGCCTCGCTTTTATTTACGAGAGCAGGGAGCTCTTCGTGCAGCTTGGCATAGAGAACATCTAGGAGAAAGGCCAGAACCGACTGAGAAGAACGCGTCGCAGTAGAAGGGTCGAATAGTGACTTGTCCCATGTCGAGTGCGCAGAACTCAGACAACGCAGAATTAGGGGGTGTTCGTTCGGGTCTTTATCCTCGTCGAGTAGCATCACTCCCATGGCTCGGATAAACAGCGAGTCCCAAAGAGCACCAAGAGAGTATCCCCCACCTGCGCGCTTTGCAGCGCCGGTTAGGGAGGCGAGAACAGACCCAAAGTCCTCAGGCGAATACGTGATAGTTCCTATATTTAACATTTTAGTAAATGTTAGCAATACTCGTGTAGATAATGCGTACTGCGAGGATTCACTTTCTGGATGCGCACAATGACCCATGCAGCGGTTCGATTACTCCGGATGCTAGCCTCGGGCGAAAGAAGGTGGCGAAGTGTGGCACATTCCTGACTGGAAATTCGGACCCAGCCGTGCGACGGAGTGCCAGCTCGCTCGTGGATAACATTGAAGAGAGCGCCTGCAGCCTGATCAAGACTCTCATCTTCATGCGTGAGCTGCACGATCTGGTGGTACAGATCGATGGTACTGGTGGCAAGCCGACTCGTATCGGCTTGCGGGGCTGAAGCTTCCAGTCTGGAGGCAGAAGGAGCGAGGTGGGGGGGTCCCAGGTGCCGGCGGATCCAAGAAGCGCAGGTGTCAACCCTTGGAAGGAGCGATATCCGAAAGTTGTACGCAAGTCTCGACTGAAAGGGAGAGCTCATGGGGTGAATGGTCCCATCCACAACTGTGAAGCAAAGTAGCGCGGCAACAGCTGTGATGCACAATAGGGAGACACCAAACGAAAACAAAATGAACGGAGGTGGATGAAGGAGCTCCTGTACACTCGAGAAGAGCGTGTCCAAGATGCCGATGATAAAAAGGAAGACGGGAATGACCAGCAATTGTCCCAATGCCTCGATTGCCGGCCGAAGAACGCGGTCCGCAGCATTCCAGCGGGTCCAAACATCCGCCAATCTTTCAGACGCTTTCTTGTGCCTGGACCATGTAATCATATTCAGGAATCCGCGGCACCCAACAGCGAGTGCGGCGATGGACAGCTGTGCGAAGGAGTCAGACGATCGAGCTATCTCAGTGTTTCAAGGGAGAAGAACACGCACAGAGAATGTGAGAGACAGGGACCAAAAGGCATTGACACGGACGTCGCTTGCATCCGGTCGAAATGGCGCAGGGTGTGATATATTCAGGCCCGATGCTGGTTTGCCGCTGAGAGCTATGACAATTTCGGTTAAATTCACCAGGAGTTCATTCGTTTTGGCGACTTTGTCTTCGGTTAATCCTGCCAAAGAATTGACTAGAAATGCCGTGACTATCGCTGAAAATAAACCGAGCTTCGCTCGATTTAGTTTAGACTTCCTTCGCACCCGAACGAAGGCTCGTACGAAAACTAGGAGGGCGTCGAGCCCACTCCGCCATCTCTCCACCCTAGGTTCAATGGTATCAGTCAATGTCGACCCCAATAGTGCATTCCAGGCGGAGCTGTTGGTGGCTGGGACCTCAGGGATAGGTTGCTGCGACAGATCTTTATCAAACGGGGAGGGACAAGGTCAGCGCTCAGCCAATTGAGCTATTTTTTGGCAGAAGACGTATTCGCACGTACCCGCGGCGGCCTGCCTTTGGTCGATTCTACGGAGAACTGACAGTTGCTGATCTAGAATATCTATGAGCCGTGACGTTTGGAGGCTACACACACAGAAAGTGAGCTCAGCCAATTGCTTGAAACAGGATGTTACGGTTCCAATTGTCCGGCCCTAGCGACATCTGCGTGGTCCGGCTCAGACCTTACTTGCTCTCCATCCATTGAAGTCTGGTTTGGTCTTGGTCGTCTCGGCTAACGCGATGCTGTGACGGCGTCAAACCTCGTCAAACGCACGGATTTGCCGTGTTGACACAATTGTGATGGATATCGGGTGCACAAGTCTTGAATGGATTTGAACTCGCGATTGCTTCCGAACAATTAGGGACCAGCGTGGATCAGCCGGTACGTCACCGGCTCAAATCCGTGGTTAATTTCAAACTCCGCTATCCGTGGTTAGGAGCCGCGGTCAACCGCGGTCATATCCGTGGTTTTTGTTTGCACTTATGTGTTTCACAGGGCTACTACTCGTTCGCAATCCCAAGAGTACCAAAGGCCTTCTCGTCCACGCCAGTATCATCTAGCGTCATAATTGAGTCGGGCAGGCCCCGAATCTGGGGAGCCAGGCCCATTTTTCGAACCGAGTGGAAATGTATGGCAATGATTTGGCCGTGGTGGTGTTCCTTCGGCACAACTCATACCGAGCTCATTTAATGAAGTTCAAAAGTTATATGTCGCGTTCAGAAAGGTTTGATAGGACCATGGTTCAAACCACGATCCACCAAATCTGTGGGAAAGCCATCCGTGTCCATCCGTCATCCGCCGATCACTCGATCCGTAGACGGATAGCCGGTAAAGCCGATCCACGCTGGTCCTACGAACAATCGACTAGATATTACTCCCGAATAATCTAATAGGAAATACACAAAGAACTCAACCTCTTCAAACCAGTCCAGATTCTTTTCTGAACATGGGCACCAGCAAAGACTTCGACTTTACCCATTTCGTGAACCACGAACCGAGCATAATTCCCCACAGAACGCCGAAGTAGCTTAGTCCTCCCCGCTGTGCGGAACATCAACGACAGGTCTGGCCACACAGGAATGGAGCTGAAACGCACTTTGCCGTTGGTAAGAACAATAGCTTCGAATGCAGTGCTGTATTTCTTCAACGGCGCGCCCTTAATATAGCTCATGACATTCTTCGTGACGAGCTGTGCGTGTGCGCTCGACTTGATCGCCTGCTTTTGTTCCTTCCAGTCGATGATATCGCCCGCGGCAAAGATGTTGGGGTAACTGAGCAACTGCAATGTCGGTTTGACCTTGACGAAACCAGCGGGGGTGAGCGCATCCGCGCTGAGAGAGTTTATGAAGGCCGTGTTCGGATGAGTGGCGCCCGTGGCTTTGACCTAAAATCCATGTAATTTTTTTTCCCGTTTGACAAGTATGTAATGTACGCACGATTAGGTCGGCGCTCAATTCAAGTCCCCCGCGGGTCGTCACTACGGCAGGACCGGCACTGGCTGGGACATTCTCGACGACGTCATTGAGGTGAATCTTGACTCCCCGCTCTGTGAGGCTGCGAGCCGCGGATGTGCGGAATTTATCGGGGTACGTGTCGTTAAACAGTAACCGTTGGCCGTGCACAATGGTAACTTCCTTTTGCTAAGAAACGATCAGGTGGAATCACAGGTGACTGGAAGTAAACATACCGGCCATATGTCTTTGAGCTCCCCGGCGAGTTCTGGGTAAGAAATTAGTGAAAATGGCGAAAGATGGGGGATACAGAGACGAACCGGATCCGACAGCGCCTCCACCGACCAGCAGGTAGCTTTCTGCCCCGGCAAATTTTTCGCGGCTGCTGGCAAGATAATTCTTCACGTCCTCTGCACTGTCCGGAAAGGAAATCGGGTCTTCCCAAGAGAGGCCGGTCGCCAAAATAAGAATGTCATATGGCACCTGCTGGCCGCTTCCAAGAGTGAGAACGCCGTTGTTCTCTCCCGCCTTCTGTTGGATACCGCGGACAGAATCTTGGAAGAACGTTCCCTTGTCTCCGTGGAATAGTTTATCGAAAGGGACGAGAGCAGTCGCTCCTAGATCGTCGACGTCGGAAACTATCATGCGCAGGGTCGCAGGCAGCAGGACGCGAAAGGGTCGAGGATTGATAAGGATGATTTTGTACTTTGAATCATCGAGGAGAGAGGAGAGAGGACGCGCTATGTTGACACCGGCCGATCCTCCACCCACCACGACAACTAAAATGAGATAAGTCTCAAGAACACCGAGACTTCCTATGGCTATACCTGATTTCCGGTCGTCGTTCTTCTTTCCGGACATCTGGATCGTGTACTAGCGAGGCCTGAAGGTGAGGGTAATAATAGAGCGACGAAGCTTCACGAAGGTTTGGAGCTTGCGTAAAAATGGCGCGTGACCGATGGATTACGTAATCGACGCTACAGGTTCGTCGCGTCCTTTCGCGTTTTGCAATTTTCTACTGTCAGTGGCAACCACCAAGCTTAAGGACTAGCAAAGGCCCGCTCAAGACTGATCTCAAATTTCAAGGACTCGTATAATGCTCAAATCTTTTGGCTCCCCTCTGCCGGTGGCCGCCGGCGACGCCAGAATATCAGCATCCATGATCCACCCCGGTTTTCTTTATTGCCCGACCCTTCCAAATTCTCACCCAACACAATTCAGAAGTAACCCTTTGCTGTCAGACCGTCCTCAAAGCTCTCCAGGAATCTCATCCGGTGCGGACGAAGTGCGGACCCATCATTCCTCCAGCGTTTACTGCCATATCTCGTGAACACTTTCCGCGTGTCAAGGTTCTAAATACAGGTCAAAACTCCATGCCGATGCTTTCCTCAGGATCCGATTCAAATTAATCGGCCATCGGCTGGAATTTTCTTTCTATACATACTATTATTACGCTGCTTCGTGACCCCCACAAGTGGTCCTCTGATCATCCTTTCATCTGCTCCCCGGAGGTCCACATGTTACTCGAGCTGGTATAAAATGTGGTGGACAACGAGGGGACACACCCATCCATCAAAAACATGGTTCAGCTCTCTTTCTTCCTCGCTCTCCCCTTGCTCGCATCCGCCTTCGCTACTCCTGTGAAACGGACGGTTGCCCAAGTCGAGGCTGACATCCGCAACATCTCGACTCAGGTTACTAGCCTTGACAGTGCGATCAACGGGTTCCCAGCCAGTGGACTTGCTGGGGCTCTGGTACTTTCTCGACCACCTTCTGCATCGCGTGGTCTCACTTGCTATTTTTCAGGGCATCCACAACGCTGCAGGCACCTTGGAAACAGCGGTGAACCAAGGAACGACTGATGTTAAGGTACCATCCCTCATCTTCGTCCTTCAACAGGCAATTGATCTCTCAAGGCGACCGGAACTGTTAGCGAAGCCGACGGGCAAACCATCCTGAGTTCGATCCAGGCCTTTGAGCCGGCCATTCTGGATGCCTTGAAGGCAATTGCTACGAAAAAAGCCGCCTTCGTATCTATTTTCCTCATTATTACCTTCTGGTCTCTGATGTTGTCTTGCAGGATTCCCAACCCATCACTGGACTCTCAGCATTGGTTCGCGCAGATCTTCAGACTCTCAGCACCGTTACCAACGCTTTCGCTGACGCATTGGTCGTCACCGCGCCCGTAAGACTCTTGTCCCCTTATGAAACGGAATGTTAATTCGTTTGTAGGCCGACCTGAAGGCGCAAGCAACCACGATTCAGACCACCATCGCCCAGGCCTTCGCCACTGCCATCGCGGCCTATTCGTGAATCAATCCAGGGATCAGAGACGATATCGGGTTGGAACTGCGAGTGTAGTTGTTCTTGGAGTCTGTATTTACTTCACAGTCGGGAATACATGCAACACCGCATTCTTGGAGCTCGTCACTGCTTGTCCTCGCCAGTTAGTTTTTCGCCAACTCAAAATTTCGAAACGGACATGATACGTACTCTTGGTGATGTCTTTTTCTGGATCTGATAATTGTCAACTACTTAAGGGAAAGCCTAATAGGAAGGCCTAGGCCCGGCCGCCACATGATCTGTTGATTCCCTTGTGATTCCTGCCACACTTTGTTTTTGAGCAACTCAGTGCACGAGAAATTAGAACCCCACGCGTTTCCCCGAATTCCTCCAAGATTTTGACCATGGCCATTTAACATAGGTGTAAGACAACGAGCCGACGGCGTTCTTCGCGATCAAAACGATCCCACAGCCACGATCAATCTCGGGGATTGCCGACCTTGCTTCCCGCTTGACTGCCATCACCATTTTTACGTTTTTTTTTGCCATTTGGCTTAATGATTATCTCGGTTCTCAACATCAGGGCAAAAGGAACAATTCAACAAATGCAAGTCGGTAATCTATCTACCTACCCTTTGAACGTCGACGTGGGTAAAAACCTTCAATGTCTTTGACTTTTGACAATAACTCTCCCCCGCTCAATCGGCATCGAGCTGCATATGTCCTAGGATTGAGCTGGATTAAGCCTATCTAATCACCGCAGAGATTAACGGTGGACATTAACGTGTCATGGAGCTGGGGCATCTGATGCGAGGCGGATCACCCTATGGGCTACAGCCTACAAGTACTCAGATTATGAGCTTCCATGGTATCCGTCTCCCCCTTCCGTTTGGAGGCCAATGCGGCCGCCTCCGCCCCCCATGGACCCAGTTACTCCTGACGTGATCATTTTGGGCGAAGATCTGTATGTGTTCTTTCATGTGGCTTCCGGAGTCCTTCGACTCTCTGAAATGGCCCCTTCCATCCAGTCTTGCTTTCAAGGCGAGCCTGATTCCGGCCTGGAGTTCGCTTGGTTCTCAATCCTTCTCGCAGATGTACTTCAGCGGCTGCTTCGCTCTGCTCTTCTTTGATTTTTTCTTGACATTGGGCGACGAGGTCGACTACGTCTGGAAAGCAAAGAAAACACCGAGTAAGTTAGCTGGGTCTACCGCGTCGCCGATTTCTGACCTCACCCTATAGTGTTCTATCTGTTCCTAATGGTGCATCGTTTTCTATTTCCTACTTTCTGCCGCTGATCCTGGGCTTTCTAGAACCGATATTGCCCGATGGCATTCTGCATAATCACATTGTTTGGTATGTGGAGCGTCCTGCACTGTTCGTACACCCATTTATTCTCGATCACAGCATACACTTCTCCGCTGTGGAATTATGAGGTGAGTCCTCTTGTATTTCACCACCTATCCGTTGACCCGGCTTTCAGATGTGCGACCGATTTTCTTGTTCTGATGCTGTGAGGCGCTGACCTCTCGCACAAGCTGCAATCGCTTTGCCATCGTGGAATGGCTGCAGACACTTCTCATAGTAGTCCCTGCCGAAGTAGTTCTGTTACTTCGGTGCGCCACATCCCATCCCCGTCGACCATGACTGATCCCCGCAGCGTATATGCCCTAGCCGCTAGGAATAAGTATCTTCTGGGGTTTCTTATCTCCATCGTGGTGGTGGAATGCGTAATTGTCTTCTACGCCATGTCGCTCCCGGGGACCAATGATGGTATGCCCTTGATTTCTACTCAGTTTACCCGGCTAAGCCTCCCCTAGCGTTGACACTACCCCACGTCCCCATCGATTCCTTCCGCGGTGAGCTCCCCCGTGCCATCTACCACGAGATACTGAATCCCCCCCGATAGTGTGCATATTGTACTCTGATCCCAAGATGTCAGCGCATCCATACGACATGCCCTGCCAGCGCTGACAGACCACAGGGACACGGCGTACCTGTCCACCTCGATCGCCTTCGACAGCATCGTTTTCGCGATCACCATCGCCTACACGGTCAGCTCCACGAAGCACCAGTCGCGCCCGTCCATCCTGGACACGATCAGGTGGGACGGCACGCTCTACTTCTGCGTCATCCTGTCCGGGAACGTCGTGTGGATGGCGCTCGCCGTGAACGGCCGGGTGCGCACCTAATATCCCTCGCAACCCTCTCATGATCACTGACCGCCGCATTCAGCCCGGACTGAAGTTGCTGAATGCCCAGTGCGTAGCCCGTCCGTGCACTCTGATCCGCGCATGCTAAACCCAAGTCCCGCTTTCAGGCCGAGCATGTAGTAAGTCGCCGACACCGTGTACGACAGTCCGCCGCTCACCTCGCTTTGTTGCAGCCTTACCTCAGTCATGATCAACCGCCTGACGCTGTCCGTCCGGAAAGTGGCGTCTGAGGCTGCAAACAACGCCACGGACATCGGCTGGCCGAGTCGCATGTCGCGCAATCATGATATTTCGGCGTTTGTGTGAGCCTCTCTCTTCGTCGTCGTTGTCGTCTACACCAAGCGCTAACCGCGCGGTATGCAGGGCTCCTCCGACAACGTCGTCGTCATGACAAAATTCTGCAGCTGCCCAGCGCTTATAGAGTTTGTGTATGTAGAACTTGAAGTTACTCGTGTAGATAGTACACCTGTACTTATATGTAAGTACATACCTTGTATTAGTCTCCGTTTCGTCTCCGGGCCCGCAAACGTACATGGTCCTATTTAGCTACTTGTGTACATACAAAACACTAAGTTGTACAGTATCTTGTATCGAATGAGAAGAGTCCTGTCCAGACAATGCCATGCCGCCGCGCCCTCACTGCCCCTGCGCGATGCTCATCAAGCTGCCCACAAAGGTCAAGATCTGCGCAGAAAAAAAGTTGGTGAGCGAGGTGACGTCATGGAATGGGAGGGACATACGAGCCGCGGGCGGACGTCCACGATGTCCTCGGGCACCAGGAAGATTAGCGCGTTCATCTTGCGCGCAATCGAAATCGCCAGTTTAGCTGTTCGGCGAGGGTTAGCGTCGTGCGCGCGCGGTCAAGGAAGCGGAGGGCGTACCGTTCTGTCGTCGGTCTTCGTAGTCGCCGTTGTCGCTGACGTTGAGGACGAGCGTGGGGTCGACGATCCCCGGCCGGATCGCGTCGAGGAGGTCGAGGAAGAAGAGCCCGGTTGTGATGGAGGGGTCCTTAAAGGATCGGATGGGCTTGGCCGACTGCGCGGTCGCGTTCGCCCACTTCAGCATCTCCGTATCGCTGATCGGCCGCCCACCGCTCGATTTTGACAGCTGCGTCAGGGTTTTCGTGATATTCATCCTACCAGGCCATTCAGCGATACTCAGAACACATAGACAACGGGGGGAACTCACCGCATGAGCTGCCACACGAGGCCGAGCACGAGCGTCTTGCTCCCGTCCGTGATATCTGCGCCCTGGATGCCGACCATGTGCATACCGTTTTGCTTCGCAAGGTCCACCGTGTAGTTGGTGTTCTCCACCGCCTTGAAGCGCGAGAGCTGGCTTTGATTCGGCGTCACGCCGATGTCCGCGCCCTCGTCCTCCTCCCCGGCCCCACCGCCGCTCGCGTACGACACGGGCTCCGCCGCCGCGCCGCCCTTGGGTTTCGACACGCGCCGCCAGATCACGCTCCCGGGCAGGATCTTGTCGAACGCCTGCAGCAGGATCAGCCCGTCCTTGAGGTTCTCGAACAGGTTGAACACGCCCGGCTCGACGCCGAGCGAGTTAAGCCAGAGCGTGAAGACGCGCGCCTCGCGTTCGCCCTCGGCGTCAAAGTCCTCGACGGCGCCGTAGTCCTTGGCTTCCTGCTCGTCGAGCGGCTCCAGGCCCGGGTGCGTGTTGAAGAGGTTCGCGACGAACGCGAGGTTCAGCCGCGGGTTGCCCGAGACGAGCGAGGACGGGGTGAGGAAGCGCCGGCAGTTGATCGCCGCGGCGTTCTGCAGGACCTGCTCTGCGCGCGTCCGGAGGTCGGGCGTCTTGAGCGGCGCGAGCGAGCACTGCTCGGGCTTGAGCTGGTTCAGGAGCACGGTGTAGTTCTCGCCGTCCATGACATCGCGGCTGAAGTTGTTGACGCTGCAAGGAAAAATTAATGGTGGAAATAAATGCAGATGGCGGGCGACACGCACCGGCGTTTCCAGCCTGCAGCCTTGAGGTGGTAGTTGAACCACCGCAACAGAATCTGGTCCGCGGTTAGGCGAAGCAGGTCCTCGATCGTCTCCCCATCTTCGCACAGCCGGTATAACTCGGGATGCAGCTTGATGTCGACCTGGGCAAGCAGGCCCCTGCGGATGATTTGCCAGATGAGGCCAAGAATGAGATGTTCGCGGCCCTCTGCGAGATCGGACGAGCCGATGTTGACGACAGAGCAGCCAATACCCTTGGCGGATGTAATAACGATATTGTTGTTTTCCGTGATTTGGAAGGCATTGAGCGGTTTCCGGGCGGTCGGTTTGTTGAGGACACGGGTATCGATGGTGTCAGGGACGGAGTCATTGATGAGCTTACACAGGATCAGGCCATCCTTGCACTCCTCGAAAATTTGCATCGTCGTCGTCGGGATCGGGAAGCGGCCGCTGACATCGCTGTCGTTTTCAATAACCTTGTAACCTGTGAGCTGGTGCGAAGTGTGAAGGTGAAGGACATACGCTGTTGATGTGGTTGGTGAACTCGGTCCGCTCGTCCTCGTTGATCGTGTGGCTCACGTTGGCGTTGGAGCCCTGGACGGTGACCTTACCGGCCTTGGTAGGCAGCGCAGCACGGGCCTGCGTCCGCATCTTGACGTTCAACTTGGAAGACCATTAACGAGCGGCGATAGTGACATCATTTCGCGGCGTACCTCTACCCAATCCTCCAGCTCTACCTTGCCGCTCGCGTCCACACTGACCTTCTTGAGCGTTTCCCGAGCCAGATCATAGGATTCGCCACTAGACTGCAGGGATTGCAGGACGGCTGCCTTGTCGACGCGTCCCGGGGAATCTGTTTGGATCGAACTACAAAATTCTAAGCATAATGGCCTATAGTCGCGAGCTAGACGCACTTGAATCGATTTATGAGATCGAACATCTCATCGCGGGTGACTTCAGGGTACTTCTTTTGCAGTCTTAGGGCCTCCATGGTCGTAGCAAGGAACAGGAAAGGAAATAAGCAGTGGCTGTGCTACCCTCACTGCCTTTTGAGGCCGTCATGAATCATCGTCGCGCAGCTTGCTTCGCAGCTCGCAGCTCGCAGCTCCGAGGTCACAGCTTTCCGCAGCGCCAGCGAGCTATGCCGTAACTTTCTTGGCTCAGGTCAGGTGTTTCAAGAACCAAACTTTGGAGGTGCCGAATTCCACCGAGGTCGAGAACAAGAGCAGCAGAGAGCCCGGAGTCCTAAATGTTCCAGCCTCTGAGTCCATACATCGCTCTCCTTGCTTCGACGCTCTCCTTCAGCTGAAATTGCACGTATAGTTGTTTACACCCAAATTATCGCCAGTTCAGAGTATTTGACTGGCGCGGAACACCTCCTCGAAATCTGAAAGAGACCAGGTAATTATTATCGGTGGTGTATTCACGACCAGCGCTTCAGCTCGGGGAAAGGACGTATCTCCGTTCACCGATTTCGGCCGATGCTATTTTGGTCACATTTCTTTCTTCACTGAATGGCCCCGAAATATCTACAGTACAGAGTCGGAACCGCAGGGTGGGGCTGGTCTGACAAACAGTCTTTCTGCTCCCTGTTGACTCTACTTAATCAAACGGCGGCGGTTCGGCGAATCATTGATGCGGTGTGGTTCTCATCCGTATATGTTGGCGCTGCTCAACGTTCATTGTCCGAAGACAAGAGGCTCACCAGTGCTCGCAACACAAAGGGATACATCACATCTTAATCGATTCGCCACCTTCTCGACAATGGGATCATCGGGATGACCGCGACAAACGACCTAACTTGCGCAAATATTAGTTCAGCGTGTCAAAGAAGTAACCGTATTTGAGGACTCGCAAACGCGATGGAGAGGAAGTAAAAATCGCCCATCCCAACAGGTCGCTCAGGCGCACACCATGCCGGTTTTAACGCGCAAAATGCGCAAAGAGGCGGGGCTCCCGGCCCTCCCCGCGCGCTTCCCGCTCGATGTCCCGAGCATCCCGACGCGGCACCCCACAACGCCGGCCCCAGGCTCGCGACCGAAGCCCCGCCCCGCCCCCGTTCTCCGCTCGACGCGTCCCCTCGCCTCCCCCATCGTCCTCTCATCCCCGACGCGCTTCGACACCCCCTCCCCCCTCCCGTCCTTCACCTCCGGCTCCTCGCAGCGCACGCGCGCCAGCGCCCACTCCTCCGCGTCCTCCGCGACGCGTATCGACGATCTCGCTGCGATGCACCCTGGCGTCCAGAAACTCCAGCGCCAGCCCGATGAGAAGTGGATGTTCACGCAGGACGGCGGGACCGTGCGCATATTCATGACGCCCCATCGGGGGGCTTTGTTCGGCGCGGAGTGGGATATATTGGGCGCGTCCGATCGAGCGAGGAGCCCTTCATCGGACGCAACGATCCGAATAACTCCGGCGTCCTCTCGCGCGTCGCCTGAGGCCGTCCCTCGTACTCCTCGCAGGAGACCCGGAGGCTCCCCGTGGTAGAATTTGTTTTTGGCAGGGCGTACATCTTCGTCTTCGCGTACGCCTACCATGTATGATTTATCTGGAGTGTTTTGTCTTCTTGTATGTAGAGCTGGTTGGAACAAAGAAGTATCTTTGGTTGTGTTGAGCAGTTGCCGTATTCGGCTTGAGAATGTTCGTGGTTGGATTCCGAAAGCTGGTTATCTTGTGCATTCTTGTCTCAAGTACACTTGTTTCTCGGATCCGACTTATTCATGCACTTGACTGTTCTTGCAGTCGCAATCGTCAATAATGGTGAACTCCATTCATCGTGTTACATCGCGATTTCTAGTCTACAGTACGATTATTCTATTGATACATTATTTAGTACGATATTATTACGTTCGTCAGTATTCAAGTCCAAGCTCCTTTGCTCGCCAATGGTAGCTCTTCCTCAACGGATCCTCACCGATCATGCCCAAGTGCCGCCCCAGCAGCGAGAGCACATCTTGTACATCGATCTCCATATCGGTGCCAGAGGGTTCCGTCGGTTCTACGATGATGGCGGCGTACGTCTGCGAAAGAACAGACGCTTCCTCGTATATCATCATGGCGGTCCTAGTTGTGGGCATCATCTCTATAATAAGGGTACCTTTCGCCGCCCTGGAATAAATCAGTTCCGGCACACATAAGCATAACTCAGACTGGACAAACCAGCGATGGTTGATCATGGCTCCACCATGGGGGCCGATTATGGCCGCGACATTTTTGGAGAACCACTTGAACAGCTGGTCCGTATTCCCGAATTCATCGAGATTGAACACGACGAGTTCTTCGCCGCGATTACGCTCCGCGAGGAAGCTTCGGATGCCCTCCAAAACGTCGGCTTCATTGAGCACCCGTCGCCCAAAATTCGCCGCGCGGCCATCCGAACGGGACATGTACACCACCTGTGTGAAATTCAATTCGGAAACGGCGACGCTGGATATTTGAAGACCGACCTTGTTGCGCGTCTTCGACCGGGCATCATGTTCTATGCCGAAGGATTCCAAGGTCTTGAGCGAGAGCCAGGGATGTATCAAGACGGCCCGACAGGAAAATACCATGGTCTCCGCCTCCACCCCCTCCCGCTTGTACAGAACGTGGTCTTGGTCGTAGCCTAAAAGCTCCCAAAGCCGCTGGACGAGCTGTGACCCCCTTCGCCCGGTCACGACGTACGCCGGCGCAGATGCGCTCCCATAGAGTAGATGAGCGCCTTGCGCCATGATGTGGGTGACCCGGTCGAGGTGATGCTGGAAGGAATAGGAATCGGGCGAAACAGCGATCGTGACGGTCGGCAGGAGAGTCGAGGCTCTGTTTTTGTCGGAGATCGGTTGGATAGGGGACGTGCTGACGAGGTTGGACATGCAGGACTCGGGAGACCAAGTGTCGAAGTGGTAGGAGCTCCAGGTGTATTTAACATCGTTGAACACCTGCACGTTGTCAATGTTGCGATCGCAGAATAGAGTGGTTGACACACGAAATTTTGACCGGTTTGCCCCTTGTAGCCCATCCAACCCGAATCAAGGACGCCCCGCTCTTTGACGTCTAACGAGGCTCTTTGCCACCTCTCGCGATGCTCCTCCTTTGCAAAATACGGTTCCCGGATTTCGAAATCGGGGTATAAGAGTTCCTCCGCGTAGGCAACATTGTTTAAAGTCTGGGCAATACACGGGGCATAGTGCGGAGGCATTCCGAAGTCACATCTAGAGAGGCTCAAAGGCGTCCAATGAGTGGAAAATCCCTGCGCAGGAGTAGAAAGTCGGAGATATTCCGAGAAGGGAGTGGTCGAGTTGCGTAGAACTGTGGAGGGGGGAAGTCCGATTGCGTGCGGCAATCCATTATAGGCGATGTAGACGGACAGCAAGATTAAGGTGATAAGTGCCCCCAGAAGAACAAAGTAGGGCGTGCGCCGTGCAAGCGCCGGCGAATGCATGACCGCTGAGAGTAAGTAATAGGACACAAGCGCAGCACCCCGATTTAAATTTCACCGCACCGCTTGGCACATTTGTTTTGCCGCGGGTTGGCCGCAGCGAGCGGAAGTAGGTAAAAAAAATGAAGACCGGGTATCCACTCCGCCCTGAGCGCTAAGCAAGCAGCGCGTCGGGTTGATTGGGTTTATATTCGGCGGGCGAACGGGCGGCACAAGGACGGCAAAACCGATCAATCGGAACATGTGAAATGATAAAATCATCGAGGCCAAGCAAGGAGGGAACACAATGAACTTGAACGAAGTGGTTGTGGTTGTAGGTGAGACGCAAGTTCAAAGTTGAGGGTGGATCAGAATTCGGCTCCGAGTGGGATCACTGATCTCCGGAGATCTCCGCGGCCGTCTGCCCACGACCATTCTTTTTTTTGGCTGCTAAATATTTTGATCCTTTCCCGAACTTATTAAATCGCGGGTCGCCGGCCATGTAACCTCCGGTCAGACCTGTATCACTGCATTCTCATTTTAATCACGTACATTTTGTTCACAAACAGACTCTTAACGTTTGTCGCTCGAGTTGGCTGACTTTTACAGTATTCTGGCCACCCTCTTAAGACTCCACGAGGTTCTTCACCTTTTGGAATAACGTTACACAGCGTCGAGACGAGGCACTGCAGCTGTGTAAACGTTCAAATGCAACACAGCCTTACACTTGCTTCCTCCTCGACTACATCCATACTGCACCTATGTTTTCCAAAATCTTTGCACGCGGGGTATGTCGAACCTCTCATCTACGTGCGTTACTAATATCATCTTCAGGCTCGTCTGCTTGGGGCTCTCACCGAGTCTGCACAGCCTCACTACGTTTCCCCCGGACCCATCGACTTTGCCGCAGCAGGTCTTGACGAATATAACGGATGTTATGCCATACTTCTCGACTCCCTCTTCTCCGAAACGGAGCTTTCTTCCTTTCTTGCCGCAGCCGAGGCCTCCTCCCCATGGGAAGTCGCCCAAGTGAATGCCGGCGCCCATGCCTACACCGACACGTCATACCGCAATGGCGAGCGCATCATCTTCGACTCCTTTGATGTCTCCGAGAAGATCTTCGAGAAGGTCCGCCCTCACCTGAAGGAAATCGAGGAAATCGAACGGACTACGTATATAAATGGCGTTGGCAAGGCCAAACAGAAGTGGCGGATGGTTCGTCTGAATGAGAGACTGAGGTTCCTACGATATCCCAAAGGAGGTTATTTCCGACAGCATGTTGACGGGTACTATCTGGACCAGTAAGTACTTGCTCATTTTCAACTCCTCGTCGTGATGCTCATGAAATCAGACAAACGAAGCAACGAACCTTTTACACGCTTCAGTTTTATCTTCCATCGGATGCGTCTGGGTCCAAGGAGAGCTTTGTTCCCGCTCAAGGCGGCTCAACACGTTTTCTGGGTAAATTCTCGGAGACATACGCCGACGTCGAGGCTGTTCCAGGTCGGGTGCTGGTGTTTCAGCACGCTGAATTGTTACACACAGGAGAAGAGGTGGGGAGCATGCTTTCGGTCCTCAAATCTTTTAACCGCTTACGTCTGTGCTGCCTCAGGTTACCGGTGGCGTGAAGTGCACTGTGCGCTCGGACATACTCTACGAGCGGGTTGGCGAAGCTGTACCGGTTGAGGACCACATCGCTTGAAATGGTCGCCGGGATTTTCCCATTTACCGGACATAAAGATTTGTTGACAGTTTGACTGTCCCTCAGTCTTGCACGTGTAGTCGTTTCGAATCCAGTGATATTGTACATTCCGCTTGGGTATCATACATCCAGGTAATATATAATGTCCGTGAAGTCCGTAGGCAAATCATCGAATCTGGATGAAGTAAATCAGCAACTAGCAGAGGCCTTGGCCTCGTCACCAGCCAGAGCAAAGGGCGGCGTCCGTGCTCTCCTCCTTCACTGTCGCCAGTAGGGTAAACTTGGGAGCCTTGCGTGCAGGCCTAACGGTGGGGGCAGGACCTTTCTGCAACGGGAGCACGATCGGCGACGAGTAGACGGTGAGGGGTATCTCGCTCGTCAAGGTCTTGGGGTCGACGTGCGCGGGGATGGAAGCGCGCACTCGCTTGGGCATCGGCGCGAAGAGGACAGCAAGCGCCTCTGTAGAGGTGGTTGCACGTCGTGCTCGGGCGACGCGGCGGAGAGTGCGGCGGGAGAGCTGGGACGTCAGCGTGGACCGACTAAGCTTCGGCGGGTTGCGCTCTGTTCAACGCGAACAATCAGCCTAGTTCAATGAGAAAAAATAAAATAAACGTACCTTGCTCGTCTGTCAGGAGGATGTCCCGCTCGCAGGGGCGCTGGGCGGGCTTGCGCTTGGGCGTTTCCGCGCCCATATCCGGGAGTATGGAGATGAGGATCACCGCCATGATGCTCTGCAGGCTCGTCAGAACAAGGAAAGAACGTCGGAAAATAAAACATACCGTTAACAACCCCAGAATTGTAGAGGGAAATGCGCGCAGACGCAAGCCCAGGGTGACCTGGTTCTCGTTCGAGGTAAAGGACTCGACGCTGGCCACGGATGAGGACCGCCGCCGAGTAGAAGTGGTGGAGACAGACGAAACCGACTCGACGGAGGATACGGACGCCTTGTGCGGCGACCACTCGCAGACGGCCTTCTTAATAGCAGGGATTTTGGCGAGTGCCGTGGAACGAAGGACGCGGACGGGCGCCGGCATTGTCGTAGCGCGTTTGGGCGTCGGGCGTGTCAAAGACGAGACGATCTCCGACGGTGGAGCACACGATGCGGCGAGCTGCGTGTAGTCCGGAGTTGTGGGGATGGACTTCACTGAGGTTGAGGGGCGGATCGTGCTCGTCGAGGAGGCGGTGGACTCCTTGCGAAAGGTAGACATCCGCTGGAGGCCTTTGGTCGAGGACGCGCGGAGAACGGCGAAGGGCTTATTGACGGAAGGCATCAAGAGGGCGCGACAGAAAGCGGGCGTCGTGTTCGAACGGGTGAAGGAGGGCCGGGAGGGCATCGTTGGCGAGGTGTTGTTGTTGTCGTTGCAGGACATCGTAGTTGATATTGGTGGATGGATTTCAGGTTGAATTTGGGGTTTTGGTAGAGGATTCCATCCAGCAAAGGCGCACCTTTTATACCTCAAAATTTGTGTCGCACATTGGCAGGTCTCAGACACCAAGTCTCACCCATTTGTCCTCAGGGAAATCGACCTCCAGTCACCTCACCGCCCCCATCCGCCCAGTGAGATTGGTGCCATCGTGTACCCAGGCGAGAAATGCGCAGAACGGTGGGCGGTAATGTGGTGAACGCGTCAAGCCTAGGGGAGGAATCGAAGCAACAGCAAGGACAGCCACCCAGCAGATAGGAGAAAAAAAGTTGCCCCCGCGGCTCCTATGTTGGGCCAGGCCTGTACAAGTTTACTTCCGCAAGTAAGACGGAGGACACGGTCGTCTCGAGCGTTCTGGATGCGTCTGGGCTGCGAGCATTGCGGGTTGCGTCTTTGACGCGTTAGTGCATTGAACGCAATATCCCCAAAAATAACGTTAGGAACTTGAATCCAATCAAACTCTAGGCGAGGAAAGCAAGGGAGGGTAAACGGCTTGAAATGTTTTCCGTGGCTGAGGAGGTGGTGCTTGAAGGAAGAGGACGGTGCGTGACGTCACATTAGGGTTGTTCACAGTAGCCCTTTTTGCTTCCTTTTTGCGTTCCTTTTTCTCTCCTTTTTGATATTCCCGTAGTTTTTGTCTGTTTTTTTTTTTCCCTTTTCAATTCAGAGATGTAAAAAGGCCCCAAACCCCAAAATGCAGACACCTACGTACCGAATTGGGCAGAATACACAAAAAAATGAGCGAAAAAGTGACGGAAAATGAGCTACTGTGAACGGGTGGTCTGGCGAATTTGGAAAAAGGAGACAAAAAGGGAAACTTCCCGGAGCATGTATATCCTGTCAAATATTTACTTGTTGGAAGGAGTACATGGTTTGTTCAGAGGGTATTTAAGAAGATAGGAACTATGTCCTCCAACAAGAACCAAGTCCAGAAGAAGAACCAGTCTGAAAAAGGGAAAATAAAAGGAACAGAAAAAGTACCCTTTTTGAAAAATGGACGAGGTTTCTCATTTTGAAAAAGGGCCCTTTTTGGATTCCTTTTCCCCTTCCTTTTCGGGTTCTTTTTCAAAAAGGAGGACAAAAAGGAACCAAAAAGGAGCGCAAAAAGGAGCCAAAAAGGGCTACTGTGAACAACCCTATTGCGTTGAGTCCTTTCTTCCCACCAATGAATGCACGGCTACATACACTCTATTCTCTTGAAATTCGCATGATTTAAACCGTTTAATTGCTGTCGGTAATGTCAGGTACGCCCACTCACTCAAGTTCAATCATAAGTAATTAATTGAACCACGGTCTTGAGATCTTACTCCTCCTTGTTGCAAGGCGAATCGGATTTTGTCTTGAGAGAAGAAATTATGGCGAGTAACACTTCCTCCTCTCAAGCATTTTCCCCTCTCAATTGTCGTCGCAGCGTCAAGCCAAAGCAATTGCGACTACTAGCCGCCGAATATCGAGGGATCCGACGTCAAATGTTTTTATGTACATGCCGAGACTTTATGAGGAGACTTGGGACATGGAGCAAGTGGTGCACCTTCCAGGGAAATGAGTCACACACCGTCGGGGATTTGGTGTAGTGGAACACGCGCCAGAATAGAAGCGACCAGTACGGCAAATATAGAGCTCGAGCTGAGAACTAGCATATGTGGCGAGCCGGGAGTTCGATCCTCCCAATCCCCTTTTTCTCCTCGAGTTTTGACTTGTTATTACTACTCCCAAAAAAATTCTGTTCCTTTCCAGAGAGGCTCTGTCATTTGAACTAACATCATCATCCACTTACGGAACTGATGAGAACCGTGCGAATCCGGCGCAAACGAGTTGACCCGAGTGATAGCCTGAGCATCACCGGTCTGATCATGACTTGTTAGCGCATCGTCATTCTCAATGAGTCGCTCCGCTGGTCTGGCGTCGTTTAGCTCATCCATATAACTTGAAGCTCAGGTGGGTGATCTGAGTACTCCGAGACCGACTCGATGGCGGCGATCTTATTGACGTAGGTGCAGATGATGCAGAAGCGGACGTTCTTGGTGTAATGACACGGCGGAGGGCGGCCTGGGCCTGCTGGGTCACACGATGAGCCTGTAGCCCTTGGCGAAGAGCGTGACGTGAGGAGGGTATCTAGCTTCAACAAGCGAGGTACGAGCTCCCTCTGTTGAAGCGTCTGGCTACGAGAGACCAGTAACCCGTTTCCAGCGCGCTGGCGGCGCGATGGCAATGCGCTACGCATAGAAACTGCCCTAGATACTGGTTCAACCAGATTCGTCTTTGACTATATATTTGCGTTTCCGAATAATACCCAAGCCACTCCCTGGGACCCTGACATGGCGCCACGCCGAATCCCACATACTTTCAATGTTGTCGAAGTTGACATCACGGTCGCTCGCCATTAACATGGCTTGGTATATGTATTTTGCTCCATCGCCATTGCTCAAGCTCCCTGCAAATCTGAAGCGAAGTCTTTCAGAGTGATCGTCGAGTCGGTGGTGGCGCCACTTACTGCAGAAGGAACTGGGGTTATGGTAATATTAAAACTCTGCAGTACGTGAGTCAAGGATGAAATGAAGTTGAAAATAATTGAACCTGGAGGTCGGCAGTCTCGAGGGAGTAGCTCATCTTGGTGGCGACAGACAGAAGCGCAAACTTTGTAACGCATGTGACGCAACGCGCCTGAATCGTACCACCATGTCGATATTTGGGCCACCTCCTCCGAAAATGTGAGCACTGTTGTGTCGTCCATTTTTGCCTCTCATTGTTTCCAGCATTCCACACGACGCGCAGACGGTACCCCCGCCGCCGTACCACCCCGAGCCACCGAATTGCATGTTCTATGGATGGGTCCTAGAGCCCGAGCTCTTTGGCCCCGGAACTATCGTGCTCCGCTTCGACGACGGCAGCGGGACCACGTTCAAACGCCCGACCACCGCCATGCAGGCGTATGTCACTTTTCAATTCGTCGCGATCGCGCTGCGGCTTATGGGTGGCATTCACATTGAATCGCCGACCGATAAGCGACCACGTATTGCAAGCTTTGCAGAGGCTGTGAAGGATGTCGGCGTTCGTTCCCGTCTCAATGATGGCGACAAAATGCCACCCGCCGCGATAATTCAGAAGTTGGAAGAGACTCTGCACTTGGTGAAGAAGCCGGAGTGGATCGAGACTACGCGTTGGTCGACACCAGTGCGCTCGCATTCAGTTTATCCCGTTCGTGCGCTGAATGTTTACTCTTTGACAGAACGAGGCCATGGAGCGGGCATTCAACGCCTCCGTGCCTCCTCTGACCTTCAAATCTTTCGGTCCACATCTCTCGGTACGCAAATACATACTTGGCAGTCCTTCACAATATTGATGCCGCGCCAGAAGGCGAAACCGGCAACCTTACCAAGCCTCGTACCGACGTAGTAAAGCACGGCGCTTTTTGTATTTTGAATGCATCCAACTCAGTTTGACTCATAGTTTGGATTTCTTCGGTTACACGTCAACCCCGTCCTTTTTCGCGCTCTCAATCCCAGTCAGCCGCGCGAATCCAACGCGCGGCGTATCCATTAGACCTGACGTCCGCCCTATTTATCAGCGGTTTCCCGCGGAATCGCGTCAACAAGCCAGGCATTCATTAGCTATCCGTCTGGAAATGTCTTGCTGCCTCACGATCAATATCCTTGTGCTTGAGCCTCGCTCCATATCGCTCACCAGCTTTCCAGCTTTCAGGCTTCAGATATGCGATGGTCTTTTCCCACTTCCTTGACTTTTCCCTCGCCAAGAAGTCGGTCAGTAAACGTATGGGCGTCCGCGCCTCGGCGCGGCCGCCACCAAAGCCCCGACGCGCGCTCCTGGCGCGAGCCATTCGCCGCGCAGGCTTTCGTCGGCGGTCGTGCCGTCCGGGGGCGGAGGAGGCGCAGGGTGGTCTGGGTGAGAGCTGCAAGATCGCGCGTCAGCGAGGAATTGTGTGAAAGACGAAGAACGAAGAAATGAAGGAAGATGTTGGGGCATGAGCACGCTATCTCCCACCTCTGACACTAGGCTCTTTCTTCGAATTGGCGACGCACAGACAGATAACACAATAACACTTTATTTTCTCCATCCTCTACACCTCACCTGCTTCTATGTACACGATACAACTACTATCCCAGCAACAAAAGAAAGAAAGATACACCACGCCAAAGTTTGTAAAATAAATGAATGCGTGCGCGCGAGAATCGGAACTCGACGAAATATGTACGAATCCAAAGGAGCTGCTGAGTTTGAGCGCGCCGCGCAGAAGGAAGAAGAAAAAACAAAACAATGGGATGAAAGGATAAAGAACGGCAGGAGGAAGTGTGGAGTAGTAGTCGATACGGAGTTAGGTACGGTAGGGAGTGAGTACAGGAGGCAAGGTAGGGAGCGTGGGTTGGTGGGCCGACGGGTCGTAACAGGCGGGCGCGGGTGCGGGTGCGGAGTGCGAGGGAGAGAAGCGCGGCGGGCGTGCGAGGTCGTGTCGAGGAGGAGAGGTGGAAGAAGGTGTGGGGTGCAAAGCCGACGAGGATGTCGAGTACGCGGGCAAGTAAAACAAGAAATCGCCTGCATCGGAGGCGCAGACAAGCAAGTAAACGCCCATCCGGGGCCATGGGCAATGCAATGGAGGATGATCGCACCGAGACGGGGAGAACAAGATACGGTAACAACAGGCGAGGCGATGCGAGACAGGGACGCGGGGCACATACGGTACGGACCGAGACGAGGGGGTATCGTGCCTGGGAGATTGAGTTGGTGGGTGGTGTACAGTCTCTAAGGCGCGGGCCGAGGGAAGCGATTGGCAAGATGAAGAAGTCAAGATGCAAGGGAAAGAGTACAAGACAGAGCGAGGGACGAGCAGAGCGCAAGTGGAGAAGGGGACAGACGAACGGCGCTCACGCATAGCGCGCGGGCTGGCTGACCCTGCACGACTCAGAATGGCAGCCCGCCCACGCCCGCGCCCATCTGCGTCCCCGTGCCCATCTACACCGGCACGCCGATCGCCACCATCCCTGGTTGTTGCTCGAGCCACATACAGTATACAGATGCTCCACCGGTCTTGGCGTCGTAGCCCTTCATCATCGCCGGCTCGAGCGCGACGGGGATCTGCATCCCGCCGTGCATGCCCATCGCGGGCTAATGCATCGCGCCCGCGCTGGCGGGCGGTGTAGGATGGCGCCTCGCAGAAGACGGCGACGAAGGTGAGGCGCGTCGAGCGCTAATCTCTGTTGGGGCCTCTGGTGATGCACGGCGTGCATGGGCGGCGCGGGGCGGTAGAACGCGGCGTTAGGTCCGTGCATGGAGTCGGGCGTGCTGATCGTGCTCGCGCTGCGCGCGCTCGCTACTTGCTGGTGTTCTTGCGGCGACACAGGCGAGACGTACTTCCCGTCCTCGTAGTTATTGTTGTCTCCCTTTGCCCTCTCCCTCGCCGACCATGCCTATCCCTATCCTCATCCCCTCAACCCGAGCCCAAGCTCTCCTCGCCGTCAAAGCCCAACGCCAAATCATATGCCGTGCCCGCGCCGCCAGCTCGGAGTACCCGGCAGGCGGCTTGACGTCGTAGGCCTTCGTCATCGGGCCCTCGAGTGCGTGTATCTGCACAATCCCCACCCGCCCGACGCGGAGCTCGCAGAGGACGGCGACGGCAGTCGAACGCGAAGCGTTCCTCGTGGGCGTTTGCGTGCGGGGGCTGGCAGTGCACGAGCGTGGGCGCGGCGTCGTAGAACGGAGGCCCGTGCACAGAGCCGGGCCTGGTGATCTTGCTGGCGCTGCGCGCGCGATTGCGGGAGTTCGCTACGTCGGAGATTTGGTGTACACGCTAGAATAGAAGCGACCAGTACGGCAAATATAGAGCTCGAGCTGAGAACTAGCATATGTGGCGAGCCGGGAATTCGATCCTCCCAATCCCCTTTTTCTCCTCGGGTTTTGACTTGTTATTACTGCTCCCAAAATTTCCTGTTCCTTTCCAGAGAGGTTCTGTAACTTGAACCAACATCATCCACTTATGGAAATGATGAACCGTGCGAATCCAGTGCAAACGAGTTGACCCGAGTGATAGCATCACTGAGTCTTGGGCGCGGAGGGAGAATATTCAGAGTGTGCGGGGCGGGATTTACTATGCAGTCATGATATTTCTCATCCCAGTCGTAAGTAACAGAAATATACATGTACAGTCGTAACCCAAAACCCAGTACATGGATGGAACCACCACATCTGACGATTCACGTATTACACGTTGCTGCCGGTTTCGCTAAGTTTCTCCTGGTTCTCATTGTGGGATGCTTTCCCGGTGAGAATGTTGTCATTAAGGCCCACCGAGGGGAATTTTTTCAGGAGCAATTTGTTGACCTGAGCCAGGATGGCAAGCAGGAAGACAAAGACGCTGAAACGGGCGGTAAGTATGATGATCAGGAAGAGCGAACAATACAGGCGCATACGTGGTGACGGTGAATCCTTGGATGTATCGGGGGCCGGTGGCGCTGGGCCAGAGGAACGATCCATAGATGGAAGCACTAATAATGTCGGTCAAAACAAATATTTGGGGAAGACTACGTGAGACTGACGAGTTTCCAAGTGCGTTCACGAAGGCGATTGCCACCGCCCGTTTCTCCGCAGGGTGGTCGATGATGTTGGACACCCACATGAGGGTCAACGGGCACGCGGCGTAGATTCCTGCGACGGCGAAGCACAAGAAGGCGTATTTAACCTTTTTGTCGTCGACCGCGACGACAATGATGAAGGAGATCCCGGAGAGGCACGCGGCGGCGGTGATGTAGTTGCCGCGCTCCTTGCGGATGTCGGACATGAAGCAGAAGGCGAGAATACCGACGAGGGCGACCGCATAGATGGGAATGGTCATGAACTGTTTCTCGGTGCCTTTGTATCCGAGCTGGCCCACAAGATTGGGAATGAAGTACTGAATGGTCTGCGAGCCAGTAGCGAGCATGTACATGACAACGAGCACCCAGGTACGCCAGTCGGTGATGGCCATCTTGAGGGCCTCACCATGAGTCGGCTCAACGACGCTAGAGCCTCCGTTGGTGCCAATGCCGTCGTACGACAGGCGCTGTACAGCAATGAACTGGAGAAAGGGTCAGATCGCGTCCTCAAATGTGGAGAGAGAGCGCATACTTTCTCCTCGGGAGTCAACCAGGAAGTAGTGGTGGGCCAGTCGGGAAGTATGATCCATGTCCACATTCCTACGAAGGAGGCCCCCACGCCCTCTGTTTGTCGTTCAGAAGGTGGCTGAAATAGACGAGGGTGCAAATAACCGATGAGAAGAAGCCATCTCCAGCCAGCCATTCCGCGCGCGCCGTCCAGATGCTCGATGATAACACCGGCAAGCAATCCGGAGAACGCTCCCTTCAATTAAAGTCAGGACAAGTTCCCCCGTGAAACACAAATACGAACCGAAATTGCGGTCGCGGTGTAGTAGATCGAGAATCGCTTGGCTAGTTCGTGACGCTTATACCACGAGGACAAGTAGAACGCGACACCAGGGGCAAAGCCAGCCTCGATAACTCCGAGACAGAAACGAACAGCCGATAATTGCTGCCAGCTGTTACAAGCGGCGAGACATGCAGCTACCCCCGCCCCACATGACACAGATCGTAGACAAGCTAGGGCCAAGAATTAGCAGATGGGGCGGAACGAAGGGGAGAAACGCACTAAATGGACGGCCGCACACGGGTGAGAATCATGTTGGACGGCACCTCGAATATGACATAGGAGACCAGAAATGTGGAATCGTAAGAATTGAAATCGTCGAACAAAATGAGAACGAACGAAGAACATCAGAAGGATGATGGAGTATTGGGTCGAGCCATAGTGTAGCTCGGCTTGCATTCCACCAGCTGTGCGATTAAAAGTCAGACACAGACGACGCGGAACTTGGAGGAAGTCGTACACTCGGCATTACCGATGTTGGCGCGGTCCAGGTACGACATGACGTATAACTGGAGCAGCGGTGAGCACAAAACTAGCAACCGAGACAAAACCGACGTACGAGCCACACGGTGGGGACGATCCGCAGGTCGATTTTGCGTACCAGCTTCCTTTCGGCCTCGGTCCCAGGTTGATACTTGCCCATCGTGCCGGAGGTCTCTTCACGCCATTCTTGCTCGGATTTCGAAGACATGTCGCTTGTCGGATGTGGGTATGAGTATGGGGTGTGGGGTATGGGGTGTGGGGTATGGGGTGTGGGGTAGGGCTTTTTGAATAATGCTCGGCACGATCGCCACCGTTCCACCTCCTCTAGGATACATATCCTTCCTCAGGGGTCATTTTTCTTCATTAAAATTGACAGGCTATTAAGTGCGCGATCGTGGCGGGTGCTCCTAATCGGATCTATGACTCGCCTAGATTGGTCTAGACTGTAGAACGACGAGTTAGGAAATAAAAGTCATGTCAGGCACACTGGCCGCGCCAAGTTGCGCGAGACGCTACTGGGGGGGGGGCACCTGGGATCTAATATGTCGCTGGTCCGGAGACATGGTGGCGTTTTTGAGCCAACAGGATGTCGAGTAGGTTCGATTACCCCCGCACTGGCCGGCGGTGTTGAAAGATTCAGAGAAAGATGGTCACGTCACGAATTGCCTTTCAGGCATTGGGTGGTGATTTTTCACACGGTTTAACCGGGTGCCGTTGGAATAGTCAAGATTTTGTCAAGACTCGTGTAATTCTACAAAAAAATGAGAGGTATGCCCTGTAGAGGGAGGGAAAGTCCCCCATCGACTTCCGAGCGCAAAACCATGCGAAACATGTGGAATCTTCCTCCTCGCTCCACGGAGACGAAATGCAAATCACCACAAAGTCGACAAAGAGATCCATTAGAAATGATGCAACTCGCTCCGAATTGGCAACAGGCGAGTCTAGGAAATGGAGGGTATACACCCTCTCGTTCCAGACTCGATTCTTTGGGGTCACGATTATTCGGGGTGGGATGTGCGCGTCGGGGCGATATTCCAGATGGAAAATGTATGGGCATAAGTCGGCAAAATAGGCCAGACTATCCAGTGTTGCTCGCGGAGCAAATGGAGAAACGAGATTCGTCGTAGTCAAGGTCAAGTTGGTCAACCAAGGCCAAGATGTCAACATGAGAATAAGGGTCTCATCACCGGTGTCGAAACCGTCCGCATTGCGAAGTGCGAGGAATTCTGGAAAGAAGGTCCGATGGGTGTTGGCTTGGCATGGGAAATGTCGGGCTTGTTCCGGGAAGCCCGGACAATCTCTAACGTATCACGACGACAGTTGGCTGAAAATTCTGGTTAGCCGATACAACTTACGTCCAGTATTCCAAGGTGTTCATGGGTAAATAACCGAGACGGCTGTGGGGGTTGAAAATCGCACAACTGGCGGTTTGTCAGGTTTTCGAGGCGGGCGAATTACAAAAAGCCTAGAACTTGATGAATGACCGCCACAGTGACAAAAGAAAGGATTCCCTTGATCCGGCCCGAGCATGGTTTCAGCCAATCGAGTTGCCGCTTTGCAGCGGATCTGAACGAAGACATCTACGTACAGCTGAACAGCGTGAGGCTTTGCGATGTACGATTCAATAGACTGACCTGCGAACGAGTTGCCAGTGACCAGAAAAAGTTCTTTGATTTTCACTTTTGTTGCGTTGGTCTCTTTATATGTCGTTATGATAATTGATGTAATAGCCTGAGCGATCCTCAGGCCTCAGCAAGGAAAGGACTATGCGAGATGAGTCGGAGAAACTCGGAAGTAAATGAAAGAAAACATACCGGGAAGATCCGCTAATCCGTTATCTTATCGGGGGTGCGATTTTGATTTTGAATAACGTCGGAGAAAATCAAAATCAAAATCACGATGTACAAAAGTTCGAAGCAGCAGCCCACACTCTCTTCCACTCGCTCAAATGGATCAACACCAAAATCTCGACGAGAAGAACGCCGCTCACTTTCAGGACCCAAAAGTCGCTGCTCGCGTTCAGGACCCAGAAGTCGCCGCGTCAGACCGGAGCCCCCCAACGACGAGCTGTGGGTTCGCTCCGAGTCGTTCTGAGTTAGGAGCTGAAAATATTCCCCAGATGTCTTCAAACGGCTCTCCATCCTCGACCGGCTTCTGACGCCGGCAATATTGCTAACGATGATCGTCGGCGTCCTCATTGGCAACTATGTGCCAGGTGTCCAAGACGCATTCGACACCGCTCGGTTCGACGGCGTCTCTATTCGTGAGCAGTGATCATCGGTTCTCCGGATGGTATATTTAATAGTGTCTACTTAGCCATCGTGATAGGCCTCATTGTCATGGTTGCATCCCTTCTTGCTCCGCCGAGACATAAATGTTGAATCAATTCTCAGATGTGGCCCGTTTTGACGAAGGTCCAGTACGAGAGCATCCCGCAAATTTTCCGTTCGTCGGGCATCTGGACGCACATCGGGATCTCCATGTTCTTCAACTGGATCGTAGGCCCATTAGTCATGGTCGGCCTCGCGTGGGCGACGCTGCCCGACCTGCCCACGTACCGCACGGGCGTCATCATGGTCGGGATGGCGCGCTGCATCGCGATGGTCCTCATCTGGTGCCACCTCGCAAAAGGCGACGGGAACTACTGCGCAATTCTCGTCGTCATAAACTCCGTGCTGCAGATGGTCCTCTACTCGCCCTACACGCTGCTCTTCGTCAACGTCGTCGGCGGCCGGGACGTCTCGCAGACGCACCTCGACTACGGCGGCGTCGCCATCTCGGTCCTCATCGTGAGTCTCAGCGCTGGCTCCACTGGTCCGCGGCTCACGATGCACAGTATCTGGGAATTCCCCTAGTGGCGGGCGTCCTGACCCGATACACAGTGTGGTATCTGACCTCGAAGGCGTTCCTGGAGGACAGGTTTCTCCCGCTGTTCGGGCCGCTGGCCCTCCTCGGCCTGCTCTACACGATCCTCGTCATGTTCGCGTACCAGGGGCACCACATAGTGCAAAACCTCGGCCCAGTATTCCGCGTGTTCGTGCCGATGATCCTGTACTTTGTCATCATGTGGAGCGGCGCGTTCGCGCTGATATACTGGCTGGGGCGGCGGAATCCCAAGAGCAGGGATTTCGGCTACGAGATGGCGGTGGTCCAGGCGTTCACTGCCGGGAGTAACAACTTCGTGAGTGGTGAATCAGCCGCCGTGTTTGGGGCTCACCCTTGCGTTGCAGGAGCTTGCGATAGCTGTGGCGATTGCGAGTTACGGGGTGGGGTCAGATGAGGCGTTGGCTGCCACAATTGGCCCTCTGGTAGAAGTTCCCGTCCTGGTGGGCTTGACTTGGGTCGCGCTCTACCTGCAGGGAAAGTTGAGGTGGACAGCGGGTGATAAATCATAGAATAAGCCTGTCAAAAGAGTTGTATAGCAAATACAAGAACAAAACTCTGCTAACGATGAGAATAGACGCGCAAGAATTCGAGGGCTCACGTACACGTAGACTCGACCCGAGAGTTTAGTTGATGCAAGCACAACACGACGACATGAATCCCTTGACGGACTGCCTCCAAGTCAGCGTCCACAACGCGGGCGAGCACACCCGTCATCTTGTCTGGATGCCACCGCAAAAGGGAGCTTCGGACGCGTTCCTTCTTCGTCACAGTGGACCCGCGGACCTTCAGACCAGCGAGCAGAAACTCCTCGACCCGATCCACCGTCAAATCCGCCAGCGACACGGACCGGCCTTTTTCAGGAGACACCGGCCAAGGGACGTCCTCGAACCGTACATCCTGCGCCTTTTCGCGGTCCCGCCCGGCCTTCCCGACGAGATTCGACCACCGAGTTTCGTAGCTCGTCCACCGCTCGACGAGCACGCGCTCCAGCTCGCTCAGGCGTAGTTCCTCCCGGATGGCCGCAGTCCTAGTGTAATCGCGGTTCCCTTGGGCGTCGCGCAGAATCCCCCCGCTCCGCACCCAGTCGATCTCGCCCTTTCGTGCCTCCGCCTCCTCGAGTTCGAGGCGCGCCTTGCGTGCAGCGGCATCGCGTACGAGACGCGCGGCGTACGCCTCGTCCAGCGCTGCCTGCTTCTGACGCTCCGCCTCTTCTTCGCGCTGCGCAGCAAGATCAGGAGAGTCTATGTGGGGTAGTGATGCAGCTGGGGATGAGCTCGGCGGAAAGGCAAAGTATGCAGAGCCTCGGGGTGGCGTTGCCTGCGGGGTTCGGGTGCCAGTGGCAATCACGCCGAACCTGCTGGCGGGCATTGGCTTCACTGCTCGGGGTGGTGTAAACAGAGCAGAAGGGGGTGCCCGGGAAGGCTGCCTGGGTTGTGGAGGAGTCCATTGTGGACGAGCTGGTGCATGCATGCTGTGTTGGTGGTGGTTCTGAAGGAAGCGCCAGTGTGTTTGCTGCTGTTGTGTTTGCACGTGGTGGAGGCTCGACCTCGCCGCCATGTCAATGACACTGATACTAATAGTGCTCTCAGAGTCTCTCACGAACTCTCTTGCTCTTACTTTAGACTTGACGCGTGCATCCCAACACAAGCGTCGACCATGGACTTCTCTTTCTCTGGGCTCAACCTCAACTTCTTCTCAAAGCTACTAACTGGGTTTCCCCTCTTGGCCAGCTGGAACCCCAGCGAACAGCACCAGAAATGCCTTGCGCTGAAATCGAGTTTCATGCTCGAGAACACGACGATTCTGGACACTTCCTATGTCACCGCCCGCTCGACGGTGAAGCCGCACGGGACAGCTTATGGGACGTGCCTCCCCAAGGCGCATGTCAGTGCGCCCCTGTGTCGCGTGCAGTTCTCCACCGCAACCTCGACGACGTCGTCGATACGCGCTGAGGCGTGGCTCCCCGATGAGTGGTATGGCCGCTTTCTGGGTGTTGGGAACGGTGGCCTCGGCGGATGTGCGTTTCCCCCTGACTGACGCTGCTTATCGCTCACAGCTCTGTTCATTCGACAGGTATATTCTACCGGGAGCTCGACTACGGCTCCTCACTCAACTTCGCGACCGTTGGATCCAACAACGGGCACGACGGTGGTGCGGGAGTTTCTTTCATGGGGAGCCCGGAAATGGTCAACGACTTTGCCCACCGCTCGATCCACGTCCAGGCGGCCGTCGGGAAGCAGATCGTCGAAGCGTACTACGGGCAGCCGCCTGCCAAGTCCTACTACCTCGGGTGCTCGACAGGCGGGCGCCAGGGCACACAGACCGCGCTGAAGTACCCGGAAGACTTTGACGGGATCATCGCGGGCGCGCCTGCGACGGACTGGAACCACCTGCTCCATTGGACCGGCATGCTGGCGCGCTACATCGGCGCACCGGCCGGGACTGCGTCGCCCGCGTTCATTCCGCCTGGTCTGTGGAAACTCGTCGCGCAGGAGATCCTGAAGCAATGCGACCACATCGACGGGGTCCTCGACGGGATCATTACCGAGCCCGATGCCTGCGATTTCAGGCCTGAGGCACTTCTCTGCGAGGGAAGCGCGACCGACAACTGCCTCACACGCCCGCAGGTCGAGGCGCTGCGCAAGATATACGCGCCGCTCTACGCCAACGGGGAGCTGCTCTACCCGCGGTTTGACCCCGGCGCTGAGGCCCTTTTCATCGGCGGCTCGACCTTCAGCGGAGTCTTTCCCGCCTTCACCATGGTGCCCTGCGCCGCTTTCCTCGTCCTTACGGTGCTTGACTTCTTCCGCAGGACTGGCTCAAATACGCGGTGCTCAACACGAGCGATTTCGACTTCAGCCAATACGGGCCGGAGCACGGGCAGCTGATGGACGACGTCAACCGCGGGGGGATCTCGACGTTCGACGGCGACTTCTCCGCGTTCCGCGACCGCGGGGGCAAGTTCCTCGCATACCACGGGCGCATGGACGCGGTACGTCTCCCCACGCATCTCTTCCTGGCATCGCTGACGTCCGCGCGCAGCTCATGCCGGCGGGCAACTCGAAGCGCCTGTACGACCTCATCGCGCGCACGCTCGGCGCGCGGTCGCTCGACGCGTTCTACCGCCTGTTCCTTGTGCCCGGGATGGGGCACTGCTCGGGCGGGCCCGGCTCGGACCGCTTCGGGCAGCGCGGGGGCACGAACGGCGCCCTGAACGCGAGCACGCACAACCTGCTACTGGCGCTCGTGGACTGGGTCGAGGGCGGGGTCGCGCCGGACACGATCACGGGGACGGGAGAGGACGGTGCGACGCGCGAGCATTGCCGGTACCCGTGGCGGAGCGCGTGGGACGGCAGCGCGTTTAGATGCGTGGAGTAGCGGTGGGGTGGGTAGGTGAGCTTGGCTGGGGTTTTCGTGAGTGTGTGGCTGACGCATGGAACATATTTAGTGGGCTGTATATCTATGTAATCCAGAATATAAATGGTGTTTCGCGGCCTTGTGCTCACCGTCAATTGAGCAACTACTTTGCCAAGTTGGACGACGGGGGTGGGGCATTTCGGTAATTTCGTGTCCTCGTTACTGTAACAGCACTCACTCACTCGCTGTTTCATTTACATGATCATCAGCCCTACTTCGCAAGCGAGCACACAAAACCTGAGACCGCTGCTATATTTTTTTGGTGCGTGTGCCTAGCTCTGAACCTCGAGTTAAGCGATGGCTGGACGTCGGTTGGTAGCCGCCCGCATCGTAAAGCTGTTGTGTCATTAGCGGAAACGGCGCAAGTGGGCAAGGGGACCATCATGCTTCCCTTACCGCCGCAAGCATACCTGGGGAATTCACTCGTATGGTTATATTTAGCTGACCTGTGGATTTTTTGTCGAGGCGAATTTCGCGAGTGGGTAACGAGTCTTGCGTATTTGGAAATGCGCGGGGATTTACTCGCGCTTGCGAACCTACTATTCCCCCAACTCAGAGGGACCGGGTACTTTGGTTCGATTCTGTGAAAATTTACGGTAGCTTGAGGAACTTCGAGGCCTCGACAGGCCCCGACAATCGCGACGCGCCCAGAGAGCAAGGCCTTTCGACTCTGTCCTCTGCGTCCTTCTCCCGGATGCTGAATTCCTGATCATAACAAGTATCATTCTTGAATTCGGGCAGCTGAAGGAGCTTCTGAAGTTGCAATGCGAGGCTTCACATGATTGCATCGATCGCGATCGCGATTTGATGGACGACTGGACTCGGAAGCTTTCAGCTCTGACGACGGCGATGGTTCCTCTCCGATGGAGGCGCGTTGTGAGGGCGCACGGAGTGGAGGGCGATCATTCCGCCCGGCTTCGCGTCTTCAATTGCCAGTGCGTTGAGGTAGTAAACGTAGACGGTAGACATAGCTACGGGTGCCCAATTCGAGGATCCTAAGTAAGGAGCGTATAATTATCCCCGCCGCGTGGTATACCCACGGTCCATTGGGGGGGGGGGGGGGGGAGGGCAGCATGAGTCTCAGAGTATCATAATAGCGATATGGGGGAGAATGGATCCGGATGAGAGGGACGAGGTCGGAGTATCGCAGCTGTTGGGATTTAATTTACTTTACTCTGAATTTTGGGACGCCGACGCCGACGCCGACAGAGAGCCCGAGGAGACCCCCAAAACACCGCGCGCGGGACGGCGCGTTCGCTTTCGAGTTGACGATTGTGTTATATACAAGTTATATACATACATAAGTATTCGGTCCTGAGATTAGTAGTGGAATGCTGAGTTATGGAATGGGGTTGAGTTTAAGGTGGTGGGAATGGGAGTTGGCGTAGGCAATATTTTTCAATTTTGTGGCCAGGCCCGGGGTTCGATTTGGATTTGGATTTCTCCGGAGTAGGATTTGGGGCGCGTAATAACGGACGGTATCCAGATACTGTAGCCATGGCAAGGACTCGGAGGTGCAAATTTCGTGCACCTTGCGCAAAATATGATAGAGATGAGGACGTGATGAGCGATCTGAAATTACACCACAATGTCAATGCACATCTCCCGTAAGCGGAGGCTTCGAGAGATCATATTATATCATTCTATCATATTTGAATTCGAAGAGGAAAGACTCTGAAGAGAAGAAAGATGGGGCCTCGACTGCGTCGTGTTGCGGAGTCGGGGATCATATATGTACATACCGCCTGGCGCATCTGCTTCCTGATCCACATTCTAACCATTAGTCGAGAGGCCTTAGAGAAATCAGCTGCGGGGATGCGCGAGGATCTACCTCGATGTAAGTACTTCTCCTCTACTCTGAGTCCAGGTAAGTAGTCCTCCTCTGCCTTGGGAGTTTATCTATTTCGGAGGCGAATGGGATTTCATCATGGCGGCTTGCTGTACATGGATACTTATCCAGAGCTGGCCGGGCGCGCTTGCAGAACTTGGACGGTGATACAACAGTGATTCCAGTGATTGAGTCGCGAATCGGAATGCGCAAGATCACCGCGTGGAGGTGGGTTAAAATTGAACGCGCGCCGCGGCGGTGGATCATGATCGATCATGTTCCGTCGGGGACCGACTCCGAGTCGTTAAGCAGCCAAAAGGAGTTTGCCCAATGTTCATTGAATGTTCATCTTGTTCATCAGGATTGGGGATAATACTAGTAGCATTTAATTTATAATGGACGCGTGCGTGGATCGCCGAGATATATCTGTACAGTACGTAGCACGCGCGCCCATATATCAGGTTAAGAGAATCAGATCATGAATGTTAGTCTTTAGAGATCATATTCGAAGAGAAGAGAAGAGAGGTTGAGAGAGAAGAGGAGAGAAGCTGAGTAAGAGAGATGGGAGACTGCGTCACGGTGCGCGAGCGGCGCGGGGATCAGATCTGCTTCACGCTCTTTCGTGATCCACACTACATGGTCCAGAATCAGCTGCTGGAATGTAGTAGAGATGCAAGCTGCCCACCTCCACCCGCCCGAAGCAAAAATGCCCACCCAAGCGAGCACCAATGCCATGAATAACGGGCCTTTCAGGTGGGTTCTTTTGTATTAGTAAGACCCACCTAAGAGGGAAGAGGCGTCGGTGCCGGGAGGCAAGGTGCTTCTATTATGTCATCACTCCATATAGGGTTAAATGGTCGCCGCGTGAGCTCCCGTCATCTTCCTCGATCTTACCACACCTCCTGCCATGTAGGCGACAGGCCCACCGCCTCCTCTACTCATTCATCCGACAGGATCCCTCCCCTGTACTGTAGCCCATGCACAGCCCTCATAAATGATGTATTTGCTATTGCATATCCATTAGTGCTGTTCAAAGTTAGTCCTGTTTGACTTCCTGTTTGCGTTCCTGATTGCTTCTTTTTCGTACTTTTGGCAGTAAAATGGGCAAAAAGGGACGAAGTAGAAACTCAACCAGGAGCTAAAAAGGAGCATGTTTGAAACCCAAGGGCTGGGGTTTTGAACCAGGAAGCAAGTAGGAGAGTAGGAGAGTATTCCTACTTGAAGCGACACTTCGGCAATTGTCGGCAACCTCTCAACAAGTTCAAACCCAGCGCATTGGCATCAGGCGGCTCACGCGCTGTCACTGCTCCATGTGTGCATGTCCCTCACAGTGCAGCGGCGGCCGCCTTCGGTCAAAGTGCACATAGAGATATAGACTCGATGTGTTCCCTTCAAGTTACCTTACTACCCTGTGGATGGCTGATTCAAGTTTATCGGAATCGGACTGGGTCTCGGCATAGCTCGGCATACATCGATGCTCTGACTCAAGTCTGAAGAGAATACGGGGAGTGGTAGTTCAGAAGGTTAGAGTGCACAATCCATGAAGTGCGCAGTGTGGCAAGGGAATAGGATCTCTCGGGGCAAAGGCTCGAGGGCAGGGTCTGCCGAAGCGGAGATTGATTGGGGTTGAGTAAGAAACCGAGCAGGAAACGTAAAAAGGGACCAAGTAGGGACAACTTTGCAACCAGGAGATACAGGTGTCCTTTTTGCAAAGTTGTCCCTACTTGGTCCCTTTTTGTGTCTCCTGGTTGTTCTCCTGGAAGCAAACAGGAAACGAACCAGGAGCGCAAACAGGAGCCAAAAAGGGGAACTTTGAACGGCACTATTGAATTTATGGTAGGTTTGATGGTGGTATGGACAGAATTACTGCTGCGCAGGAGGCGACCAGTGTCAATATTGGTTCACTACAAAATTACTTCCAGCATACACAGCCGTTGGCTGAGAACATTTGAAGTATTGGACTAGGAAGGGAGCAGACAAATATAGTCCACATTGTGATTGAACCGATAGGGTGCCTCCGACGCACCATTTGACCAGCTGCCGGATTAGGTTAATAAATTTGAGCAAACATAAATCAGGTATTCTCACTGGTTTTCTTCTGAATAAAAGTCATCAGATGAGTGTTGAAGAAAATATAGACATTGATTTAAGCCTTTGGTGTTGACTCCAACGCCGCCTCTGCGCCAGGCACATCAGGTGAGGATTCTCTATATCATACAAAAACTGAACACTAATTACACTAATGAATGTAACACCTGATCACATTGGGTAGCTCGCAGACATGTCAGAACATAACTGAGGAGTGTCGGAGGGCTGGAGGCGAATACAGCCTCCATTATGAAGATTTCCTGGAATCATTCACCCACTCATGATCAAGATCTTCCTGAAATATGTGGGAGAAGATCAACTCTGTGTTCTCTAGCAGTAGACTGTGGTTTTTATCCCTCTGTAGGAGCACCTGATGCCTTTAGGCTTTGGGTGGATTGTTGTTTTATCTTCTGTTGGAAATGAAAAGTTCAACATGAGCTTAGAGCTAGAGCCTAGTCTCCAACCAGTAGTCTCAAACCTGGGGATTTCCACCCAGAGTACCTTGGCTTCAGTAGTGGATTCTCATAGAATTTATCACTTGGCCTAACTCAAGCAACATACATTGGAACTCTGAACTCACCAACCATCCTAAATCAAGTCAGAGAAAACAGATTTGTGGCCTTGTGGCCGCCTCCATCGCCTCCATCACATGCTCATTAGGGTGTTTTAAATCCAAATACACCTTTGATTACTGACACCTATTGTGTGTCATTATGAATAAGACTGGACAGCCAGCATAGAGCAGATATAACCACAAATTTGCATGATTGTAGACCTAGGTCCCAAATTTCAGGGATTCCCCTCCAAACAACTCTCAGCTGTTGTTCTGAAACATATTGTAGGCTTACTACAGCTAAATTGCAGAGATCTCTCACTCAGAATTTTTCAAAGGTGTTAAACCTGATGTACTAGTAATCTCGTCAAGATTCAACTGTGGAACTTGGTTGACTTTGCTGTATATTCATGCTCTGATAAATAGCTTGATGTAGGGCCAGATCTTGCTGCTATTCAAGGTCCGGGCATGTTATGCCTTTCATTTGGTCCCGATTTCATGTTATTCCCTGCAGAACTGGCCTTATAGTCAATGTTTTACATTCCACTCATTGTTATTTGTGATCTGATTGGCTGTAAAGCTGGTGCTAGCTTACCACATATGGCTGATGAGCTTATATATGATCCGAGCAGTGAACACACAACCTGTGTTTATGATGCTTTTTTTGGTGTAATGGTTAAAGTGGTTGGATCATGATAACAACCCTCTCGCATAAACACAGGTTGAGGTTGGCAGTTCGAACCCCATGGCTGCATTCACTTTCATCACGGATGAACACTGGTGTGAAAGATCACTACCTTACGTATGATGAGCTTTAGAGTCACACAACAAATGGGGCAAGGACCGGTCCGATTCAAGGCTCTGCTTAATCAGTAACCCTTGGCAGTCCATATAGGGAAATTCTCCTGAAGGGGGAAGAATGTAAGGTTGGCGCCACCACCTTACCACATATTGCTGATGTGCTTATATATGATCCGAGCAGCGAACATACCACTGTTGACATTCCGCCACAGAAGCACCTCCTAATGGGGCATTTGATGGCAGATCAATAATGGGTGCCAGCCAAGCCATGCACTTGTCAGCCACCCCGACCATCCTTTCCTCTTCCCCCCGTGTTCACTGCTCGCCACCCCACCATCTGGCATCGCTTGTACCCACCGCCCCTCGATATCAAGCATGCCATTGATGACACCTATGCACCGCCGTCAAGGAGTTAGGACAAGCACACTCCGGATATCTGCCCTACCATCCTGCTTCAACTGGCTAGAGTTAGGATAGGTGTGATATAGAAAGCGCTGACGAGGCTTTAGAGTGCCAACCTGAGATGGACCGGTTCAGGGGACCCCCCGAGTGCAGTGAGGGAGGGGAGGGACATTGGACGGTCAGGTCCCACATGTTTCACATAGCAATAAAACTGATATCCCCCCATTTTCTTGGAATATTTGACCTGTATGTACCTCTATGTATGTGTGCTCTCTACTTGGCGCTACATACTTTGCGGCTGTGGTCTTGAGATGCAATGATATGGCACTGCCCCCATCAAATTGCCTTTCCTGGATGTGCTTCTGTGGCGGAATGTAAACAACTTGAACACACAACCTGTGTTTATAGCACTGTTTTGGTGTAATGGTTAAAGTGGTCGGATCATGATAACAACCCTCTTACATTGGCCCATCAATCTCTGGCCCAAGCTGTCTCCAACTGTTCTGACGATAAGATATGATGTTTTGCACACCTCTTCTTAGGGTGTGACACGGGTGAATACCGTGGGAACACGATTGGCTACCGTACCCGTGACCCGTGACACCGCAGTTTTAACTGCAGGTGAAATTCGAAAAAACAGCATTTTAGCTGGTTTGAAGGCAGCTACAGCATTTTCAATTTCACGGGTTTATCCAAATTGTATACCGTACCCGCACCCGTGACACCCGTACCCATGACACCGCGGTATTGCATCACACCGTGTCACACACTACCTCTTCTAAGCATTGAAGACCCCATTTGAGTATTCAAAATCATTATTGGAACCAATGGAATATCTTTAGTATGTTGGAAGATGCTGGAGGTGCTTAAGAGCCGCCGGAGCCTCCAACACGCCTCCAACGTGCCTCCAATGTGCCTCCAACATGCCTGCATCTTCAACAAGGAGCCGTATTTCAAGGCCAAAATTAATCTCGATAATAATAAAAAAGCTGGCGGCCTACTTCCCCATGTATTGTTTTGCAGATAATGTATCAATTATTGCTCCCGACATAGGTGGTTAATGGATTCCAGAGGCACGAGGCACGACAAAGAATTGAAACACATACACTCAGAATACCAGAATGACAATGGAGAGCTCCTTTCCCATAACAATTTGAGAATCTGCACCTGATGTGCCCGGAATGTAGGCGTTGAAGGTGCCACTGAAGGCTCTAATCAATCTTTATATGTTGTTTTCCAATCGTCTGAGGACTGTCATTCAAAATGTTAGAATCAGTGGCTCGGGCTCGGGAGGTATCAATGAAGTTAATCACAGAACTTGGAAGGTGATTGAAAAAAAAAAATTGATTGGGTTGCGCAATACGCAATGCACGAGGGACATCAACACATACTGATGCAAGTGGATCATGATCCGCCGGAATCCGTTACCTGGCGTCAAGTGTTAGGAGATTACTTAGGGGATTAGAAGTTGGAGATTTGGATTCGGACTCAGAAGGTGAATCGTGATTCACAGTGACTCAACAGTGATTGAGTTGGGAGAGATCAACGTGTACTTACCGACGCGCGAGTAGATCATGATCTACTGGGATCCGTTACCTAAGGTACTTGGCTTGTTAAGCAGGAGATTGGGGATTAAGAGATTTGGCCGGTGTTCATCAAGATTCAAGAATCAGAATCAAGAGGTTAACGATTGTGTTAAGTGCGCGCGTGGACGACCGAGATCACGGTGAATTGATGTGTACCGGAGTATTGAGGAGGGGACGAGGACGCAGGGTGGGGATCGAGGAGGGGGATGAGGACGACTCGGAGGACGTGGAGATAGTACCAAGTGTTATATGTATGCGGAATGCGGAATCAGAGCAGAAGACAATAGAAGTTCAACTTAAGAGACCCATGAGGATACGCATCTGGCGGGGTGATATCAGCGCTCAGCGACCTCGACTGCGTCACGGTGCGCGAGCGGCGCGGGGATCAGATTGCGTCGCGCATCTGCTTCGTGATCTTTCATGATCCACACCAGAATCAGTTGCTGGAATGTAGGAGAGACACGAGGATCGTTGGCCTCCACCTCGGGGAGGGGATCCATCTGGCGCGGAGAAAGGGTGTAGCAGTGCGTTGAGGGTGTGGGAGCAGGCATGCGACTCGCGCTCGGAGAAGGAGTGGCTCAGGAATCAATAAAGTTGATCACAGAACTTCGAAGGTGATTTAAAAATATGATTGAGTTGCGCGAGGCGCGAGGGAGATCCAGGTGGATCATGGTCCGCTGGGATCCGTTACCTGGCGTCAAAGTGTGAGGGGATTAGGAGATTGAGGATTTGGATTCGGCGGGATCACAGAACTTCGAACTTCGAGTGATTGAGTTGCGCGAGGGGATCCCGGCAGATCATGATCCACTCGCGCGTTGATCTCCCTCGAGCGTTGAGTTACCTAAGGTACTTGGCTTGTTAAGCATTAGGAGATTGGGATTAGGAGATTGGGGATTAAGAGTGGTCATAAGATTTAGAATCAAGAGAATGGATTGCGTTGATCGCGTCGATGATTGTGTTAACTTGGTGATTGTGTTAAGTGCGTGCGTACTTAGATGACCGAGATCAAGGTGAAGACCGAGTCCGACGCGCGAGGTGGATCAGACCCGTTGGCGTTGAGTATTAGGAGATTTGGGATTCAGAGTGCTCATCGAGATTCACTGGAGAATAAGTATATGGATGACGGTAATGATTTTGTTGTGTTGGTGACTCCAGCGAAGGACGGGGACGCCTGCCTGCGGGCAGGAAGACTTGCTCGCCTCCATCCACCATTCCTGGAAGGTAGATCACTACGCCCGCGCCCACTTTCCGCGCTCGGCGGGCCGGCAACATCGACCCGTCCCTGTACACGAGTAGGTGTTCGGACGAGCTGGTGCATACATGCTGGTGGTGGTTCAGAGGAAGTGTGTTTGCTGCTGTTGTGTTTCACGTGGTGGAGGCTCGACCTCGCCGCCATGTCAATGACACTGATAGTGCTCTCAGAGTCTCTCACGAACTCTCTTGCTCTTACTGTAGACTTGACGCGTGCATCCAGACACAAGCGTTGACCATGGATTTCTCTTTCTCTGGGCTCAACCTCAACTTCTTCTCAAAGCTACTAACAACTGGGTTTCCCCTCTTGGCCAGCTGGAACCCCAGCGAACAGCACCAGAAATGCCTTGCGCTGAAATCGAGTTTCATGCTCGAGAACACGACGATTCTGGACACTTCCTATGTCACCGCCCGCTCGACGGTGAAGCCGCACGGGACAGCTTATGGGACGTGCCTCCCCAAGGCGCATGTCAGTGTACCCCTGTGCCGCGTGCAGTTCTCCACCGCAACCTCGACGACGTCGTCGATACGTGCCGAGGCGTGGCTCCCCGATGAGTGGTATGGCCGCTTTCTGGGTGCTGGGAACGGCGGCCTCGGCGGATGTGCGTTTCCCCCTGACTGACGCTGCTTATCGCTCACAGCTCTGCTCATTCGACAGGCATATATTACCGGGAGCTCGACTACGGCTCCTCCCTCCACTTCGCGACCGTTGGATCCAACAACGGGCACGACGGTGGTGCGGGAGTTTCTTTTATGGGGAGCCCGGAGATGGTCAACGATTTTGCCCACCGCTCGATCCACGTCGAGGCGGTCGTCGGGAAGAAGATCGTCGAGGCGTACTACGGGCAGCCGCCCACCAAATCCTACTATTCCGGATGCTCGACGGGTGGGCGCCAGGGCACACAGACCGCGCTGAAGTACCCGGAGGACTTTGACGGGATCATCGCCGGCGCGCCTGCGACGGACTGGAACCACCTATTCCATTGGACGGGCATGCTGGCGCGTTACATCGGCGCACCGGCTGGGGCTGCGTCGCCTGCATTCATTCCGCCTGGTCTGTGGAAACTCGTTGCGCAGGAGATCCTGAAGCAATGCGACCACATCGACGGGGTCCTCGACGGGATCATTACCGAGCCCGATGCCTGCGATTTCAGGCCTGAGGCACTTCTCTGCGAGGGAAGCGCAACCGACAACTGCCTCACGCGCCCGCAGGTCGAGGCGCTGCGCAAGATATACGCGCCGCTTTACGCCAACGGGGAGCTGCTCTACCCGCGGTTTGACCCCGGCGCAGAGGCCCTTTTCACACGCGGCTCGACCTTCAGCGGAGTCTTTCCCGCCTTCACCACGGTGCCCTGCGCCGTTTTCCTCGTTCTTGCGGTGCTTGACTTCTTCCGCAGGACTGGCTCAAATACGCGGTGCTCAACACGAGCGATTTCGACTTCAGCCAATACGGGCCGGAGCACGGGCAGCTGATGGACGACGTCAACCGCGGGGGGATCTCGACATTCGACGGCGACTTCTCCGCGTTCCGCGACCGCGGGGGCAAGTTCCTCGCATACCACGGGCGCATGGACGCGGTACGCATCTCTTCCCGCCCCCATAATCGCCGCTGATGCCCCCGTGCAGCTCATACCAGCGGGCAACTCGAAGCGCCTGTACGACCTCATCGCGCGCACGCTCGGCGCGCGGTCGCTCGACGCGTTCTACCGCCTGTTCCTCGTCCCCGGGATGGGGCACTGCTCGGGCGGGCCCGGCTCGGACCGCTTTGGGCAGCGCGGGGGCACGAACGGCGCCCTGAACGCGAGTACGCACAACCTGTTGCTGGCGCTCGTGGACTGGGTCGAGGGCGGGGTCGCGCCGGACACGATCACGGGGACGGGGGAAGACGGCGCGACGCGCGAGCATTGCCGGTACCCGTGGCGGAGCGTGTGGGACGGCAGCGCGTTTAGATGCGTGGAGTAGAGCGTGAGTGTGTGGCCGACGCATGGTAAATATTTAGTGCGTGTGTATCTATGTAATCTAGAATGTAAATGTTGTTTTGCGGCCTTGTGCTCACTGTCAATTGAGCAAGTACTTTGCCAAGTTGGACGACGGGGGTGGGGCATTTCGGTAATTTCGTGTCCTCGCTACTGTAACACCACTCACTCACTCGCTGTTTCATTTACATGATCATCAGCCCTACTTTGCAAGCGAGCATACACGTCTTACCCTTAAACAAAATCTGAAACCGCTGCTATAAATTTTTGGTGCATGTGCCTAGCTCTGAACCTCGAGTTAAGCGATGGCTGGACGTCGGTTGGTAGCCGCCCGCATCGTAAAGCTGTTGTGTCATTAGCGGAAACGGCGCGAACAAGTGGGCAAGTGGACCCTCCTTACCGCCGCAAGCATACCTGGGGAATCCGCTCGTATGTTTATATTTAGCTGACCTGTGGATTTTTTGTTGAGGCGAATTTCGCGAGTGGGTAACGAGTCTTGCGTATTGGGAATGCGCGGGGATTTACTCGCGCTTGCGAACCTATTATACTATTCACGCGGGGTTTTTCCCCTTTCGAGTCTTGCACAAATCCTGGACCAAGTTGAACGTTCAACATGAAACCGCCTAACATTTTTCTCCGAGCGCTGGACCCTGGAATTCGAGTGGCGTAGATTGGAAGTGCCTCGTTTCGTGCCGCTCGTGAATCTTTGGCGGAATCTCCGGAAATTTGCGGCCGCAAGTCAGCAAATAACGGCAGCGCCCGTAAGTATGTGCTCACTCATGACTGTGCATGTGGATCCAACCCCATACCTCAAGGGTCCTTCCCGACTCAGCGTATCTTTCCTTGGTTTCAGGCTTCGGGTTACGGGTGGGTTGCTCCCCGGACCTCAAGTCCACGTCGAAGTAATATCGCGTTACGTTCTGTCACGGTCCACCCTCCAACTTGCATACCTCGCCCCGAAGGCCCAAAGTGAAACACCGGTTCCCCCGGTTGTGGCCGCCAAGTCCGCCTCGTAGTCGTCCGAGTCGAGTCCGGCGCACAGACGCAGTACTGAGTCGTTATGCGCATCGCCAACCTCCGCCGGCTGAAGGGGACTCACGCGCGCATCACCACGCGTAGCTGCGCATGCTAGATATGTACAGTATATGACGCGTACTTGTGCGTATCCATCCGCAGGAAGCGGGATGGCAACGACCGAGGGGGCTCCCGCCGCACGGGACGGTATCCGCGGCCCTGCAGCTCGCTGCATTTGAGTGCCATTCGCCAAATTCGAACGCCATTCGCTAAGTTCGTACGTCATTCGCCAAATTGAACGTCACTCGCTAAGCTCGCTAAAGAAGTAGTGCAGCCTAGTAGAGCCTAGTGCGTCGCTACGAGGCTACTCGACGTCGCTACATGAGGCTACGCGCTGCTACGCGAACGAAGCTACGTCGGCGCACGTCACTCCCACGCAGCGGCGCGAAGGGTGGATCAGGGTTGGATCCTGCCACCGGGTAGCTCGTGGATGAGATGTGGATCAGCGCTGTCGGCGTACGCGAGTTGTGAGTTAAGCGGCGGTGGGCGAGTCGGAGCTAAGCGGCCGCGGCGCGCGTCGTCCGCCTTGGTCAGCGATGCTAATTGATTACTAATTTAATTAGCGACGCGTATCAGGTATGTTCGATGACGGAGGGTCGTGAATGGATGGCGTCGAGATGCGTTCAGTGATGTCGAGCAGATGCCGGCGCCATTCCTGAGTTTATTCAGTAGAGGTTTCGGGGATGTTTAAATTTATGCGGTCCTGCAGCCTGCTCCTGTTCCTGGTTCAAGTTCAAGCTCAGTTTAAATTCAACTTGGGGTTGTATGGCGGTAGAGCCCGCGCCGCTGCTTCAGTCTGAGTAGTTCTAGTTCTGAGCTTCCGGCCATCTCTTCTGTGATGCGAGATGTGACTCGAATGTGTTAAATCTGTTGATCATTGAGCTCGGACTCGGGCTTGCTCAGTTGGATTTGAATTTTGAAATGACTCAGCCATCGACGCGCGTGGATTGCCAGACGTCTAAACTTTATTTAATATTCTGTACATCTGTGTTTTCCTCATTTATCCCTGAGGCACGCGGGAGGGCGTTCTGAATATCGAAGCGTTACATGTAATTTGCGTCGGAGAGATACAATAATATTCCATGAAGGTCCGAGCGCATCGTCATTGAGGCCAGTTGAAATTCAGGATTTGAGCGTGATTGGGTGACGGAAGCTTATTTCATTGGCGCCGCGGAGCGGGAGCGCGCGGATGTCTGGTTGACTCGGGGAGAGAAATCGCGTCGGCCGCAAGTCGGCCGTGGCCAAAAAAGATAATTGCACAACTGAAGCCGGTTCACGAGCGCGATTTTGGCTCGATTTTTTTTGTGTTGTGCATGGTCGAGAGGAGGCCTCGAGAACTCTCGAGCGCAAGAAGCTAGACCAGGCGTTTCAAATTCAACCCACCGTCCTTCTTCGTCGCCGTCCGGATGCTGAATTCCTGATTGTCATTCATGTATCCCTCCCGGGCCTTGCATTCGGAAGGATAATGCTAATCAGCAACCCTCTGATTTGTAATATCAGATCTGATGGCGGGCGCGGCGGGGTGTGTCGGGATGTGTTCGGGGCGCTTTTGAGGGGTAAAAACTGGTCCAAAAATACTGTAAATAATCATGTAGAGCTAAAAGTGCATCACCTGTGCTCCCAATCTTTTTCCGCCCGACTGGGCTAACAAATTGGAGGATTTCAACTGGTTCGAGACCACTTGAGGAAAAAATGGCTGAAATGGCCCAGTAAAATTCGGGACAAAAGCGGGGTTTGTGGGGGGACGTACTAGGAGTATTCTGGCTCCGCCCCCGCATATTCAAAACCTTTTTGTTGTCGAAAATACGGCGGGAATGAATGCAGAAGCGTCCAGTATCTTATTTTATCTCTGACGTGGGGGTAATCTGCTATTCAACAACCCCCGTCCTCGTGTACGGGGGTTGCTGGTTAGAATTATCCCAGTTGGAAAGCTGAAGAAAGAAGTCTCCAGCGCAGGCTTCGCATGATATTGATGGAATCGATCGTGATCGCGATGTGATGGACGCCTCGTGGTTCCGAAGTTGGATAATTAATATATAAGTAGGTGGACTCGGAAGCTTTCAGCTCTGTGGCGACGGCGATGGTTCCTCTCTGATGGAGGCGCGTTGCGAAGGCGCACGGAGTGGAGGGAGATTATTCCGCCCGGCTGAGTAATTGCCTCGAGGAGAGACGAGGTAGTAAACGTAGACGTGGTTACGGGTGCCCAATTCGAATTAAGGAGCGTATAATTATCCCCGGCCGCGTGGTATACCCACGGTTCATCGGGGGGAAGGGTGAGTTTCAGAGTATCATGATATCGATATGGGGGAGAGTGAGAGGGACGAGCTCGGAGTATCGCAGCTGTTGGAATTCAATTTAATTTACTTTGAATTTTGGAACGCCGACGCCTGAGGAGACCTTCAAAACGCCGCACGCGGGACGGCGCGCTCGCGTTCGAGTCGACGATTGTGTTACATACATACATAAGTACTTATTCGGTCCTGAGATTAATGGAATGCTAATTATGGAATGGGGTTGAGTTTCAGGTGGTGGGAATGGGTATTTTAGGCCAGGGTTCAATTTGGATTTGGATGTGGATTTCCAGATTCCAGATAGATGCGTGCAAAAAATTGAGGATAGGATCCCATCTCCTGAAAGCGAGGCGAAAGAGATCATATTCGAAGAGAAGAAGGGAGGGGAGGAGAGATGGGACCTCGACTGCGTCACGTTGCGCGAGCGGCTCGGGGATCATACCGCGTCGCGCATCGTGATGGTTGAGAGCAAAAATAACACATAGTAGCGACGCGCGGATCGCCGAGCCGACGTAACGCGCACCGAGGCAGGCCTGGAGAGGGAGTTATTTCAATTCGGGCGAGCAGCCGCCATACGATAGCTGAAATCTAGATCTGTTCTCGACTCTCGAGCGTTGGGGTACTTGTATGTGATATCACCGTTCTGATTCACCGAACCTCGAAGGTGATTCAGCAGCGATTGAGTTGCGCGCCAAGATACAAGTTACGGCGCGGTGCGTCGGGGTCCGAGACCGAAAGCCCCTGAAGGTCCTGTTGAGCAGGAAATTCGGCGGCAGATTTGGGGATTTGGGCGAGTGTTCATGAACATATCGATTCCAGAGTTAATGGACGTGCGCGTGCATAGGGTAAGAGATGCTGTGGGCGGTTCGTTCGATGTTGAGTTGCGCGAGGCGCGCGCGCGATCAACGCAACGCGCACCGACGCGCGAGGTGGATCATGATCCGCTGAGATCCGTTGGGGTCGTTACTATTAGAGATTTGGGGATTTGGGTATCTAATGTTCATCTTGTTCATCAGGATCGGGAATAATTATTAATAACGCGCGGGTCGCCGAGATATCCGGTACGTAGCACGCGCACGCGCGCCCACATCTCCGCCAGGTCGAGAGATCATAAGTACATATTTGAATTCGCAGAGAATAGATCATAGATAAGTATGCGAAGACTCGGAAGCTGGGGAGGAGAGATGGGACCTCGACTGCGTCGCGGTGCGCGAGCGGCGCGGGGATCATACATGCGCGCATCTGCTTCGTGATCCACATTAGTCGAGAGGAATCAGCTGCTGGAACAGCCGGCGGTCTGCCCACCTCCAACTCGAGCGCTTGTGAGAAGGAGGAAGCTGCATGCACATGTGGAAGGCTCGGAGAAGGAGTGGCTCGGGAGGTATCAGTTTAATCATAGAACTTAGGCGATTTAAAAATATGATCGAGTTGCGCGAGATCAACGCGCGAGTGGATCATGATCCACCGGGATGGCGTTAAGCTGCGTTAAGTGTTAGGAGATTACTGTACTCAGGGGATTAGAAGTTCGAGGAGATTTGGATTCGGACTTGGAAGGTGATTCAACAGTGATCAGTGATTGAGTTGCGCGAGGCGCACTGACGCGCGAGTGGATCATGATCTGCTGGGATCCGTCACCTGAGGTACTCGGCTTGTTAAGCAGGATAGGGGATTAAGAGTGGTCATCAAGATTAATATATTCATCGAGAATTTTGCCTGCGGCGCGGGCAGGGGGACTTGCCTCTGGCTCGCGGCCACCGCCTCCCCCACCCACCATCCCCGTCCCGGCGCATCTGCTTCGTGTTCGTGTTCGTGACATATTAGTCGAGAGAAATCAGCTGTGGGCACCTGGGCTCACCTGGGCGAACGGCTTTTATTTAATGCCCAGGGAAGCAGGACGACCACCCGGCCATCTGCTGCGAGCGAGGATATCCTTGCCCTTGGTCATGGGGCGCGCGGATTCGGGAGATGTTATTGGTGATTGAGTTGCGCCTTGGTTGCGCCCGCGTGATCCGTCGGGGACCGAGACCGAATGGTCATAGGCCTGAATACTTGGCTTGGTGAGCAGAGGATTTGGGCGTTTAATGTTCATCACGAAGCAGGAAGCAGGAAGCAGGAGGGGATAGTACAGTAAGATAGCGTTGGGATAATATTGATCCGGCTTGAGTCCTGACCCGTTTCGAAACAGGCCGGGGCGGGTCGTTCGAGGACGACGAGAGATTGTGTTATTCGGAGAGAAGAGGAGAGGAGAGGAGAGAAGAGAAGCTGAGGAGAGATGGGACCTCGACTGCGTCACGCTGCGCGAGCGGCGCGGGGATCAGACCGCGTCGCGTGTCTACATCTTTCGTGATCCACACCAGAATCAGCTGCTGGAATGTAGTAACGCGAGGATCGTTCTTCACCTCGGGGAGGGCGACACCGACGGCGGGAAGGGATCTATTCCGGCGCCGAGGAAGCAGTGTCGAGGCGGGCGCAAGTAGAGGCGTCGGAGAAGGAGAAGGAGAAGGAGAAGGGGTGGCTCGGGAATCAATAAATTTAGAAGGTGATTTAAAATTTATCGGTTGCGCGAGGCGCGAGGGGATCAACGTGACGTGCACTGACGCGCGGGGGGATCATGATCCGTCAGGATCCGTACTTGGCTTGTTAAGCAGGAGATTACTGTACAATACTTGAGGGATTGGAGATTTGGATTCGGACTTGGAAGGTGATTCTACAGTGATTCGGGTGATTGCGTTTGCGCGGGGGGGTCATGAGGTGCTGGGATGCGTTGCCCGGCGTTGGCGTTGAGTGTTAGGAGATTACTGTATTTAGGGATTGGGGGATTAAGTAGGAGATTGGGGGAGCACAGGACTTCAAGGGATCAGTGATTGCGTTGAGAGAATGATCCACCCAAAGGCCCTATGTACAGTGCTTACTTGGCTTGTTAAGCAGGAGATTCCGGTGGATGTGATTCGACAATGATTCGAGTGATTGAGTTTGAGTTGGGAGATCAACGCGCTGCGCGAGGCGCGAGGGGATCGTGATCTGCGGGGATCCGTATTTGGCTTGTTAAGCAGGAGATTGGGATTAGGAGATTAAGAGTGGTCATCAAGATTCGGAATGAAGTCAAGGATTGTGTTAATGGACGCGCGCGTGGATCGCCGGTATCCCCGCGTATTCCGGGTGTATTGAGGAGGGGACGCAGACGGGGAGGGGGGACGAGGACGACTGGGAGCGCGGAGATATTACCAAGTGTTATGAGTGTGCGGAGTGCGGAATCCGAGCAGAAGTTGAGAGACCCATGAGGATAATTACCCGGCGGGGAGATATCAGCGGTCAGCGCGTGCACGCTGCACGGGCGGGATGGCCGGTGGGACTGCGGGGTGATGCAGCAGCCATCCCATACTTACTGCTTGAACGTCGCGGGGGCAGTACTCGCGCGACGGCAACGGCGAGTGGTGCAGTGGATCCTCGGTGGATCCGGCCAAACGGAGAATGAGCACGTATACGTGTTCGGGTTGAACTTGAGACGGTCTATTTTTGCACAGAGGAATGATTGGCGCGGGCGGGGAGCGACAAGATGCACTTTGTCCCTGTGTTTGTCGGGGGGGTTAGTCAGGTTTGTCAAGCGGGTTGACTAAGTGACAGCGATGATTACCATGAGCGCGAGAAGAGATGGAGGGATAGAAGGGGCTTGGGAAGAGGGAAGCGTGAGGGATCAGTGATAGTGAGCGCGGGTGAGGAAGGGAACATCGCGGGGATTGGGAAGGTGATGTTGAATGATCATGCGCTCGTCGGCGTCCGGGGTCGGGGTGTGAAGGCAGGAAGGCACAGCAAGGGGCGGAGGTGAAACACAGCGCGGTCGCGGTGTTTTGTGACGGGGCGCGTGTGACGGATTGGGGAGTGATGATGGGAGTTGTGATGGGTGATGGGGAGATTGGAATCAAATTTGAGAAATCACTTTGGATGGGCCAACCCGCTTGACCGCTGCCCTCGACGTGCGTCGTCTGCGTCCATCCATGGCCATGTCTGTCTCCGCCTTCCCCCACCGCGACGACGACCCCGGCCCCGGCCCCCGGCCTCCCCTCGTGTCCCGGCCGTCCCTCCGCGACCTGCTCGCAAAGCAGTCAACCCAGGCGGCGCTCTACCGCCCCGCCGCGTCCCTCCCCCCGACCCCCGCGGTGTATCCGACGACGACCAACGCCGGCTGGACCGTCGTCCACCACGGCACCCTCGGCCCCGCCCACACCCTCGAGCCCTTCCACCCGCCGCCGCCGCTCGCCCCGGGCCGCCGCGCCCACTCCCACTCCAACGCAACCCGCACCCGCCTCGGTGCCGCCGCCCTCCCCATCAGCCGCCCCGCCGCCGCCGCCCCGTGGAAGGACAATGCCAATGCCAACCCGCGCCCGCTGCCCGTCCCGCCGCCGCTCGACACCGTCAGCGTGGGCAGCACCACGTTCACCCGCCGCCCCCACGCGGACAGCAGCAGCAGCAAGGGCAAGCCACCGCTGACGGCCCTAGCCGCACCCGCATCGGATCCGTCGTCCCCATCTTCAGCCGTCTCCCCAAACTCGCGCCCCCTCCCCCCGCTCCCCCCGCCCGGCTCCGCCCCCCCGCCCGCACCCATCGCCTCCTCCTCGCGCGGCCCGCAAAAAACAAAGCCAAAGCGCAGCCGCACCCCCGAGGCGTCCTCGTCCGCCTACGCGGGCCCCTCCTACTCGTACGTCCCTCCACCTCGTTCCCTAGATTACGGCTAACCGCCCGCAGGAGCGCATTCACCCCGCGGCCCCCCGGCGCCGGGCCGTCCCCCACCCTCCCCTTCGACGGCGTCTCCGGCGTCTGGGCCCTCCGCCCCGCCGCCGACTCGCACCCCCGCGCCGACCCCCATGCCCATGCACACGCGGCGCCGGTCCTGAGCCGGAAGAACAGCGGGAGCCTCCCGCGCAAGTCCTCCGGCGCGAGCGCCAGCCTCCCGGGCGGCGCGCCCGTGATAACGCGTAAGACGAGCGGGGGGCTGCAGCGCAAGACCAGCGGGAACCTGCAGCGCAAGACGAGCGGCGGGTTGGGGGCGGGCTTCCCGCCGCCGAGCCCGAGTGCCGGGGCGGGGCTGGCCACATCGAGTTTGGTGTCGGGGGGGAGTGCGGGAGGGAGTGGGACGAGGAAGCGGAAGGGGAGCGCTAGTGCAGGTATGTTTCCTTTTCTTTCGTTTCGGGTCTCCCGTCTTTTTCTTTCCGTTCTTCACATTCGCGGGGGGACTGTGCACGTCCGCGCCCGTGCGGGTTTCTCCGCATCCGCATCCGCACGCGAATTGGGATTTGGCGCGCGGGGGATCGTCGCGGACTTGATGCGGCTCTGCGCACTGGACTTGATGCATGCAGAGGCGAGCGCTTCCGGTCGGCCGCTCTGCGTGCGTGCGTGCGCGTCTTGGGAGCGGGAGCGGGAGCAGGAGCGGGGTTGGCTGCCCTCGTGTGCGCCGCGTGTTGTCGTTCGCGCCGAGGGGCTCGCGGAGGTTTCCTTTCGTTTTCGTTTTTCGTTTTCGTTCCCTCTGCGCGGCGGGGTTGCGCGCGCGCTCCTATCGACGGCGGGTTTTGTCGGCTATTGGTTGGCCCTGGCGCAGTGAGTTTCTCGGGGGCGCTCGTTCGCGGGCGCTTCGAAGACGGGGTGGGCTTGGGCGCCATATCATATCGTCGGGGGTGGGTGGCGTGTCGGAACGCATTCGATTCCCCCTTTCAAAAACCCGGCTCCATCCCGATCTATTCACGAGTATGACGATGCTGACGACCCACCCCTCACGCAGGCGCGTCGCCGACGTTCGCGTCTACACCGAATATAGCGAATCCGAATATGAGTACAACAAGTGCAGCGAGTACAACGTCTAGATCGCACCCTGGTGAGTCGATGTTTCCGTTCTCTTTTTGTTTTTGGACTCGTTTCTTTCCTTCGCTCTTGCTTTTGTTTTTGTTTTTGTTTTTGTTTTGTGTTTTGTGTTGCGTCGCGTTCCCATTTACCTCCTGCATCCTTTCCTTCAACCCCACTGCCACCCGTTCTCGTTGGTTCGTCGTGTTTCGTGCTTCCCCTCGTTTTCTGCTTCTGTTTGAGTCGTATCCTCCATACCCCTCCCCGCGCCGATCCCATGCTGACCACCCCGCCCAGGCTCGCCCACCACCACCTCCCCCTCCGCCAAATCGACAACCTCGAACTCAACGTCGACCTCGAACAAATCGGCCTCGCCCACGCCGACGCCGACGCACCGCAGCCCGCCGCCCCTCGTCACCGTGCGCACCGCCAACGCGCGGGTGCGGGAGCACGGGCACGGGCACGGGCGCTCCGTCTCGGGGCCCGTGCACGTCTCGCATGTGCCGCTGCCGGTGAGGAAGGGGAGCGATGGCGCGGTGGCGTCTGCGGGCGAGGGCTATGGAGGAGCGCTAGGGTGGGTGGGCGGCGAGGGCGGGGCGCCGCGCGTGTTTGTGGCGCCGCCGCCGCCGCCGCCGCTTGTTACGATCCGGGCGGGTGCTGGTGCGGGTGGGCGCCCGAGTCCGAGTGGGAGTGGGAGCGCGAGCGCGGGGGGGTCGCCGCGGGGGAGCGTGGCGAGTCCGGCGAGCTCGACAGGGAGCAGGGGGAGCGCGCCGCCGCCACCGCCACCGCCCCCGCTTAGCATGTCGGCGGTGTTGTTGGCGAAGAAGAGGAGGGAGGGGAGCGGGGGTGGAGGAGGGAGTCAGAGTCAAGGTCAAGGCCAGGGATATAACGCAAGCCCGAGTCAGTACAACGCCAACGCAAGCCCGGGATACGGCGCCAACGCCAACGCGAGTCCGGGATACAACAACGCGAGTCCGGGATACAACGCGAGCCCGAGCGGCGCGAGCACGCCGAGCTCGTCGCGCTCTGCGCCGCCGGGGTTTGCGTGGCGGTATTCGGGGGACGGGACGGAGGGCGAAGGGGAGGGGGGGAGCCCGCAGACGGCGGTGACGACGCCGGGGAGTCGGGAGTGGGGTGGGGGGCGGGACTCGATGCAGAAGGAGCAGAAGGAGTACGGGCACGGGGGTGGGCAGAGGGAGCGGGAGGGGTACGCACACGCACAGCAGAAGGAGGGCTACGCCGCGTCACCGCTGAGCGCGCAGCTCGAGCGCGAGCCGCAGAGCGCGACGTCGCCGCTCTCGCCGGGCAAGCGCGAGCGGCGACGCCTGCGCGTGCCCGCGGTCGACGTGCCGCCGCTCCACGCGCTCGAGGACGACGACATGCACTCGCACCCGCTCGACGACGCGGACGGCGACGCGGAGCCGGACAGCGCGCTCGAGGAGGGCGAGCCCGCGCGCGGGTGGCTCAGCGCGCTCGAGGGCGAGGTGCGCTGCGAGGAGATGGACGGCGTGCAGCTCTCCCCGCCCGTCTTCGCCTCGCGCGCACTCGACCCCGACCTCGACCCCGACCTCGACGCGCTCGACCTCTACGACGACGGTGACGATAATGAGGACCTCGACTTTGACGCCGCGGTGTACGGGGGCGACTTTGACGCGGGGTACACGGGCGCGTACGACTACGACCGCCCGCGGCCGCGCTCGCCGTCGCCGATCCGCTACGCGCGGCGCAGCTCGGTCGACGCGGACGCGCTGCTGCTCACGGACTCGGGCGAGGACTCGGACGACCTCGCGAGCGAGATGGCGCTGCCCGCGGACGACGCGGCGTCGGGCTCGCGCGGCGCGCCGTCCGTGTTCAATGACTCGAGGAGCACGTTCTCGCGCGCGCGCTCGGTGCGCTCGATGCGCAAGCGGCGGAACACGCGCGTGGCGCCGCCGCCTGTGCCGCTGGGCTCCGCGGCGGGGCTCAACCGCCACACGCGCGCGCGGAGCGCGGATAGCAGTATTATGGGGTTTGGGGAGGCGTTGGCGCCGAGCGAGATGTGGAAGCTAGAGCAGGCGGCGAGGACGGCGGGCGCGGGGGGTGGGCAGCGCGGGGGTGGACAGGGGGTGACGGAGATGCGGTATGTGTACGCGGCGGCGGCGGCGCGGCTGCCAGCGTCGGTGCCGCCCCCGCCGCCGCCGCTCGTGGGGACGGGGTCGTTCGCGTCGCTGTCGAGCGGGCACGGGCACCAGGGGTCGTCTTCTGGGCACGGGCACGGCTCGTTCGAGAGTGTGAGGCAGGGGTCCGCGGGGGGGATGGGCGGGTACTATGCGAGTCCCAGCACGAGCACCAGCAAGAGCTCGCTGCCGCTGCCCGCGCCCACGCCGCCGAGGAAGGAGGGGCTGCGGCTGCTGCGCCGGGATAAGAAGGACAAGGACAGGGAGCGGGAGAGGGAGAAGGAGCGCGTGAGGGAGGAGCGCGAGCGGGACAAGGGGATGCGGAAGAGCAGCTCGTTTAGCCTGCTGCGCGGGGGCGGCGCGTCGAACTCGAGCGCGGAGGGGCTGATGTTGAGGGGGCACGCGGCGAGCTCGTCGAGCGTGAGCGGGGGGTCGGACGAGGTGGGCTCCGCGGGGACGGGGGGGCGCCCGCGCGCGGGGAGCAATCGGCCCGCGCTGCTCAGCTATCTGTACGACCCTGGCCGCGGGCGCTGACCCTCCAACCTCGCCCTGCCAAATGTACACCCGCCCCGCCCTGCCAAATTGTACGTCTATGATATTTACTGTAGAGTTTCCTTTCCTTTCGTTTTCTCTGCTTATTTACTTGGCTCATCACTCCGTTTCCTTTTTGTCGCAATTGGCCATGGATCGTTCGTTATCTTGCTGCATTTTCCGGTTTCGTTTTTTTCGTGGTACATATTTGCATACTTGTCTGCATTGCATTGCACTCACTCGACTGTTCGGCACGCACGCACTTTTTCTGGTTACATACGTACAATATTTGCATATATGTCGGTTACACGCATTCAAGAAACAACATTCAACGTTGACGGGATGAGACTCAGGATAATAATATTGCTCAGCTAGGTCACCTTTCGGAACGTGCCGAGTTGTGGCGACAGTGCGCATGGTTTCAAATTTTGCAGGGTGGCCACAAAGGGGATAGACCGCCTGGCAGCTGAATATTGGCCGGGGCCCGGTGAAACGATGACGCGCCAAGCATGAATATTAATGAAGCTATATATGCCTAAAAGCGGGCATGCGGCGCGTCGGCTAAGCGGGGAGGATCCGCGCGTTTGACGACGCGTGCTTCGGTACTTGTAAGTTGCAGATGAGTCATGAAGCCGCCGGCCGGATGGTACGATAACGCGTTCTGTAGGACGGATAGGAGCGAGCTAGTCGCCTAATTACCGACGTTGGCGCGCATCAGGTTTGACGGGGTGGATCAAGTATTGGCAAGTTCAGGGTTTCCTGTTTTTGGGGAGGCGGGGACGCCGCGATGGAATGTACTTCTGTAAGCGGAATTCCAGGTGTTGAACGTGAACGTCCTTCCTTGACCGTTGAAGCGAACTCTGTCTGGCAGTTTCAATGTCGCGCCGCCCCTGTACTTCTCCACCAGATCAACCTCAATTAAAGACATATTAATGTGGCGACCGACTCGGATGGCGTAGGCTTTGACGATAGGAGGATTAATTAGTGCCTGTCCCTGCAGGGTACGTGAAACGCGACGCGGTGGGCCTCGGTATGTGTGTTTTGTGACTTTAGACTTTTGTCCTGATGCAGCTGGTTGCAACCGTGTGGAGCGTAAGCGGCGGGTCGAGACTCGGGTCCTTAGCGGTAAGCGGAGCAAGGTCGCCGCTCACAAACGCGACTCGATGTTACATAGTGGTCAAGGGTGTGTGTTTTGTGACTTTAGACTTTTGTCCCGATGCAGCTGGTTTCAGGAGGGTAAGCGGCGGGTCGAGACTCAAGACTCGGGTACTTGGTGGTGAGCGGAGTAGAGCGGAGTAGGTTCGCCGCTTACTCGAGCCTGGAGCGCTTGCATGAAACAAAAGTGAAGCGAAGGAGAGTAGAGTTAACCCAGCACGGCGATTTCGAGAGTCGAATTTCGAGCTGGAGGTGGCGATTCTTTGGGGACGGTGGATATATACGTCTCATCGTGTAAGCGGCCGTTTTTGCTCGCCGAAGGCGTGAAGGAGCGAGGTCTACGTAGAAGTCTAGGATCCGGACCCGGCGCCGCGATGTAGAACTCGGGCTGACGCGTCTATTCCGGGTGCAGAGTCCGACAATATTCACCAAAGTGCGTTGTCTGAAATAGTCCGAGGTTATTTCGCAGTCCAGTGGCAGCAGACCTTGTTGAAGAATAACCAGGAAGGAATGCGACAAGATGTAACGCCAAGCGGATCAGTGATACGATCACTCGGGTCAACTCGCTGATCCTCCCGTGCTCGTCCGTAAGTAGACTCTCACGGTTCAAGTTGCGGTTTTTGATAAAGGGAAAACGGATTTGAGTGGCGGTGGTGGTACAAGAAAGTGAAAAATAAGGGGGACTCGTAGAATTGAACTCCTGGCCCGCCAAATATATATGCTAGTCCTCAGCTCGAGCTCTAGGCCGTACTGCTAGCTTCTATCATTCTGGCGTGTGTTAGTTGAGATGTGGATGTTACAATTAAACTCCTGTCATGTTTAATCTTCAGCAATACATACGGTTCCTTACCTTGCTGTATAATTCAACAAGCATTTGTTGAAGGCTCGGTTCACGAGACTATTATTAGCATCGTAAGTGATGTGAATTATATACAAGAGCGCGGTGGGGCGCTCCGCGCCCCACCACTTCGGCTGAACAATGAATGCGGGACCTTGGATCTTTGCTGAATATACAGAAGTTTGTGTATGCAGAATAGGTTCCCAGTATAATGACTCTGGAATAAATAAGGTTGCCCTTAACCCCAGAGTTGATTTTAGGGCCGGTCGCGGTGGAATCTCGGGGTCAAGTGATCCGTCGGAGTTTAAAAAGCTTCAGACGGACGGAGACACGTAATTTTAAAAAGAGGGTGAGGTGATGCAGGGAAGTATATTAAGTAGCGCTTCTTGACTTCCCAACTCCACGAGGCTCTCCCGATTATTCGTACAAATTTACCGCGTAGTAAGCATAATTAGATTTGAACAATACTTCGTTCCTTCTCACCTGCAGTCGTCTCGATCACAGTAGGTGTCCGCAGTTCTGAGAGATGAGCCAGCTGTTTATTCTGCTCCGTCATAGCAGCATCGATCCTCCCGTCGATGAAGGCAACATCTTTAGCTTGGGATGCCACCTCAAATAACGGGCGCGCTGCCCGCCAAAAGTCAAGAGCCTTTTCCACATCTCCGTTCCGCTTTGCGATATCTCCGAGGCGGAGCATGCATTCGCCTCGGTTTCGAGGGACATCCATTTGTGTAAACTCCTCCAAAGCGACGGTGAACATGCTGCGCGCTGTCTCTTCCTCTCCCTGTGACAGAAACATGTCCCCAAGCGAGCACAGAGCCTTGGCAGTCATCGGCTTAGAGTGTGCTCCGAGACCATGAACGAGGAAGACAATCGCCCAGCTAGACATCGAGTCAACGCTGTCGGCGCCCCATCGGCCGATATCGCCTAGCCTCTCCAGACTATTGCTGATCCCTTCGCCGTCGTTCCCCCAACTTAAATTGAACGATCGCTGCAATAATCCCTTGGCAGCAACCGTATCCCCGCGAAGAAGCTCCAGCTCCGCCAAAACGATGTCGCAGGATGTCTCCCCAGGAATCCATTTCATGGTGCTGAACACCGATCTGGCTGCGGCGAGACTCTCTCGTACCTCGGACTCCGGTTTGTCCGAATCCATCAGGATATCGAGCAAGGCGAGGTTCACCTGGGCCATGGCGTAGTTGTAGTTGACCGGGACGAAGACCGCGGCGCTTGCCTGTGCAATCTGCGTCTGGATTTCGTACGATGCCGCGTATTCTGTTTTCAAACTCAGGGCCCCCGCCTCGCAGTTCAGGAGCCGGAGGTTCGCCTCGCCTTCGGCCAAACCGCAAAGCCCGAGCAGCTCCCGCGATCTCTGGCAGAGCTGTACGACTTGCTTGTAGTCGCCGAGCGCGGAGCACGCAATGGCTTGGAGATATATCGATCGCGACTCCTGGTACAGGTTTCCAGACGACCGAGCGATCATTTGGCCCTCCCGTCCCAGCCTTCGAACTTCCGGATAATTGCTCATCTGATAGTTGAGCCAGGCGATCCCATTCAGGGATCTGCATTGCTGCGCGTTGTATCCGCTCGACTTCGCCAGAGACAGCGATTTTTCGAAAAAGTTCAAAGCAGAGGGCAAGTTCTGGTCGTGGTCGAAATAATAGAGGGCAATCACAAAATAAAATCTCGCTGTACAGTTCCTCAGCGGATCAACTCATGGATTCATTTAACGCGTACCTTCTTCCAGCGGATTATTGATGCAGGAGAAGTGTTCGCGGGCCTGAGCGATCAACCTTTCGGGCTCTTGGATCGGGAAAACATGCCAGGAATAAAACTGCTCTATGATGAAGAGCGCCTGTATTTTGTGGTCCTGGACCTCTGAGGCCAACGCTGGAATCATATCCATCAGAACCGAACCCCCACGGTTCGTCCGTCGGTTGAATCTGCTCAGGGACATGGCGCACAGCAACGTGTCGGACAGATCGGGGTTGTTTGACTGCAGGCCCAAGATCAGGATGCTCTGGAGATTTCCGAGGTTGAGGGTGATGCGGTTGACGACCACCGGATTGGTTTGGAACCCTTCCTCGTAGTCCACGTAAACCTGCAGCAGCTGCTGGAAGTATTGGCGGAGTGAGCGTACGAGCGGCTGCGATGGTGGGTGGACTTGGCGCATGTATTCGCGAATAGGTACCAATGTCGTGAGTCGCTCATTCTGATCCGCGTATGCCAATGACGTCCGCAGGAGAGTGGTCTTGCAGGCGAGAACATCGTCGATAGGAAGGCAGCTCTGGAGAAGCTCGATATTGGAGAGCCCGTCGGGAAGGAGCGACAGCAGGCTCAACAATTCCTTGGCACCTACTGTCATCCGAGACCCCGAAAGCGACAACGTGATAGAAATGTCCAAGTTGGATCTTTTATCATAGCCCTCAGAAAAAAGGGACATCTTTTCCGTTTCCCACCGGGTCAAAACTGCAGGACATCCCTCGTAGTCAGCCAAATGGGCGATAATCTCTACTGCGAGCGGCAGGTTATCGGTGAGAAGGAGTAATTTGGCGATGTCCTCGTCCTCATGAACGTTATCCGCGATGTCGAGGAATGTCTCCCGAGCGGCGGCATGCGTCAAGGGATTCAGTGGGGGTATAAATTGGTGAGTCCAGCGCACTTTCGCAGGTCTTTCCGCCCCACGCATCGTAACCTAGTGCGGAATGATTGGCTCACGACACCTCGTACAGTACATTTCACTCACAATTAATGCAAGATGTTGAACATCGGCCAGAAGCGCGAGAAACCCCTCGACCTCCCCTCGCGAATCCACACGTTCCCAGGATGTTTCGAGATTGTCCAGAACCAACAATGCAGGTGCGCCTTCCGCGAAGTATTTTACAACCTCCCTCGTGAGATTCTTGCTGGGCTTCAACCCGATGTGTGCTCCAACGAGCGCGATGAGTGCGTCGCTGGTGCCAGCAGAATCAGAGGCGACGAAAAATCGGCGCGTGTCGTATCGTGCCAAGACTGCCGGGTGATGCAGAACCGCGCGAGCGAGGCTTGTTTTTCCCATTCCGGGGGCGCCGAGTATCGCGATTCTAGCGGTGGCGTCGGATTGCCCCGAAAGGACGGTGTCCACAATGATAGTGAGTTCGGCGGCGCGGCCATGGAATATCTTCGGCGTGGGTGGCAGCAGAGAGAAGGAGTCAGAGCTAGAATAGAGTGAACCAAAGTCATCAGATAGAAGTGAAACATACCTGTCTGGTGCGCTTCGAAATCCTACCGTTGACTGGTTCGAATTGTCTATAAGCTTAAATCTAAATATCTGTAAGGAGCCCTACCAGCGATATTCCGTCGGACGCCGAGTCATTATCAGAAACCGTCGCGATCAGCTCGAGCAGCTCTTCATGTATTCTTTCGGAATTTTTCTGCATGTCTGACATACCGGTCAAGACGCTTGCGCCGATGTGAACCTGAATTAGTGACGGTTAGGTCTCCGTGCGCAGAAAATAATTATAACGAACCTTGAATGCATCCAAAGCCTCCTCCAACCCGGCGTTACACTCCCTCAGGAGCGCAGCATCTTCATTCTGTCGGAAGAACTGCTTGAACCTGCTTCCGTCCTGCTGCGCCTCGACGAAGACGTGGATTTTTTGCAAAGTCCTGCACCATCGTCAGTCACCGGGTTATTAATTGCAAAAGGGCAGGAGGTTGAACCCGACCAAATCACATACTGAGTGAACTTCCCAATTTGATTGACCGTGGTCGGAGATAGCGTCTCGGAGTCGCGGTTCGCGTGCAAGCTGATGATAGCGTACAGTAGCGCGTGCACGCTTTCCAGTAGCCCCGCGCAGTCGTCTTTGTTGCGTTTCGCCGTCTACTCACGGTAAAAACATGAGCTCGGAAAGTGTAAGTTCAAGTACCTGCACCGCAACCAAGAGCGAAGCGGTCACGCTTGAAATAACCGCTAAGAACGGCGTACTGTGGGAGTGGTCAGCGATCTCCCGGAGAGTCGCCGCTGCGACCGTCAGGTATCCAGCGATCTTGTCGACGCGGGGTTCGTAAGCCAGGGTGACTTGGGTATGGACGGGCATGTTGGATGAGCTGATCAGACACAGGCCCCTGGTTTTGAATATGCTTCTTTGTTTCATCAATTCATCTAGATATATGGGGTGTTTTGAATTGGGCTGATGACTGCGTGTGGTAAAACCCTGTACGGTAAGCGCCAAATGTTTGCTTCGCAGATGAAAGTGCGGGATGCCCAAGTCAGGCTGCAACAGGAGGCTCCTGACCCGAAGGATTTATTGGCCGTATCTGGAGCGAGCTATGCAAGGCAAGGGCCGGTGGTTTATGAGAGGGACTAAACAAAGTTTGAAAACCGCCATCAGAAATGCGAGTGTCTATCTGGAAGGCGTGTCATTGGTATGTTATTCAAAGACCTCTTCACGCTAGGACTTATTGGGTGTTCTGATAAGACTTCCCTTATAGAACATATACATTCGGGTTAAGCGAAGTCAGGTTGGTTCACCCATCACGGCGAAAGGTGAAAGGGGTGGCGCCAGGTTACGACATCAAACACATGTTTACCAGGAGTTTTCCGAACGCTGAAGGATTGAGGCGTTATCGATGTGAGAATCCAGGAGTTTGTCGATGAGTATCAATACGTAGCGACGTCGTTTAGCGAGAACCAGTCCGCTGCCTTGAGAATGAACACCGCAAGAGAACGAGAAGAAGAGAGGCCCCTTCCCCCTTGATGTCCAAGTCCAGGACTTACTCCGACTCAATCCAGTGATGTTCGTATGAAGTCTTTTGATCAGACTTTCTTAGCTTCAAATTGTCGGAGAGATGCGTTCGGCTAAGCACCATCGGGGAGGTTTGGTTGGGTCACACCAGATCGACAGGAACCAGATTACGACATTTAACACAGTTTTCTAGAGTTCTCTCGGCGTCTGTTTCACTGGCCTGAGAAGATTACTGCCTTGTACTAGGGCGCATTTGAGGTGGTATCTTTAGACCCGCTGTTTTCTGACTGAGTTGAGGTGGAAGGGTCGAGACATTGAGGTCATTCAAGTCAAAACCTAGGGCAGTTTCTATGCGCAGCGCATTGCCATCACGCCGCCAGCGCGCTAGAAACGGGTTACTAGTCTCTCGTAGACAGACGCTTCAACAGATGGAGCTCGTACCTCGCTTGTTGAAGCTAGATACCCTCCTCACGTCACACTCTTCGCCAAGGGCTACAAGCTCATCGTGCTCGACGAGGCGGACATGATGACCCAGCAGGCCCAGGCCGCCCTCCGCCGTGTCATCGAGCAGTACACCAAAAATGTCCGCCTCTGCATCATCTGCAACTACGTCAATAAGATCGCCGACATCGAGTCGGTCTCGGAGTACTCAGATCCACCTGAGCTTCAAGTTAGATGGAGAAGCTAAACGACGCCAGACCAGCAGAGCGACTCACTGAGAATGACGATGCGCTAAAAAGTCAGACCGGTGATGCTCAGGCTATCACTCGGGTCAACTCGTTTGCGCCGGATTCGCACGGTTCTCATCAGTTCCGTAAGTGGATGATGATGTTAGTTCTGGAAAGGAACAGGAAATTTTTGGAGCAGTAATAACAAGTCAAAACTCGACGAGAAAAAAGGGGATTGGGAGGATCGAACTCCCGGCTCGCCACATATGCTAGTTCTCAGCTCGAGCTCTATATTTGCCGTACTGCTCGCTTCTATTCTGGCGTGTGTTCCACTACACCAAATCCCCGACGGTGTGTGACTCATTTCCCCACCAGGTGCGCCACTTGCTCCATGTTCCAAGCCTCCTCATAAAGTCTCGGCATGTACATTGACATAAAGACATTTGACATCGGATCCCTCGATATTCGGTGGCTAGTAGTGGCAATTGCTTTGGCCTGAGGCTGCGACGAAAATTGAAAGGGAAAGTGCTTGAGAGGAGGAACAATTACTGGTCCCCATGCTTTCTCCTCTTAAGACAAAATCCGATTTGCCTTGCAACAAGGAGTAAGATCTCAAGATCGTGGTTCGATTAATTACTTATGATTGAACTTGAGTGAGTGAGCGTACCTGACATTACCGACGGCAATTAAGCGGTTTAAATCATGCGATGAGGAATTTCAAAAGAATAGAGTGTATGTAGCCGTGCATTCATTGGTGGGAAGAAAGGACTCAACGTAATGTGACGTCACGCACCGTCCTCTTCCTTCACCACCTCCTCAGCCACGGAAAACATTTCAAGCCGTTTACCCTCCCTTGCTTTCCTCGCCTAGAGTTGGATTGGATCCAAGTTCCTAACATTATTTTTGAGGATGTTGCGTTCAATGCACTAACGCGTCAAAGACGCAACCCGCAATGCTCGCAGCCCAGACGCATCCAGAACGCTCGAGACGACCGTGTTCCCCGTCTCACTTGCGGAAGTAAACTTGTACAGGCCTGGCTCAACATAGGAGCCGCGGGGGCAACTTTTTTTCTCCTATCTGCTGGGTGGCTGTCCTTGCTGTTGCTTTGATTCTGCCCCTAGGCTTGACGCGTTCACCACATTACCGCCCACCGTTCTGCGCATCTCTCGCCTGGGCACACGATGGCACCAATCTCACTGGGCGGATGGGGGCGGTGAGGTGACTGGAAGTCGATTTCCCTGAGGACAGATGGGTGAGACTTGGTGTCTGAGACCTGCGAATGTGCGACACAAATTTCGAGGTATAAAAGGTGCGCCTTTGCTGGATGGAATCCTCTACCAAAACCCCAAATCCAAGCTCAAATCCATCCACCAATATCAACTACGATGTCTTGCAACGACAACAACAACACCTCGTCCACGATGCCCTCGCGGCCCTCCCTCGCTCGCTCGAAGACGATGCCCGCATTTCGGCGCACCCTCTCTATACCCTCCGTCGATAGGTCGCTCGCCTCCCTCCGAGCCTCGTCGAGCAAAGGCATCCGCCGGATGTCTACATTCCGCACTTCCAAGGCCTCGTCGACGAGCACGATCCGCCCTTCCGCCTCAGTGGAGTCCATCCCGGTCTTCACAACTCTGGACTACACACAGCCCGCCGCCTCGTGTGCTCCACCGTCGGAGATCGTCTCCCCTTTGACACGCCCGACGCCTAAGCGCGCCATGACGATGCCAACGCCCGTCCGCGCACTTCGTTCCACGGCACTTGCCAAACTACCTGCTATTAAGAAAGCCGTCTGCGAGTGGCGGCCGCGCAAGGCATCCGTATCTTCCGTCGAGTCGGTTTCGTCCGTCTCCACCACTTCTACTCGGCGGCGGTCCTCTTCCGTGACCAGCGTCGAGTCTTTCAGCACGAATGAGAACCAGGTCACCCTGGGCTTGCGTCTGCGCGCATTTCCCTCTACAATCCTGGGGTTGTTAACGGTATGTTTTATTTTCCGACGCTCTTTCTTTGTTCTGACCTGCCTGCAGAGCATCATGGCCGTTGTCCTCATCGCCATACTACCCGATATGGCCGCAGAGACGCCCAAGCGTAAGCCTGCCCAGCGTCCCTACGAGCGGGACATTCTCCTGACAGACGAGCAGGGTACGTTTATTTTATTTTATCTCATTGAACTAGGCTGATTCTTCGCGTTGAACAGAGCGCAACCCGCCGAAGCTCAGTCAGTCCACGTCGACGTCCCGGCTCTCCCGCCGCGTCGCAAAGGCGTACCGTCGCACTCTCCGCCGCGTCGCCCGCGCACGTCGCGCAAACACCCCCACAGAGGCGCTCGCTGTCCTCTTCGCGCCGACGCCCAAGCGCGTGCTCGCTTCCATCCCCGCCCACGTCGATCCCAAGACCTTGACGAGCGCGATTCCCCTCACCGTCTACTCGTCGTCGATCGCGCTCCCGCTGCAGAAAGGTCCTGCCCCCACTGTTAGGCCTGCACGCAAGGCTCCCAAATTCACCCTGCTGCCTACGGTGAAGGAGGAGAGCACGGCCGCCGCGCTTTGCGCTGGCTGGTGATGAGCTCAAGGTTCGTTCTTCGTAATTCAACCTCTACCGGTACTGATTTATTTCATCCAGGATATCGATTAATAAACTGCTCGCGGACTTCACGGACATTTGTACATTACCCATATGTAAATACCCAACGCAACGTATATAATATTAAACGATTCGCACCTGGCAATTGCGCGATTTTATTTTTGAGCAAGACCAAGCTTTCTTTGAAGGGCGTAGTCGAGAGGTACAGGTACCGAATTTTGACGGTGTACAGGAATCATCCTAGAACTACTCATGCCCTCCTTCGCGGACCCAGAATCAATGTATATTCGCTGGGCGGAAATCCATTCCATCAGTGCCGGTCGTGAGTCAAACTTTGAGCGGTACTCACAGCAGTCGGGGTAGCACGACCCCTGCGCACATTAGGTGTCGGTTGGGTGTGCTGCGCAGCAGGTATAAGCGAATATCTAAGCCAGAAGTCCGCCAAGAGGTAGCGGATGTAAATATGAGGGGAGGGTCGTGCAAATGCTCTCGAGGCCGCCTCCGGAAGGGTCATAAAAGTAATTGATCCTGGGCGCCGCGGCGAAGCCGCAGCGGAGGCGAAATGCTTGAATGTCGATGAATTGCTCGGGTCACATCTAGAGCAAGACGCAAGGGCCATGGATTTGAGGGTCGCACTAGCACATGTGCGTGAATCCACGGCTCTCTTGTTCGTCACTATTTATCACAAATATAACGGTGCACGATGCAGTCTTTTAATTGCCAACACATGATGGCAAGTGGTTCAGTCAGTTTCTCGGAGTTGCGAGGAAGTTGCGAGGAAAGGGAACAGCTTGCCCATCGAGTGTTAGCTATAGGATTCGCTCGAGAGACCATCCGACGCGCTGTATTGGATTCTGATAGTCGTTCAGGATCACACTAACTGAACTGTGTGAGCCTTTGCGGCGTACAAGTCAATAGACTTAGACTCGTGACCAGTCTGCCTACGGAGTGCAAAAATGTGGCGAGCACTTTTGCCGTAATTTTTTGCACTCCGTAGGCAGACTGGGCGGGAATCTGATGGCTTCCGCCCTGGGCTCAATTTAAATCTGTTTCACCAGACTCAATGGTAAGGTCTGATTGCAACGATACTTACTTGACATCTGTCTCTTCAGAATGTTGCGGGTGGCGGGCTTAGAGGCCCCAAAGTTGAATCAAAATTGATGGCAGTCGTGATTTAGTGATGGCTTCCGCCAAAAAAAATCAAACTCAGGCCCCGCCCAATGCGATCGAACGAGAAGTACTAGTCTGCCTACAGCAAAGTGCTTGCCACATTGTTTGCACTCCGTAGGCAGACTGGTTATGAGTCTACAATAGACTGTCCTGCGAACGAGTTGCCAGTGACCAGAAAAAGTTCTTTGAATTTCCCTTTTGTTGTGTTGGTCTACTTATATTTCGCCAATGAACGTAGCCTAAGGGATCCTCAGCAGGGGAAGACTGCGAAATATTTCCTCAGAATGAATAGGAGAAACTCGGAAGTAAATGAGAGAAAACATACCGGGAAGATCCGTTGATCAGTTATCTTATCGTGGGTGCGATTTTGAATAACGGATGAACAAAATCAAAATCAAAATCACGAATCGGATCTGGATAAGTAAGTTCGAAGCAGCAGCCACACCTCTTACACCTCTCCCACTCGCTCAAATGGATCAACGCCAAAATCTCGACGAGAAGAACACTGCCCCCGTTCAGGACCCAGAAGTCGCTGCTCGCGTTCAGGACCGAGAAGTCGCCGCGTCAGACCGGAGCCCCCCAACGACGAGCTGTGGGTTCGCTCCCAGTCGTTCTGATTTAAGAGCTGAAAATATTCCCCAGATGTCTTCAAACGGCTCTCCATTCTCGACCGTCTTCTGACGCCAGCGATATTGCTGACGATGATCGTCGGCGTCCTCATTGGCAACTATGTGCCAGGTGTCCAAGACGCATTCGACACCGCTCGGTTCGACGGCGTCTCTATTCGTGAGCAGTGATCATCGGTTCCTTCGGATGGTATATTTAACCGTGCCTACTCAGCCATCGTGATAGGCCTAATTGTCATGGTTGCATCCCTTTTTGTTCCGCCGAGACATTAAAATTGAACCAATTCTCAGATGTGGCCCGTTTTGACGAAGGTTCAGTACGAGAGCATCCCGCAAATTTTCCGCTCGTCGGGCATCTGGACGCACATCGGGATCTCCATGTTCTTCAACTGGATCGTAGGCCCATTGGTCATGGTCGGCCTCGCATGGGCGACGCTGCCCGACCTGCCCACGTACCGCACGGGCGTCATCATGGTCGGGATGGCGCGCTGCATCGCGATGGTCCTCATCTGGTGCCATCTCGCAAAAGGCGACGGGAACTACTGCGCAATTCTCGTCGTCATAAACTCCGTGCTGCAGATAGTCCTCTACTCTCCCTACACGCTGCTCTTCGTCAACGTCGTCGGCGGCCGGGATGTCTCGCAGACGCACCTCGACTACGGCGGCGTCGCCATCTCGGTCCTCATCGTGAGTCTCAGCGCTGGCTCCACTGATCCGCGGCTCACGATGCACAGTATCTGGGAATCCCCCTAGTGGCGGGCGTCCTGACCCGATACACAGTGTGGTATCTGACCTCGAAGGCGTTCCTGGAGGACAGGTTTCTCCCACTCTTCGGGCCACTGGCCCTCCTCGGCCTGCTCTACACAATCCTCGTCATGTTCGCGTACCAGGGGCACCACATAGTGCAAAACCTCGGCCCAGTATTCCGCGTGTTCGTGCCGATGATCCTGTACTTTGTCATTATGTGGAGCACCGCGTTCACGCTGATATACTGGCTCGGGCGGCGGAATCCCAAGAGCAGGGATTTCGGCTACGAGATGGCGGTGGTCCAGGCGTTCACTGCCGGCAGCAATAATTTCGTGAGTGGTGAATCAGTTGCCGTGTTTAGGCTCACCCTTGCAATTCAGGAGCTCGCGATAGCCGTCGCGATTGCGAGTTACGGGGTGGGGTCGGATGAGGCGTTGGCTGCCACAATCGGCCCTTTGGTGGAGGTTCCCATCCTGGTAGGCTTGACTTGGGTCGCGCTCTACCTGCAGGGAAAGTTGAGTTGGACAGCAGGTGATTAATCGTAGACGTGCGAGTATGAATTCACGTCAAAAGAGTTACAATTGTTTACAAGAAGCAAATACAAGAAGCAAAACTCTGCTAACGATGAGAATAGACGCGCAAGAATTTGAGGTCATGTACACGTAGACTGGACTCGAGGGTTTAGTTGAAGCAGGCACAAGACGACGACATGAATCCCTTGACGGACTGCCTCCAAATCGGCGTCCACAACGCGGGCGAGCACACTCGTCATCTTGTCTGGATGCCACGGCAAAAGGGAGCTTCGGACGCGTTCCTTCTTCGTCACAGTGGACCCGCGGACCTTCAGACCAGCGAACAGAAACTCCTCGACCCGATCCACCGTCAAATCCGCCAGCGACACGGACTGGCCTTTTTCGGGAGACACCGGCCAAGGGACGTCCTCGAACCGTACATCCTGCGCCTTTTCGCGGTCCCGCCCGGCCTTCCCTACGAGATTCGACCACCACATTTCGTAGCTCGTCCACCGCTCGACGATCACGCGCTCCAGCTCGCTCAGGCGCAGCTCCTCCCGGATGGCCGCAGTCCTAGTGTAATCGCGCCCAACACAGACCATGGATTTCTCTTTCTCTGGGCTCAACCTCAACTTCTTCTCGAAGCTACTAACAACTGGGTTCCTCTCTTGGTCAGCTGGAACCACAGCGAACAGCACCAGAAATGCCTTGCCCTGAAATCAACTTTCACGCTCGAGAACACGACGATTCTGGACACTGCGTATGTCACCGCCCATTCGACGGTGAAGTCAGTTACAAGACATTTTTCCGAGTTGCGAGGAAGTTGCGAGGACAGAAAACAGTATGACCATCGAGTGTGTCGAGAACTAGCTATAGGATTCCGACGCGCCGTATTGGAGAAGACGAAGATTCTGGTAGTCGTTCAGGATCACACCACGCGGTATTTGAGGTGTCGGGAGTTTTGAGGGTGACAGAGTAGTGAAAGAGTGAGAAAATTATTTGAGTTGGGTTCCCACTAGCTATGTAGGACGAGAAAAGTACCGCCCGTGGCGGGCCACAAAGATTGCAAAGAAAAACTTGAGAAAACCTGTCGTCGCCGAGACCAAGTTACTGAGAGCTTGAATTTCCCTAGGTGACAACGATTAGTTTCATCTTGAAGGTACCTATTCACCCTGGAATAAATTCGATGAAAGACGGAGCTTTGGACAGAGCGGTTCATCACGTGACATATGCGGCATTACCGGATGGCATTGACAGCACAGCTTTCTTGCAGCTTTCCACCCTTAGCTCGTCCGCCTCATGGCTGAAACACTCGGTGTCATAACCAGCACCATCCAACTCGTCGACACGGCGTTGAAAGCTCGCGAATATGTCAAAGACTTTGTGAACGCACCCCAAGAACAGCGACGGTTGTTCTCAGAAATGGACACCCTCAAGCCGCTCCTTGGCGAGCTCCAGAAGCGTGTTTTAGCACACCCCTCGCCAAACAGTCTCCAGCAGATGAAATCCCCCTTGAATCGATTCAAGACGACCATGGAAAACTTCACAGAGAAATTGAAACCTCCCGGTGGCCGGTGGCACAAATTCTCAAACCAGCTAGCCTGGACGCTATGGAACAAAAAGGAAGGGAAGGAATACCTCGAGGAATTCGAACGTATCAAATTATTACTCAATACCTGGCTGGTTTTGGATATCTGGTATGTTCTGGTCACTATAGATGTGTACGCCCACCTCACGAATTCTGGCGCCAGGGATATCGGTCAGCATCAACGACAGGAGAACAATCGTAGGGTGGCCTAATCTAAATTGATAATGACTGAAGCTGTCTTCTGCTAGAAATATTCAAGTCTCTAATTGATGCTACGCAAGAGCAACGGGAGAGGGACAGTCGTAAGCCACTATGTGCCCCGCCTACTTTACTTGCAATCTGACGTGCCAACCAGAGATGGTCAATCTGGTCAGAGATGTCGTTCAACTGGTTTCCGACGGTAGGGTTTTTGATTCGGGCTGGACCATCGTATTTATTAGCAACAGAGTCTCCGAAACGCGATGAATTAATCGAGTGGTTCTCGCCTCTCAATCCCTTTTTGAGACAAACGGAAATCTTCAGTACCCGGCAATCGGGGACCGGAAAATGGCTCCTGGAAGATGTTCACTTCAAAGCTTGGAAGTCGAGTCGGGGAGGAATCATGTGGTGCCGTGGGATACGTACGTGCTATTGTATTTCAATCTTCTGTCAACTAATATTTCGAGGACTAACAGCTGGTGCCGGAAAGACCGTTCTCGCGTGAGTGGTTTCATCCTACCTTTCTGTGTGCATTTCTGATCTCAGTATTCTTCTAGATCTATTGTGGTGGATCATCTTCGAACACAATTTCAGCCGGGGAATATCGGTGTCGCTTGCATTTATCTAAATCACAAGGAGACTGAATTACAATCTCCATCCAATCTTATTGCGAGCCTTTGGCGCCAGCTCATCTTCAATAAACCACTCTCCTCCAAATTGCCAGCCCTGTATGCCCAGCATCAAGAACAACATACTCGCCCTTCGCTAAACGAGATTCGCTCTCAACTTTATTCCGCCGTTGAGGAACACTTAAAGGTGTATATCGTCGTGGACGCCTTAGACGAATACCCAGATGACAAGCGGTCCATCCTCTTCCAATCACTTGCTGAAATCCAGCCCATGGTTAACCTTCTGTTAACCGCACGACCCCACATCAGCATTTCCTTCCCACACGCGGAAGTCGTGGAAATTCACGCGACCGAGGACGACATTCGGTGTTACATTGAAAATCGGGTTCAAGAATCCTCTCGGCTATCGAAACACATTGCAGCCCGACCAGAGTTCAAGGATCTAATCGAGGAAAAGGTGGTGCGCAACGTTGATGGAATGTCAGTATAATTGTATATTCTCGGTAGGACCTTACCTCACTCCGCAACCCTCTCAGGTTCTTACTCGCAAAACTACACATGGATTCGCTTGCGACAAAAAATACCATCCGAGCGCTGCGAGACGCTCTGAATAGCATGCCAAGGGATTTGCACCACACATACGATGAGGCCATGGATCGGATTGATCGTCAAAACGAGGACGACAGAAGAATCGGGCGGCTCGTCCTTGTCTGGATTTCGAATGCCAAGCGCCCCCTATCCATTGCAGAACTCCAGGAGGCTCTAGCGGTAGAACCAGGTGACACGGCATTGGATGGCGACAACATCCTAGACATCGACATAATGCTATCTGTCTGTGCCGGCTTGGTTGTTATCGATCACGCCGCACATATCGCGCGCCTGGTCCACTACACTGCACAGCAGTACTTCGACAGTATCCAGTCAAGCCGATTTCCGGACGCTCAGGTTGATATCGCCGCAACATGCCTCACCTATCTATCCTTTGAGACATCTGCGATCCCTCCCCCAACTTTATGGCATGTGTCGCCCTCGCCAGTGGTCAATCAATACTCGTTGCATTCATATGCTACTGAATACTGCCTTCTACATACCAGAGGTCGGCCTGAGCTTCCGCTCAAAAGTATGATTCTAGCATATCTGGACGGATTTCCCCGATTCTACGACCTGATCCCTTCGCCGGGCAGGCGTGGCCGCGAATTGAAGGGATTACCAGCGCCGACAATATTGATAGCTGCAGCCTTCAATTTGTGTGAAATCACTAGACATCTACTATTCGAGGACAACTCAACTTCCACACTGAACCAAGTTCTTTGCGTTGCTTCGCACTTTGGTGCCGTTGACACGGTTCGCCTACTCATCGATGCAGGCGCCGACGCATTCGGCACCGCCTTGAATGCGGCAGCAGGGGAGGGACACGAAGAGGTTGTGCGGCTACTCATCGATAATGGTGCAGACGTGAACTCGGGATACGAAGAGCCTGCCCTTCTGTGGACGCCATTCGAAAAAAGGCCACGCTCCGCGTTGCTCGCTGCAGTAAACAGGGGGTCTGCAGCACTCGTACATCTGCTCATTATACACGGTGCAAAGGTAGATGCCAACTACGAGGGCAGGTCAGCTCCGTTGGATTATGCATCTTTCCGGGGGCATTGGGATGTTGTACGGACGCTCATAGACAATGGCGATTCAAACCTGCGGGAGACGGGTGGAAATGCATTACTGGAGGCGTGCTGCAAGGGCGAAGAGGATATCGCCTCCCTGCTTATCCTGAATGGAGCTGATGTCAATTCGAGATACCGGATGTTGGAGGGCGAACCTCTGCGCATTGACAGTTTACGTCAAGGAGACAGTGCGCTGCAGATAGCCGCGTTCAAGGGCCAAGAGGCCATTGTGGAACTGCTTGTCAAGACTAATGGTATCGACTTGAATATAGATGGCCATCCCTACGGGACCCCGCTTCAGGCAGCAGCAAAGGCCGGCCACGAGAAAGTGGCGCGAATACTCCTTGACAACGGCGCCAATGTACATTTCGTTGGGGAGATCAAAACATCTGCATTGGCAATCGCAGTAAAGGCCGGCCACGAGAAAGTGGCGCGAATGCTCCTTGACAACGGCGCCAATGTACATTTCGCTGGGGAAATCGAAACGTCTGCATTAGCAATTGCATTGGCGAAGGGGGACGAAAAGCTGATCAAGCTGCTAGTAGACCGCGGTGGTTCGGCCGAGGCACAGGATTACCACACGGCACTGGATCCCTTATTGCTGCTGGAACGCGAGGAAATGGTCCGTTTCGCCATCGAGAACGGAGCAGACGTGAATGCACCAAACGACGAATGGGGCACCTTCCTGCAGGCAGCATCGGCCAAAGGGACCACATCAATCGTCGCGCTGCTCATTGAGAAAGGCGCTGAGATAAACAAACAGGGCGGATATTATGGGAGCGCGTTGCAGGCGGCGGCGAAGGAGGGGCGTGAGAGCGTTGTCCGACTTCTCCTCGACAATGGGGCCGACATAAATTTGCGCGGAGGCGCTTATGGAAGTGCTCTTGAGGCCGCCTCCGGGGAGGGTCATGAAAGTATTGTGCGCCTCCTCGAAGCCGCAGCGGAGGCCAAATGATTGGATATCGAAGAATTGCTCGACAAGGAAGATGCTGGGGCCAATGTATTTGACGGTCGCGATGGCACAGGCACACCAAAACCGCTGCCAAACTCGCTTCTCTTGTTTATGTAACGGGTATACAAATGTAACGGTGTACAATAACTGCCGATGGACGATGGCAAGTGGTCCAGCCAGTTACAAGTTATTTCTGCGAGTTGCGAGGAAGTTGCGAGCAAAGGAATAGCTGGCCCATCGAACAGCTATAGGATTCGTTCGAGAGACCAGAGTAAGAAGATTGGGTTCCCAGAAGAGTACCAGCCCTTGAAGGGCCACAAAGATTATAAGAAAAACCTGCGTCGCCGAGACCGAATTACTGAGACCTTTTCTGTAAATGGCCGGAGAAATATTTTGTGAATGTGGTGAACAGCGGTGGTAGTACTCGCAAATATAACGATGCAGTCTTTTAATTACCAATGGACGACGGCAAGTGATTCAGTCAGTTACAAGTTATTGCTCCGAGTTGCGAGGAAGTTGCGAGGACAGAGAACAGTTTGCCCATCGAGTGTGTCGAGGACTAGCTGTAGGATTCGCTCGAGAGACCATCCGACGCGCCGAGAAGACGAAGATCCTGATAGTCGTTCAGGGTCACACCACGCGGTATTTGAGGTGTCGGGAGTTGAGGATGGCAGAGTAGTGAAAGAGTGAGACGATTATTGGAGTTGGGTTCCCCCTAGGAAGAGAAGAGTACCGCCCTTGGAGGGCCACAGAGATTGCAAGAAAAACTTGAGAAAAACTGTTGTCGCCGAGACCAAGTTACTGAGAGCTTCAGATTAACTCCCATTTCCGGTCCAGGTGACAACAACTAGGTTCATTTGAAGGCACATGCATCCTGTAATAAATTCGTGGCAAAGGCCGGTGAAAAACGGAGGAAACAGGTAAATTTTACGTCACGAGCGGTGGCAGTGCTCCACCTTTGCAACGCCCCACGACGTCGACGGCGTAGTCCTCCCGGTCGCCCTCCTCCCTCTCACCCTCCTCCATCATGTCCGCCGCTTCCAACCCCAACGCCGCCTCGAGCTCTGTCCCAGCGAGCTCTTCCCAGCCCACCACAGCCCCCACTACGCCAACCGCCTCCAACGCGCCGTCCGTCGCAGCGACGAACCCCGCAGGCGGCGCAACGATAACGCAGCCTCCCCAGACTGCCACCTCCTTCTACAAGATCGCCCAAAACCAGATAATTACCTTCGGCTGGAACCTCACCTCAGTCATCATATACCCCACGTCCCTCACCCTCAGCGCAGTCTGCGCAAACGGCAACACCTACCCCGTCGGCGCGGACCCAGACGGAAAGGTCCCTGGAACCGCGACCGATGTCAAGTGGGACGTCTACTCCTACCAGCAGGTCCGTGCTTTTTGTTAGTACTTGGCCTCTGAATTGACACGACGCACAGGCACACGTGAACACGCCGCTGGCGCAGGGGACATGCACGCTGCACATGTGGGACGACCGTGGCTCGACCGCAACCGCGCGAGCGGGGTACATGAGCCCCAACACCGCCCTGGCATTTGCGCTGTATACCCCACAAGCTTACACACCGATAGCAAATGGTGAGTTGTCCTATTCCCCTTGCGATGTGGCCGCGGCGGGCGCGTACCCTCTTCCCGCTCCCATTCGGCTCAGCGCGTCATCGCCCGGCGCTTAACTTGCGAGCACGCAGGCGCCAACTCGTTGGCCTGCTTTCGTTCCTATCGTGCTTTCCTTTGCGTGCAGTGTCCTATCGATGCTCGTCGCTGAGCCTACCATCTCCCCTCTCCTCGAATTTTCGCCCCACATTCTCGCCCCACATCCTTCCTGCTCCACATACTCACATCTACACCTACCAGGCTGGACATGCACAGGCTGCAACGGCGCCCTCTCCATCGCCCCGCCCGCCCTCGCCGGCATGCTCCTCACGTTCCTCCTTGTCCTCGTCTCGGGCATGCGCATCCTGCGCGCGCGCCCGTGAGCTGCGCTTTGCGGCGGGCGTCGTCGTCTATGCGCGGGCTACGTCTTCCCGGGCAGCGTATCTAGGACGGGGCGACGTCTACGGCAGGCTACGTCTACGCCCGGAGGGCTGGCGGACTTCAGTTATTGGTTTCATTCCGACATTAGTTATTACACTCACGACGCACGGACGGACTACACACGTAGCTGGTAGGTAGGGTACGGTACATACATATGCGATTTACACATTTAATTTGGACGCGGAGTGCGAGTGCAGCGGCACACGTATCATATCGACGATGGCGCATTGGAGTCCAGAGGATCCTTCTCAAACTCCGAATTACTACAGCGTTGATTTTATTCGTTATGGAGTCATCTGAGGTTAGCTAGTAAGCCCACATATCATGTCGATGGCGCATTGGAGCCAAGACTGCCCGCCGGATCCTTCTCAGACTCCGGATTACCACAGCGCTGATTTTTATTCGTTATGGATGATCTCGAATCATCTGAGGTTAGCTAGTAAGCCAGCTCAAGGCAAACATAATCTTCACTGGGAAGGGAGGGGAAGGGTTTATCCGCCAGCCAGCCTGACTAAGCCACTCGTCAGCGACCTGATCTGACTCACATCGTTGTGGATCAAATAATACATCTTCCTACTGGTCTACGGCTACTTAAGACGCGACACGCCGTGGGTGAGTCACATTCAATGGCATCGACTCAACAGCAGAACACCACAACCACCAAGAAAATCCTGCTCCTCGGCAGCGGCTTCGTCGCGGGGCCCTGCGCCGAGTACCTTGCACGCGACCCCGCCAACGCGCTCACCGTCGGCACGTCCTCTCTCTCTCTCTCCCGTTCCGTTCGCGCGTGCGCTGTACTAACGTGTTCTCTCTCCAGCGTCGCGCACCCTCGCCTCCGCCGTGGCGTTCTGCGCAGCGTACGCGCCGGGCTCCACCGCGCTCGCGCTCGACGCCTCCGACACCACCGCCCTCGAGGCGGCCGTCGCAGCGCACGACCTCGTCGTCTCGCTCGTCCCGTATACGCACCACCCCGCCGTCGTGCGCGCCGCCATCAAGGGCACCACGCATGTCGTCACGACGTCGTACGTCTCGCCCGCGATGCGCGCGCTGGACGCCGCTGCGCGCGCGGCGGGCATCGTCGTGCTGAACGAGGTGGGGCTCGACCCGGGCATCGACCACCTGTATGCGATCAAGGTCATCGATGCGGTGCACGCCAAGGGCGGGAAGGTGCGCGCCACCAGCCAAGCCAATGTACGCGAATCGCGTCGGCTGACACGTCCATGAGTAGGTGAAGCAGTTCCTGCTGCACTGCGGCGCGCTCCCTGCGCCCGAGTGCGCAGACAACCCTCTGGGCTACAAGTTCTCATGGTCGCCACGCGGGGGGCTCCTCGCCTTGCTCAACCCCGCGTCCTTCCTCGCCGCCGGCGCCGTCACACACATCGTGGGCAGCGACCTAATGGCCAGCGCGACGCCGTACGCCATCCCGCCCTTCGCCTTCGCGTCGTTCCCCAACCGCGACTCGGTGCCCTTCCGGGAGTTCTACGGCATCCCCGAGGCGGAGACGGTCGTGCGGCGCACGCTGCGGTACGCGGGCTTCCCCGCATTCATGGCGGCGCTGGTGCAGCTCGGGTGGCTTGCGAGCGACGTGAAGGAGTGGCTGGTCGACGGCATGGAGTGGCGGGAAGTGATGCAGCGGGCCTGCGGAGCCAGCGGGAGCGACGAGGCGTGCGTTTTCCCGCCATATTCTCTCGCCGTCCACTCTGACCTTGTGCCAGCGCGCTCATCGTGCGGATCAAGGAGGTGTGCGCCTTCCCGTCGAAATCCGAAAGCACGAGGATCATTGCGGGACTGCGGTGGATGGGCATGTTCTCCGCGGAGAAAGTCGCCGTCCGCAACGGCACCCTGCTCGACACGCTCTGTACCCGGCTCGAGGGGCTCATGAAGTACGAAGCGGGCGAGCGCGACTTTATAATGCTGCAGCAAAAGTTTGTTGTTGAGTGGAAGGACGGCAGGGAGGTTCGTCCGTTTCCTCTGTCCACCGTTCTCGATTCAATGGGACCGTCGATTCCAGGAGACGATCACCACTACGCTCGAAGAGTACGGTACGCCAAACGGGCACTCCGCGATGGCGCGCACGGTCGGGCTACCCTGCGGCATTGCGACGCAGTTAGTTTTGGACGGCGTGTTCTGCACCCCCGGCGTCCATGCGCCGTACTCGAAGGAGATCTGCGATCCAATCCGGGAGAAGTTGGAGAGCGAGGGCTTGGGAATGACGGAACAGGTTCTGTAAAGCGCACATCAGCTGTGTGGTCCATTTGACAAGGAATAAAAATAAAAGGGACCTGCTGATTTTCGCCAAGATCTACCATTGACGTGGATGGTGCTGTCCCGAAATCCTGGACCGGTTCTGAGAAGGTCAGGCATCGCGAGGTCGATCTTCAAAGATCGAAGGCTGGCGCCTCGGGCGCGCTCTTCAGATATTGAGTTAGAGTAAGGATGCATAATGATATGAGGATCCGAGGGTAAACCGACGATCGCAGCTGGCCACAGATCACCATTCCGTTAAGACGAGGAGATCGGGTGTAGATGTAATCTGGGACCGCCGTCTTGGGTCCCACCGCCGTGGATTCCTATTCAGCCGGGGTGAGACGCGCGTGGAGAAGCGTCTTTAATTGTTGTCAGACATGGGGTGGGAGTATTTGTATAGGGGTTGAGCGTAACGAGAAAGAGATACATAGGGAGTGTCGTCGCGAGGATGGATACTGGAGAAGTTCGGGCGCTGGCCAGACGTAGGCCACACCCATTGGAACGGCAGTATTATTGCGTCGTGTAACCGCGAAGGCGCATATCAATCGAAATCGGAGGTAGACCGAAGCTGAGAGATAACTGCGATGCTGGAAAGTTGGTTGTCGTCTGGCGGTGGATATGGGAATTCATCCTCGACGAGGTGCTCGCAGTCTATGTACCCGCCGCAACACGGTGAGTTCGATCTAACTGGAGCGGGCGGAGTGGGGTGACAACCCGAGGATGCGGCGTTATTGAGAGTGTCTGCGTCGGTTGATTGCGCCAAAACCGCGGCGCTCGAAAGTGTTTCGAGAAGCGAGGTGAAGGAGGGCGGAGTTGCCTGCGTCTTTTGGTCCGACGGCAGCGCGACCTGCATAAAGTGCGACAGGGATGCGGACGCAGCCGATAAGGCATCCTTCAGCTGCGCAGATGCCTGGATCTACAAGCAAGGTATAGCGTCTCTGATAGCGGGAGCAGTCAGACTCACCATCTCGGACCTCGACGCAGACTTGGGAGCCCCTTGCCGCGCGAGCTCAAGCTCCTTTTTCAGGCGGACGTTCTCCTCCTCCGCTGCCTTGCACCGTGCCTCGAGCTCCGCGATATACTGGCTCTTTCGGGCTCGGTAGTCACGCTGGAGGGTGAGCGCACGCGTTTGAGGAATGGTGTGGTCCTTTTTCCGGCCTCTGGTCATGGTTTGAGCGATGGATGGCGTCACAGGAAGAGGGTTGATCAATGCAACGGTTACTGCATGTCAATCGCAGCACACCAGAGCACACAAGGGTCAAAGCAGTCCGATTCCAAGTCGACCAACTTGAAGGACAAGGAGCGGAAGTCACGTGCATTCCGTTCGAGACCTAAAAACCGCCATTGTCCCAATCCAGTAATTTGTGTTGCGCAAACGTTTCGAGTGGGTTGAGGGTCGAATGAAACAGGAATGGCAAACAGGTCGTATTTTAAATGTTTTTCCAAGTGATTTGAACAGGAAAGAACGGAGGATGTTGAGTAATAAATTGGGGTTGAGCGACGCCAGGCGTCTGAGCCAATCAGAGTGGGTCTTCCACAGTGGCCCTTCATTCACGCTAGATTTAGTTCGCGGCATCGGGTCTTTAAATGCACGTATCCCTGAAAAGCCGCATCTTTGTTCGGCGCAGATATAATTGGTACAGTGTTTAACGGGGAAGCGAAACGTTCAAGCGATTTCGCCATTCAAGAGGCAATCACGTCGCAAACCATCAAGGATTTTGATACATATCGCAGGTAAAACATCCTGGCTACCCCGTGGAACAAAGTCCTGTGTCAATTGCTCCTGTTCTGGTGGAGAACGAGAGCCATATTGTGTAACCGCCAAATTGGTCACATCACGTGGAAGCGAAATGCGCGCGATTATCGTGCAGTGAGCCATCTATGGCTTCTGGGATGTCGATATTCGTGATCCTCGCCCCCGAAAACCCCCAAGTGCGCAGAATTAAGAGTATTCATTAGTCCAGGACCGAGCCCGATGCCCAACTTTGACCAAATCCGGCAAATAAGCGTGGAAACAGAGAATTGGATCGCTTGGGCTCCCAGAAAGTTCTGTGGACGAATCCTTTTGCAACCAAGGGTTTTTTATCTATTAGTATCGTGTACTAAAAACTTGGCTACATACAGCGCCCTGAAGGCGCGGGACAGCGGATATTTCGCTTCCCCGTGCATTTCGCTTCCCCGTTAAACACTGTATGGCATTTTCCGCATCGGGTTGCTCAATGTCAAAAGGTCTCCCACTTATTTAAGATGGATTTCCTGTACATATTTACATTGCCATCACAACCCAAGATTCCGTGTTCCACGTCATCCTTCGCGGTTAGGCTTGTGCTGTTGCTTGGTGCAAATTTCAAGCCACCGGAAATTCTCGTGCTCCATTCATCTTGTGGTCTTGAATGGCCCGCGGCAACCCGTAAAATGATCAGCAAAATGATCAGCAAAGGTGCCAAGCCCTATTTCGACATTAGTCGCAGGTTCGCACAGTTCGAACAGGCAGCTTACCGCCATTTGTGCGTGAATGTTCTGAGCATAGTAAATGTTAACATCCTTCCTGAGGTCCAATACCACGAACATCAAGAGGGTGGTTGAGTACAGTACTGCCGACTCGATAAAGATCTCCATGATTGGGTTGAAAGTGTGATGGGAGTTAGGTTCCGGTGTTTTTCGACATCCGTTGAACGAGGAGGATCCTTAGAGTAATAAGCAGTGTCATGGTCAAACTCGTCGCGACCGATAATGAAAAGTACACGGTACTGAATTTGATGAATTCTTCGGACTTTTTGGCAATGTTGAACGCTTCCAAACTTTTTAGCGCGATTACTTGATCCGAGATAATGAATCCGGCCAAGACTGGTCAATGTTAGGTACCGAGCTCGTAGTACACAGTCGCATTCTTGACTCACTTGCTCCACTGATAGTTGCAAGCAAGGGAATCACGACAATTGTCCATCTGCGGTTCCAGACAGTCCAGCATCTCCATATCTTCGCATGATGAGGCAGACACAGTCGGATGTTGAAAGAGAACTCACGAAAAAACAATCTGCCATAAAGATGTTGAGGCAAAAGAATGTGTCGCCTGTTGCCTCGATCCACGCCTCCAAATATGTCAACGAGTACAGAAGCCCAGGCCCGGTAGGTAGTTCGTTGTCATCGATGGTCTTTGAATAATACAGCCAATTGAGCGAAGCATGCATTGTGGAGCATATGTATGAAGCAAGGACGAGTCCGATTTGCCAGCCCTTCCGTGAGCCGGGGTAGTGCTTGTTTCCAACTAGACATGAGGCTCAAAAACCACCGACAAGGGGACAGATGCGATGCCACACCGATTATCCAGACAGTCAGTAGCATCGTGGCCGTATACAATCCTAACGATGGAAAATCAGCTCCAGCATCTCAAGTTAGAAGTGCAGTAAATACCATTGAACCAGTCCTCGACAATGAGCGAGTTGATAGGCAAAGGGGAGGCCATTTTCGATGATCAAAGGTCTGAACTTACCGCCTCTTAAGTGACACCACGGCAGAGAATTCTAGGTCTTCCTCAATCAAGATTCTTGGGTAGGATCATCTGGGGCGCCCCCAGGAATCAGAGCCATCCGCAAGTATGTGGGCGTATTGGGGCGTATTGTGGGCGCAAGCACGCGTCGGAGACCGGAGTTGATGGTTTGATACATTTCCTGAGAAATCAAGATTCCCGGCGCAAACTTGAATCTACTAGCGATTAGTGATATCCTGGCGATATATTGGTGCAAAGAATTCCGGCCACTGAGTCACTTCTTTGAGTTCACGACGAAGGTGGGATCGCTTTGGGGAGGCTGTGCGTGGGAAAAAAAACTCGGTCGAAAAGAAGGGCAGAAGACTCCCTTTTGGGTCATCAGCCCACATTATTATCATGTCGGAGATTCTGCGGAGCAACGGGACCCACAGCTCGTATCGTTTGGCTGCTACCAGTGGGGCTTTGCTGCTCGAACCTCATTGATAAGCGATCTTCCTCGGACCTGCCTCTTCCCAAGATGAATGTAGCAGGTACTAGCCAGGACCCGAAACCTGCGCCCTATGGGACGTGGAACTCGCCAATATCCTCTGTGATGATTGCGAAAATGGTGAATTATGATCCAATTGAACGGTTGCACTTAACATATCGCGTTGCTAGTCCATATCGATGGAGGATGTCTTGGTCGATCCTGTAACCTCAGCAATTTATTACATTGAAAAACGGCCGGAAGAAGGGGGCCGTAATGTGATTGTTGCACTCGGCTCCGGTGTAGACGTCTTCGGGGAGGAGTGGAATGCACGCACAGCAGTGCAAGGATATGGAGGAGCTCCCGCCAGTATGTCCGAGTCTCTTGTTCCTTGTCGTATTCTCAATTCATCTGCGTTCAGGCGTCCATGACAACTTTGTTCTCTTCTCGAACCTCTGTGACGGACAAGTTTACAAGCTGGATCTTAGGAGCCGATCTGCTCCCGCGCCAATTACGAGGAGAGAGCATGGGCGATTCGCGGATTTTGCGACCCACCCGCAAGCTTCCAATCTTGTTGTTTGTATTTTAGAGGATCATACGAAGCCGGCCCCCGAGGATGTAGTCAACAGCCTCGTTTGCTTGAACACTCTTACATTAGATGCTCCGGTGACCCTCATTTCCGGTTCCGATTTCTATTCGAGCCCGCGTTTCAACGCCGATGGCACGCTTCTGGCTTGGACGGAGTGGTCACACCCTGACATGCCGTGGGACGGGTCCGTTTCTGCTTCTGAATCGCACCGATGGATGGTATTGACATGAACTAGGGAACAGGTTTTCGTCGCCGCAGTCAACATACACCATGATCATCTTCAAATCGCCCCAAATCGTTTACCAACACTCCGCATCGCGGGCCAACCATCTGCAATTAGCGCCGTTCAGCCGACATGGCTCAATTCTAATATGCTCATGTTCTCTTGCGATATTTCTGGCTACCATAATCCCTGGGTCTCAATCGTAACCGGAACCGAGGATGAACGAACGATCCATACGGTCAAATCTCAGGCATTATTTGCAGAGCCGCTGATGTTGGATTTTGCCGATCCATCCTGGTTGCTTGGAGGTTCCAACTTTGCGGTTCTCGATGACATCAATGCCCTGTTTGCGGCGTCGAAAGACGGGCGAACGGTACTGTACCTCGTGTGCACTGATGGAAACCGCTGGGAAATTCCCTGTCCTTTCGTGCACATCGTCCGCATGCGTCGAGTTGCCCATCGAACAGTCGTGTTCATAGGAAGTAAAGTCGACAAGGGACCGGCGCTTGTTCTTTGCTCCCTCACGGATCCCGTGAACGCCTTTACTCCTACCTTTACCCTCCTTGGCCAGGACGCTGGCTCGCTTGATGCACCGCTCTCGGACTCCATCATCTCTCATCCGCTTCCCATGTCGCTTTCTATACAGGCCAACAAGTCAGGAGAACTCCTGCCGTTGCATTTGGTCTATTATCCACCGAGGAACCCCTTGTACAGAGGCCTGCCGGACGAAAAGCCCCCGGCAATTGTCAATGTCCACGGGGGTCCAACCAGCCTGGAGAGGCAGAACCTGAACTGGGAGAAGCAGTTTTTCACCAGTCGGGGTTGGGTTTGGTGAGCCAAACATATTTCAGCGGTTCACCACCTCAACCTCAATTCAAGGATCGACGTGAATTACTCCGGTAGTTCCAATTATGGCCGCAGATACATGTGAGTCTCATCTATCTTAGTTAGCTCTTCACTGGACTAATTCGTTCGTTCTGCGCAGAGACCGTCTAAAAGGCAACTGGGGCGTGTCGGACGTCCACGATTGTGTCCAGACCGTCGTACACCTCTCGTCGCCCGCCCACGGCCTCATCGACGGAAAACGTGTAGTAATTCGGGGCGGCTCTGCAGGGGGGTACACAACGCTCGTGGCTCTCTCTCAGAGCGACCCGAGTCACCAGGTCTTCGCCGCGGGAACCTCATCCTACGGGATCTCTGATTTGCGCAAACTGACCGAACTCACTCACAAGTTCCAGTCTTGGTACGCACAGACGCTCGTTGGGGGCGCGTATCAGGACATACCGGACGTCTACCGCGCCAGATCTCCGGTCTTCCTTGCGGACAATGTCAAGGTTCCTCTCTTGGTACGCCCGTCTAGTATAAATAAAAGTTTCGTTGAACATCGTGCCGTTTTCAAGATATTGCAAGGATCTGCGGATCCTATCGTTCCTCCGAATCAGGCTGAAGACATGGTAAATGTCATCAGGGAAGGCGGAGGGACTGTTGAGTATGTGGTTTTCGAGGGCGAAAGCCATGGATGGCTCAAAGCGGAAAATATCGAGAAGGCGTTGGATCTCGAACTCAATTTTTATGAGAGAGCATTGCATCTTTTGTAAATTCCCCCAGGCAATCATTTTGTGGACATGGTTTTTATTCGGCAATTTTTTGCGCTGAGTCTGGTCAATAGGAAATTGTGGCGCGATGTCTGATTTCCGACGCGGCCGTCAAGCTTCTCGAGGCTGGAAAGAACCCTCCACTGCAAGAGAATCAACCAGGTGACGCGGTTTCAACTGACGTTATGGAATCTCGCGCCCTACAGAAACACCACCATGTCGACCCCTGGTCCTCGAGTGTAGCTAAGTGAGCTCGTTTCTCTTTTGGTCATTGCAGCCGACTTCAACCGCAAGCCCACGTTCCACCCGCCGCTCACCTCACTCCGCATCATGCACCTGCGAATCCCCTTCTGGCCCGTCGACCTCATGCTGCCCGAGGAGCTTGCCGCGGACGCGCCGATGCCGATCTCAACACGCCCCTGGTCCCAGATTATGTCCCACTTCCTCACGCAGTCACCACACGCACACAACCGGATCCTCGGGCGCCCTCATCAACCCTTTGAACACCGTCTTTCCCAGGAGGAACCAACACGCTTCACGCCCTTATTCCTCTGCGTGACCTCCTGATCCCTCAGCTGCGCCGGCAGCACCCCGCTCCCGGGCCGCACCGCCTCCGCGCGGCACCGCTGCGTAAACGCCTTCGTCACCACTCTTGGTCCTCCTTGCTCAGTGTTTCCCGGTCCGCCTGCGCGATGCACTCGTCCAGCGCGCAGTGCAGCGACGAGCACGTCCCCAAGCGCGACGGGGAAAATATACGAGACAAAACAACGATTTGAGAGTATACAAAACATACGGGGGAGGGGATGTAAGATACGAGTAGACAGTTAGTCATTTAGAGTGAGTAAATTCTTTGTAATTTTGAACAAGAATGTGCATGAAGATCGCAAAAACTGAAAGAAAGTGTCAGAAAAAAATGTAAACGCCGTTCGGACAGACCCACTGCGTCCACAAATCCACCGATTTACATGCCTGAATGCAGCGGCCGGCATCGCAGCGGAAAATATTGTACACTGAAGGATAATAGAGATTTCTCCCTCGGCATGCAGCATGACAGAAGATTCTACCAAACCAGTAATGGTTCTTGGTAACGATGTTAATCTGTCTTCGAACTCACGTCATCCCAGCGCATCTAATCTGGCGCGGCTCATTGTTCATTTCCACGAAGCACCGCAGAATATAACTTCTGTAGTTCGCGATCGCGCTCCTGCCGCGCAAAATAGAGCTCCTCCCATTCTTCCCAGTTATTCACTGATTCTTCGGATTCGCCATGTGTCTGTGCTTACGCTTAGTCCAGAAAACCAGACGGTCCGCTCTATCTTCAACCTCGCCGATCAGCCCTACAGACCGGAACTTCTATCTCGCGACCCTCTTCTCGTTCCACCCCCATCATCTACAGTATAGAACATTGGATATTTAGGTGTATTATGGTAGCCAGGAACTAGTAAACAGGTGCGCCGCGCGCTCGGCTCCTTCATTACCTCCTTTCGTGCAATCTACTCAATTCGAACCCCACAGGTCACACTTGAAGCTCGCGGTGGGTGCGCTTCGCTCGCCTACGTATCAATCTCATCCCCTCAAATTTTTCTCCAGTCATCGTCTCCTCTCGCTCTCTGTTTAAGAGCTTAACAACCGGAGCACAAGTAATCAAGAAAGTGTGTTTCACTTCTGCTGTGATTATAATGCTAATTCTTCACAGGGCGAGATGTGATGAGCGTGGGGCCATGATAAAGCTTCCTGGTCCATTTTCCTTCGTAGTTGTTTGATTAGTCGTTTTTATAGTACGCAGAGACAAGCTCTGCTGGACCGCGTTCGCTTCCCCAGCGTATAACAGTGCGAGCGTTCCGTTAGTTGATCTACACTTCACCGACACTGATCGCAGTAAGGACATCGCGTGGAGATACTACGCGCATCTTTGGTGCGTAACTCCACCCGCTAATTTTCAGTACTTTTCTGACCTCCTGCGCATGTTGCAAACCGTCCCAGATACATGGATAGCTCGGATGCGGGTGTGCTCGCATTTTGACTTTCGTTGACATTCGGATTTTCCCTAATGGAAGTAAACTCCATAACTTACCTATATTGTATGTAGGGCATCGATGATACACCTATCGCTCCAGGTTCAACTTCCACCCTCCAAATTTTTATCAAGCTGTAGAACTCTTGCGACAGTACGGCATTGCTTCTCTCATTTTCTGTATTGTATTATTATAATAAACGGGTTTGCCACTCAAGTCGATCGCCGCGACGGATTGAAGTGCCCCGGCATAGATTCCGGTCGGCTCTTCCTATTATGATCTCCACCTACATCGCACTTCAACGGCGCTACCAGTGCAAACACGACTTCGAGTTTCAATTTATATATCACTCATTGGGACCACCGCGGTAATATAACCTCCTCCTCCTCCTCCAAGGCCGCCTACGCCGAAGCGAAGCAAAGGCACATCTTGTTCCTTTTCAGAAGATCCTCGAATTTTGACGTGAAGCGTAGCTTTCGAATATCCAGGGACGTCCGAGTCCTATTATCCATGGGAAAAAAAGCGAGGGAGCGTAACGAGCTCGACAACCCTGACGGAGGACGACGAGAGCCAGCGACCCAATAACTTTGAGAAGGAGCGGCCCCCGTCGCGATACATCCACTATGAGTGAGGGCGCGGAGAATGTACACACTGCACTACATACGGAGACGGGTCATTATTCAATCGGTTGTAAGATAGCGGGAAATCTTAGGTGATGTATCAAGCATGCGGACTTTATCTCGGACCGTCCAATGATAATTTTATGTTCGCGTCCCGCTAATTCACGGGATTCTCGGGAAGCCAAATCTCCCACTTCGCGAGTGGTTCACAAATACCGTGTCGAGAATATTGAACACCTCGGTGACGAATCAAGGTGGCGGCGACCCCACCTGAAAAGCAGAGATCGTTGAGCAATCCTAACCTTCGAACAGGATGCATTGGATGATTGACTGTCGTTTTGAAAGGGAGATAATCGTAAAGTAAAAACGGACTCCAACTGAGACGCATCCGAGTCAACATGGTCACGATCTGCCAATTTTCAAGATGTGCCTGGGAAATCAGATACCAGTTGTCTGTTCATTCCAGCAAATGTCCCGCGCTATGCACCATTTTCATGATTCGGAACCTGAATGCTGTCCAGAGAAATGGAAGCTTATAAACAAATTTCGGGGTAAGCATATATCAATTTCAGCACTCGCAAGTCTTACAAGGCTGGGTCATGTGAGCTCAACTGGTAATTACCCTTGTACAACGGCAGCCTCATCAAGTACATTTTTCAAAGTGTACGGGGGGGGAGGAGGCTCGATGCCATTTCCTTCGGTAACCGATGGCACAAAAGAATGGACGGCTGTGACTGGCCGATCCTCAGTATCGCGGCCCAGCCAGCGAGATGTAACTTCCAAGGGTTCGTTACGATCTCAAAGGCACCCAGATTGTCAGCCAAAGTGCTTGTCTGGCGAGAAAAATTTACTTACTCGGACGTCCTTTGGTCCTGCGTCTCTGTATCAATATGAAGGCCAGCACTACTATGGCCAAGAGGACGAGGCCGCCTATTGCTCCACCAATTATCGCACCAAGGGGAGTGTGTTTTGCTGTGTTGGACGTCTGAGACGCGCCAAGACCTGAGGGCGCGGACAGGGAAGTCGTCGAGTCGGAGGAAACGAGGAAATAATCAACCGCCATCGAATTCCCGCTAAGAACAGTGACATTGATGGTGTGAGGCCCTGGGGATAGCACGGCCGAGTTGAAGAGCTGGTTCTCGTTTTGGGATTGTGATATCTCTCCCGCTGACGATCCGTCGATGGACACGGATGCCTTGAACCCTTTCTGGCCTGGCGCGCCAATAAGTGATATCTGAGTCCCTGGAAATGAAACATGAGCTGCTACATTGTAAGACGGGAGATGGAGCGCGCACCGTCAAATGGAACAACAACCCAAGATCCCGCCGACTTGCTGACGTGCTTCGTGCGCTCAAGGCAATCGTCCGAGTCGTTTGAATTTTGCCAGTTGTCAGAGTATGTTACGTTCCGGTCATTGTCGTCAATCAACACCGTCTTTCCAGCAGTAGATGTCGTGGTATATACAAAGTAGTCGAGAAAGAAGGTCCGATTCAGCGGATTCAGGTCAATCGTGACCACGAGCTGGTGCGAGCCCTGGGGATAGATCGGGGACGTCCAGAAAATGAGGTTATGGGTGGCTACTGGCAATTGAGGGGGTATATATGAGCCAGCCTCCGTACTGTCCACGGAGAAATTCAGTCTCGATTGCCCGGCGCTGAAGCCTATAGTCCCATAGACACTGATAGATGTTCCTATATTCCACAATCCATGGTCTTAGTATAGTATAGTAGGCCAGCATGAGCTGCAACGAGACGCACCTTCAAACGCCAGCGTCGCAGTATCACCGCGCGTCCCAGACACGTGGGTTGTGGCTTCAAACTCAGAAGAGCTATTCCCCTTCTTGGCCCAGCCTCCGGGCAAATTGTAAAGAACCAAAGGATTGTCGTCGTCGATGAGGACGCTCATCGCGTAGGGAGGTATCGGGGTGAGCCGTAGAGGTCTCGGGAGAGGCAAGAGATGAAGATGCTGGTTTATACCTGTCGGAATATCTTCAAATTTGCACCATCTTCACAACCGTCAGTCGGGGCCCGGAATCAAGCTCACGCATTCGGATCCAGTTGTCAGGAATGATTTCCACCGTCGCTGAAAATCATTGCGTCGATGTCAATGGTCATGAAGGTCAACAAACTGATCTAAACTGATATTCCATGGAAGAGGCAGATAGAAATTTTGTGGGTACATCTTCGGAAATGGATGAGAGCAGCCCAGAGGATGATCAAGATCACGTCATTGAACATGCCAGGAGGCGCGGCCTGGACGGGTATTTGCTGGACGACTTCACGATCATGGAGGCTAAACCGTGCAAGCCCGCCATCTCGGTTCATTAATGATGGCCGTGGTTGGCAAACATAGACACTGCACCCGAGCATGATCCTGGCTGATCCGATCAGTCATCTCCTCTTTGAGCCAATCAACACCTCTTCCGCGCTTCGACGTCAACTCGGACTTCTCTGATGTCCCCTCCCGCTGGGTCCTCGGAGAACCGCAAGAACAACGGCTGGGGTGAGAAAAGACTAGGTGCCAGTCGCCCTCGAACCCCGACAACCCCTAGGTTGGGGGAACCGCTTCGAATGCCAGCACGCACAAGGTTTGGAGCCAAGTCCTCACACCTACCATCGTTTTTTTTTGGACCTTACGACACCCACCAACCTGTCCCTCTCGGGAACTCGGCTTCTCCTCGTACACAAACTAGCCGGTCAATGTGGTCTGTGGTCGGTACCTCGAGCGATGGGGCTGCTTCCCAGCGCCCTTTAAACATCGAACAGAATATGTCACCTCCGTGTACGTCGCTTGAATTTTTACCACGGTTCATTCTAATGTCCGAAAATAGCATCCAATTCTCACATCTCGCTCGACGACTTCACACAGCTCAATCAACAGCTTGAATATATAGACGAGCACGACGAACATGGAGACATCGCAGCGGGAGATCAAGCAATCAATGGTAGTCTTGTGGACGAGGTCTTCGACACCCTTGAGTCAAATATGACAACTGCGGAGGTGGAAACACAGGCTTCGGAGGCCAGTCCAAACTCCGCCGTGCACAAACAGCTACTTTCAGTGCGGAAACGGCTTACCGAGGAGATCAAGAGATACGGGACTACTCTGTGCTGTCGCAGGGGGGATTTCTATGACAGACCTACCCATCCGGTGTTCGCGCTTCAGCGCAGCCTTAACCCGACTCAGCTTTACTCTCGCGAAGTCTTCATATGGCTTCCATATTTACTTCCCGGTTGCCCGGATCGTTTTAGGAGCCAGTTGCAGCTTCCATCCCCACCACGCATGCGGCTCCCACCCTCACGATGTATGTAATTCCCGTTGCCACGCAATCCACTGTACAGTCCACCACCTCTTTTCCGCGGGTTGCACGTCAACTCGGAGCTCCCTCCTCACAACCCCAGACTGGTTCCAAAAAAAAGAGAGTGCCGAAGCGCTGCGCGCCTTGCACAAAGTACGACTGCCCGAGACGCGGAGTGTGTAACGGTAAAGGTGGGCAGGTGCACTGCATGTGCGGCCACCCACCTCTGGCACCGGGCGAGAAGGTGCGGACGTCGGAGAAGGCTATTCTTGCGCGCCAAGGCCAGGGTGGAAGTACTTGAAAGATAGAATTAGTTCGTATTTAATATACCTGTTTAGCTGCTCGAGATTGTACGCCGTCCGAAAATACCCAGGAAATTAGCCGCGTACGTTGTGCGAAGCGCGAAATCGCGCCCGCAGAACGCATGCGGCTAGGTGCGGACGTTGTTTGCACAGTTGGCGCAAACCCCGACGCCATTGGCTGCAACGCCAGACTCCAGCAATGTAGCGTACGAGCACGGTGGAGCGATGACACTGCCGTTGCGCCAGAAGGCAGGTCGCGGACGCCCTGCATGCCAGCGCCAACACGGCGGTCGTGCTGCAAAGCCAACGCAATACGCTGCACTGCCGAATCGCGAGCCAGAACGACGCTGTGAAGCGCACGACGTCTGGGTCGTGTGATGTGCAAGCAGCCGGGTCACCGCATAACGGCTGGGACTGCACACGCACACAGACGAGCGAACACGCAAGTCCGCACAGCGTGGAGCAGCGTGGGCCCGGTCGAATACTCGCAGATGGTCGCAACGTTTGCTAGCCGCACACGCAGCGCGAGACGTGAATTCGCGGTCGCGGTGTGTGTGGGGCTCGAGTATGGCAGCCGTGTAGAGGCCGCGCTGCGATGCACCGACCGTGCGACTCGCAAATACGAATACACCTACGTCGAGCGGCGACCTATGCGGGCGGGTGTCGATGTGCAGCGCACAACGTTTGCATTTGTGCGCTGCGCAACCGGTTCATCGTGAATGACCGGCGTTGGAGCGGATGTGCGTCGAGTACGTACCTTGTTCGAGTCCGTACCTTTCACCGGGGTCTGAGTGCAGGGAGATGAATGAATTCAGTGTGGGAGGGATTCATAAGATATAGGACACGCACCTCAGGTGATTCCGCTCCTCCTTCGCCTTCCTTATAGTGTTCTTGAAACCACTATTTTTACACTCGCACTCGGATGCTAGCCGTGCATACAAGGCGAGACGCGAAATCGCTTACGCGTTGCGAGTGCGGCTCGAATATGGTGCCCGCGTGCCGTAGTAATTGCCGCGGGAGATCCCAGAACAGTTGAGACAAGAGTAGAGTAACGAGAAAACCTTTTGAGGCTTCAAAATTGTTTCAGTGTTTGTTTGTATAGAATTTGCCAATCTTGCTTTTAGATTTGAGGTGGAAGTTGAAAGGCAGCCCCAAACCAGAGGGGCAAGGGGAGATGAGAGAGTGGAAGGAAGAGAGGACGCGAGACGCGCTGGGAGATGTTACTGTACGAGAAGGCTAAAAGTAGCTTGAATTCCATTGGCCGTGGCTATCGACCTATCCCCGAAACAAACGGAAAAAAAAATCTAAATATTGTATGTATCCCTAGGATGTATGTTCTCCAAATCTATATGTTTCCCTTAGCAATTGAGAGCAGCAGAGTCTACCGACTCAACCCCTGGTAAATGTGAGTGAATGCACACTAACTCCGTCAAGTCATCAAATTGTGGAATAAAATCCCAAGAAAAAATACTGAGCCTCGTGCATAGTCCCAGATAATTTCTCCCTAAGTAGCCGGGTTAAATCGGACGGTATTCCCATCAACACACAAGATATGGGTTGGATCGCCTTAAATCGGCAGGGATCAAACAGGTGCAAATGATGGCAAGTTGGCGTCTCGTAGCACATTTTCCAGACTCAGGACGTCTGCGTTCATCTAACTCATAGGTAGAAATATGTATTAAATGTATGAATGGATGCAATGGTCGAAGGGATTTCCCGAATTCGCACCCCTTCACTACAAACACATGCATTTCACCACGAATTTAGCAGGTTCGGACACTTACAGTTGGAAAAACCAAAATCCCTTCGACCATCGCATCCATTCATACATTTGAGACATATTTCTACATATGAGCTAGACGAACGCTGGCGTCCTGAGTCTGGAAAACATGTTGGCAACCTTGGGTCACCGAGAGGGCCGGCAACCCGGCAACTAATGCGTGGGAACGGATTGATGGCCCGATGCATTGCCCAACACAGCTGAGGCTGAGGCTAGTAGTACGGAGCGTTTAAGGTCGTGAAAATTTCGGTACACATTCGTCGGTAGGTCTGAAGTCTCTTGATTCTCTCTCTTTTTTTGCAACTTGAAATCTTGATTAAATCGGCAGGTACACGGACATAGTACATAAGCCGACGAGAAGCCTGTCAAGCTGCTGCAGCTGCGTCCCCGTGGAGACGTCCCAGATGAATTGTCTGGTCATCAGAACTAGACAGTAGCGCGCAACCCATCCGATGAGAAGGCGACCGAGCGAACCTCGCCGTCGTAGCCCTCAAGTCGTTGCAGCTGCGTCCATGTGGAGACGTCCCAGATGCGAATGGTCTCATTGTCAGAACCAGAGATGGTGCACGACCCATCTGATGAGAACGCGACCGAATTCACGGTCGTTGTGCCCCTCAAGCTGCAGCTGCTTCCCTGTGGAGACGTCCCAGATGTGAATGGCCCGGTCATCAGGATTCAGAACCAGAGATGCCATCCGATGAGAAGGCGACCGAGGTCACCGAGCGAACCTCGCCGTCGTACCCCTCAAGTCGCTGCAGTTGCGTCCCTGTGGAGACATTCCAGATGCGAATGGTTTCGTCACGAGACCATTCGCATCTGGAACATCTGGAATGAGAACGCGACCGAGCAAACCCTTTCATCGTTGTTTGTTTGTCCACAAGGCCCCCCACCAAATACTCGTCTCTCAATTTCCTCGATCATGCTCAGCTGCGAGTCGCGTCTCGGTCACTTGCCCTCAGACTCCCGCGGCGGACTCTGGCTCTAAAACCACGCGCGCTAAAGTCGCCCGACCCTAACACTGTCCAAAAATGCATGCGGAGGTCGAGATTAAAAGCCTCCAACACGACCACCGGCAGCACCTGCAAGGCCTCGTCAGAGTAGGGGATGGAGGATTTAGAGCCGAACGAGGTGCAGCCCGAGGATGGAGGTGTGGGTGAAGACGGCGCGGGGACGTCTTCCTCCTCAACTGCCCCACGTTCGACATATGCATCTGGATGTACGACCCTTCCCCTTCTTATCATCGCAACCCGTAAGTTACCCGGCACGTTCGAAGAGCTGGTCGGCACCGCCCCCCTTCCATCCCCATCCTCCTAGGACTCGCTCCCCTTCCCGCAAAACATTCCCATGTCCAAGCTCACCCCCGACCCCGCCGGCTCCGCCGCCCTCTCATGCATCCTCGCGCGCGACCCCACCGTCATACCCTCCTCGAAACAGACTTCCTCGGCTATGCGCCCCGCCCCACCGAGCACGCCGAAGAGCTGCAAGGAGCCGAAGTTTTGCCAGCCTTTCAATATGCATGGAACGAGGTGATAGAGCCTTAGCTATATTTGTTTCACTTCTTATCTCTTCTTGATCTATAGGTGACCATTTTGTGTAATCAATACGGAGTTTGCTCCAACTTGATGAAGCCTCCCGCGAATCGGCCAGGAAATAGATACGATCCCTCTGTCTCGGGAACTCAATCCAAATCAAGTCCGATGCTTCTCAACTGCCATCGGTGCCGCTTGAAAGCAAAAGGCTTCGACGCCAGTGGCTCCGGAGAGCAATGAGCATTGTGGTTTTTTTGTCTCAGGCTCTCTTCCGTTCTGTATTGCATCTTGTCGGCCCGAATCATGACTGATCTCAATCCTCCTGCTTCTGGAGACCCTCGCTGTCCGCTGTCCCTCGTGTTACGCTTCTGTTACGTTTTGGCCTGTGCCGCCTAGTCTCTCCTTCGGATGCCAACCGGTTTTGCTCTGTGAATAGCTGGATATTCTCGGTGTAACGTGGTGGAGCCGCCATCCGGGCGTTTTCCTAAAATAAAACTGATCGGTTTGAATGGCTGCCTTCCATTCATATGCCATCTTATGGTTCGAGATGCGGAATATCTATCCGGGAAAGCACCCACAACAGTCATGCTACCCAGCTGCTGTTCGCCTACGGTCCGTGATTTTTCTGGTGAATTTTCATCTCAGGCTGGCGCAATAGACAGCTTCTCGCCTCATTAGACATTCGGTGCATTGGTTGACCGTGCGACACAATCACGTTGGACGAATTCGGCAGAGCCATCCTGAAGTGCGAGGAGACGCCTCTGATTGGAGGATCGCGCGCAATTGACACAATATTTGCTTATTCTTCCCTGGTCCCTCATTCGCATATGATTGACCACAGAACGATCTCTGGGGATTGAATGTCGTTCCTGAGGGGTTTCTTGGCGGCCCGCAATTTCCAGCGGCCCGGCGTTGAAGTCCATCCTTGTTATGAAGTGCGTTTGATATTCTTCGGTCATGAAGCCTTCGCGCAGTATAAAATCGAATGCTGTGGATATCCAACGTCAGCTCCGGCCCCCCTACTTTAATGAAGTCCGCTTTATTCGTCCTCGCTTTGGTTGTTCTGTCGGTGATCCAATCCTGCTATTCAGAACATTGTTTGATTCTTTGTGCCAGCTGTGCCCATCAACACAGCCTTACGACTTCTTCTCACCACCACGACTGGCTCAACGTCGCGCTTCACCCCGAATCCTATGCACCGTAACGGTGCACATCTTCCTTGGCCGGCGCACCGGAGCCTGTCCTCGCAACCCGCCCAGCCGCCCTCGATACACGCCTTAGTCCACCCCGTCTCTCTGGACCGACGCTAACATCTTCGGGCGGCAGCAAGCTTGGTTGCGCAGGTGCGTTCTTTTCCTTCCTCTTACAACATCGCGAGGTACGAGTGAATTTGTTGTAACGCCTGTTTATAAGAGACTAGACCTGCTTGCCCCCCAACCGGCCAATTCAATAACAGGGATCAAATGGAAGTGAAGGTGTACACAGGGAAGCCCTACCCTCGTGCACGCGACACCCAAACGCCCACAAATGATTTAATTTCCTGCATGTGGTCACCAGACCCGGACATCGGGTGTATGCATACCATCCACCAGTGGGTCCCCCAAGAAGCCCCACCGTTTATTACGCCGTCCGTGTGTCAGTTCAATTCCTTGGCCCAAGTAAGCCACTGCCGGGTAGAGTTGATTAAACTACGGTGCAGCTCTGCGGGATTCCCATGAGAATGCGGCACTTTCCGGTGTTCTCGAACCGTGAGAATTCTAGACCGATCAGAAGTTCAACCCATTGTAATGGAAGCTACAGTTATAATCAGCTTCCTTCCTTCTTTCCGCCATCCCATGTACTGACTAGTTTACGGACTGGGTCCTGTTTGTCATCTGAAACGTCGGTGGAGCTCGGTGGACCTGCTTCCTTGACCGGCCACCATTTTCTTCGGGGTGCATACTGGTTGAAAGCTCCATCCCAGGATATAAAACTCACACTCCAGCGCTTGAAAATTTGGATAAATAGTGATCCAGAGTAGTAGCGTCCGTCCAGTCAAATGTTTCCCCCCAGTGTCCTCACTCTTATCGGTTCCTTCATCCTTCCAGGTACTTACGTGCCATCATACTATGGCAATCCAATCTAACATCCGCCAAGTTTTCGCCCAGTGAACTGAAGCTTGTGGCTCCGAGTCAGGACTATGCTTCAACCAGGCTTTTGTAGGCTTTATTACCGTGGTTGTGTTGGGTGCTCACATTTCAGATAGGATGCTGCTATAGAATCCACATTCGGTTTTGTTCTGCCCCCCGACGGGACGACTTCATCGCATAGGTTACAACGTCGCTGCCGTATGGCTTTGTTAGGTTTGGCATTGGAAACGGGAGCCGTTAGTCCACATATCCCAGTTTTCAAATGATGATGCTACATATGTATTCTTTCTACGCAGGCAGAGCTTGACCGTGTTTATGACTCGGTTCACGGTGTGAGTTTATTATTTTTTGATCTCCCTGTACAATATTGACGGTTTCCAGGCCAGGTCCTGTGGGAACATTCCAATTCGCTATGCTCGCACAGCAAGCTGTACTTTCATTGGTTTTATTGTTGCCAGGGTTAAACGCTTCTGATTGGATCATTACAGGAATGATAACACCCAGTTAACGTTGGTTCCGGCCGCCTCGACCGGGGTTGTGTCCATTTCGACTCTTTCTACTTGGAACGCGACGGCCGCCACCTTTATTTTCCGTTGCCAAAACTGTTCTCTTGCGTCGGCTCAAGATCAAGGCGTGTCCGGCGCATTTAACCTTGTGGTGTTTCAGTCCTACGAGCTTCCAAATTATCCAACTCCCAATGCCTTGAATGCTTCTCTCAGGCGATAATAAGCGGCTTCACGGTAACCAATATAGCTCCACTGACGAGCACGAGTTACGACTTATTTCTGCATGCGGCCGGTTTCACGTAGTATATATACATACATATATATTACGCCCAGTACTCTACAAGTGTTCAACAGATTTGTATTCGTATGTACTTACCAAGATTTCAACCACGTCTCACGGTCAACATGATTCCGGTGATGTCCTCTTCTCGAGGCTGTGAAAGAATCACCACCACTGGAGCAATCAACAGGTGACCTTGATTGATGTCAATGTTCTTTATGCAATCCGTCGCCCACAAGTCTCAGCTTCACTACCATGTCGACTGCCCGGCCTAGAGTATGGCTAAGTGAGTTTATTTTTTGCTTAATTTGTTGCGCACCTACCGTGGTTTTATAGTCACGGGTGCTTCATCCGGCTTCGGTCGCGCTGTGACGGAGGTGGTCCTCGAAAATAACGAAATCGTGGTAGCAACATTACGTCTTCCCCGCGACCTTGACGACCTCGTTGCCGCCCACACCGATCGGCTCCTCGTTACCAAATGCGATGTTACGCAGCCGGAAGATATCCTCACCGCATTTGCCGCTGCCGTCGAGAAATTCGGACGCGTGGATGTTGTGCTCAACAACGCTGGTTATGGGATCGTGGGTGAGGTCGAGGCCACGCCGGAGGATGCTGCGCGCGCATTGTTCGACGTTAATTTTTGGGGGGCAGTGGCAGTTAGCAAGGAGGCAATTCGGGTGTTTCGCGATGTTAACCCCGGGAATTCTGGTGGCCGTTTATTGAATATCAGCTCTGGCATGGGATTTGGCGGGGGCCCGATACTTGGAATTTACGCTGCCAGGTGCGTGTTGAAATAGTATCCGAAATTGAACCTCAAGTCTTGACAGTAAACATGGTAAGCAGCGATCTATATGAGGGATTTCACTGACGTATTGAGAAGCCTTGGAGGGGTTTACGGACTCGCTACGATTGGAGATCAACCCGGCGTGGAATATCAAAGTCAGTGATTGCTCCTCGGCGTCGCATCACATCGTTGAACCCGCGCAGATATCTATTATCGCCCCTGGAGCATTCAAAACTCGGGCCCACACGACAGGGATGGTCACGTTCCCTGCGCCTGAAGCCTACAACGGTGAAGAATTACCGTCGCAAGTGATTCGTCGGTGGTTAGAAGACGGATCTGGCATCCGTGGAGATCCACTGTTGGCGGCCAATGCCATTTTTCGATTCTCTATGTTGAATACTCCCCCGGAACGGTGGGCGATGGGTAAGGATTCAGTTGGAGGGGTGAGGGCCAGGATCAAGCGTGTCGCTGAGGAAACCGACGAGTTTGAGAGTTGGTCAGAAAATCTGCAGCTCATTGTTTAACTTGTTCTACATAGTAAGCCGCCTTGTGAGCTTCGAATGGAACTTTTTATAAATGGGATCGGACCGGAATATACGTATCTATCCGAGAAGCGGTGGGATGCAGAGTGCTGGAGCTGATAGTGCGGTGAATCAGTAGTGATTGAGTGATCGGCAACCATTTCGGCATCGTAAGCTCCTTCAGCGGTTCAACTCAATCTTGGAACCATTAGCTCGATGCTGTGCCACTCTTTTAATATCCACACCAACTCATCACCCCTATTGGACTTTTCAAATTCGGCCTTAGTGTACATTTCGGTTGAAGTCAGACCCAAATTCGGCCTTACTGCATGTAGGCACACTGTTCATCTGGCGGGTCACGCTCAGAATTGCGGCGAAGTCGTGCTGAAACTCAGAGGATAGTCAAGGTTCCAGAATTTCAACGCGAAGCCGAGATGAAATCCGGCCTTTGTGATTTTTTCTTCAAAAACACTTACATTCCCGCCTTCGATCGGACTTCCGCCCTCGCTTCACACCCATGTAAGTACTCATCTCAACTATCCGCTATCCACCAAATTCCCACCCCTATCGGACTGAGTGCGACTAAGTTACTAACTCCTCGACGCCTGTCGAACCTCCAATTAGTCATTATCTCTTCCTTCACTACTTTTCCTATAGCATTGGTGGGGTAGTGGTAACCTGGGTCGTTGCCACAGTTCGGATTCGTAATAGGATTCGACCCGCCGGGGGTTCGATTCCCTCCCAATGCATATTTTTTTGTTGACTTTGTTTTGTTAACGAGGATGTTCATAGTCTTTTGCAACGCGAACAATTGTAGAATCACTGCAGTGGGAACAGTTACAACATCCAGCGTCGTGCTCAAGCGGAAAGTGAAAGTTAGTCGTCAGGTCTACATATCTTTCATTGATGACAGTATCGCACACAGCGGAAGCCCTCGAGCTGAAAACGGCTGCAGGGGAGAAACTCTCGTTGGAATTCGATGATTTAACCAAGCTACAAAAACTCAAAACTAGTCGTGAGTCTTACTTATTACTCTCTATCAACTCTGGAGGACGGGGTGTCGAGGCGAGGCGGGGAGGCCGTCGTCGTTGTAGGAGACGACGAGAAGGAGAGGTGGCTTCCGGGCCGAACGACGCCTGGTCACGTGATCACCGTCGATCGCTGTAGCCACTTGCGACGCGAGTTGTGAAGGACACGACGACGCGACGCAATGCGTTGAGGCGTCAGCGCGGCCGGAGGTGGTATTGACGGTGGGTCTTGGGGCACGCATCTGGAGTGAAGAAATAGGGACAAAAAAAGGTATTCACCACCGCGCTTTGCAACGTCCTGGCTGGGAAGCCTGACAGAAGACTCCAGCCAGGCAACAATTGCAAGCGAGGCTGGTGAGCGGAGGGGACAAGGTGGTGGTTTAGGACCGACCTCGCCAAAGTGAGTACAAACATGTAGCCCCTGCTTTATACAAACACGTCGCGTTGATGATCATGTGACTGAGTCGCGCCCACGGTTGCAAAATTTCCGCAATGCGGCCATCTGCCTGAATAATTCTCCGTTGGATGTAAGGCCCGGGGAAAGGGCAAGCGGTGTCTGCGCGTTGATGCTGAATGTGTGTTTGAATGCAAAAAAGTCTCCAAAAACAAAAAGCGACAGCGGTCTCAAACCCACGACCTCACGGAAACACCGGTGGAATGCCGCGTAACCAGCTGGGCCAGGGCGGCGATGAGAGAATGGGGAACGCGGTTATTGAATGATGAGCTGGGCGGTCACGTGTCGGTCTCGCCTAGGGCTCAATCGCCGCGGATCACGGCAACGGGCATCGCTCCGCTCGCTCGCACATGGCTTCGCCATGCTCGCCCCCAGCTCGCAGGGCTCGCAGCGTTCGATCCGCCTCGGTTTCGCCTCCGGCTCAACCGACACGGATCGAACCCCTTGATCGCCGCCCCGCCGGGGGTTCGATTCCCTCCCAATGCATATTTTTTGTTGACTTTGTTTTGTTAACGAGAATGTTCATAGTCTTTTGCAACGCGAACAATTGTAGAATCACTGCAGTGGGACCTCTCAGTTCTCGCACGATCACTAATAATACCAAATGAAAAGGGCCTCCATATTGATGTCTTCAGTAGTAGGTGCAACATGGTGTTGTCAAAGCCGTTTTCATGCTTACAAGTGCTTGCTGGGGTGCTCGCGCCCCGGCAACCCCTTGGCTTACTTCATCACTGAAGGAAGAACACATGTCCAGAAGGGGTTCAGCGAAAGACCTGTTTATAGCACATTATTTGTCACAGTCAAGACTTCACGTCCAACTCTACAAGAGAGCGGATTGGGGAATGCGAGTGGTTGTCTCGAAAAGATGATCGAATAAAAGACTAAAGAATACAGGCAATAACTACACTGCTTAAATACTGTTCTATGAACCGTGTGAACTACAATATATTTATACTGTACAATAGCCCGTAGTCGTGTGTGGGGCTACACCTGTCATAAGTTAGGAAAACCTTTTGTCGAACGTCCCATAGCAACATGTCCTATTATCCCCGAGCGTTTCATCTATACATATCCCTGACATCATCGTTCCGTTCCGATCCGTTCCGGTGTCACGTGTCCTTTGGCGTTTATGTCTCAGCGCTTAGGTTCGGTGTTGTCACGTGGAGATTGGTATCAAAGCGTGACATTACCCCCCCTCTAGGATCAACGTCCTCGTTGACTTCAATGAACATGTTGGACTCGGGAATAAATAATTTCTTCGTCGAGTATTGCAAGGACTCCTCCTTATGCTTGTATCTCTTGATTAAATAATCCCAATGTCCTTTCGGAAAGATCGGGAGTGCACAAATATTAATACCGTGATCCTTGTTATATTTATCAAGGATCTTCTTGACGTGCGTCAAATGACGCCTGGGTTCCCACGTCCTCTCCCCGAGAGGATAATTCTTCCACTTGATTAGATATTGGAAGCCTCTGCCGCGTTTGCGGTGCTTCAATATCTCCTCCACCTCGTATTCCTCGTGGTCCTGCACAATCTGAGGTGCCGGCCTCTCTTCTCTACGTCCAATCGGTGGCTCGATATAGGGTGTCAGCAGTGCCTCGTTGAAAACCGGATGTGACTGGTCCGTTTCAGGCAATCTGAGCTCGTATGCCGAAGCTCCGATCTTCTCCAACACTTTGTAAGGTCCCAGCCTTCTGTCATCAAACTTCTTGGTTGGGCGATCTGTGGTGATATTTTCGGCTTCCAGCCACACCTTATCGCCGACCCTGAAGTTAGGTGCCTCGCGCCTATGAACATCATAGTATTTTTTCATGGTTTTCTTGGTTTTTTTCAGCGCTGCTGCTGCCTCGTCGCGGATCTTTTTCATTTTCTCAGCAAAGTCGTTCGCGGCTTCATTGCGTGATTCAACTGCATTTTCTATCCCCTTCCAGGGATGGTATCCCGTGTTCACAAAGAATGGCGACATGCTCGTCGACGAGCTTTGTTTATCATTGTGAGTGAACTCGGCCAAAGCGAGCCACTCTGCCCAATCCAATTGGCGATAATTTACGAAAATGCGGAGATATTTCTCTATCTCCTGGTTCATGCGCTCCGTCTGTCCATCAGTGATCGGATGGAAAGCCATACTCGGGTTCATCTTAATCCCGAGGAGCCGATTAAGCTCCCTCATGAAGCCGGAGACATATCTCGGATCCCGATCCGAGATTATCTTCCGCGGTACACCGTGATATCTAATCACGCAATCCCGGGTCAACCGGGCCATTCCTTCGGAGGTCAACTCCATATTGGTTGGTTCGGCGTGGATCATCTTCGAGAATGTATCCACCCAAACTTGAATAGCATTAAAGCCGCTGCTGAACAGCAGTGGCCCGATGAGATCCTCCAATATGACCTGCCAGGGTCCTTCCGCAATCCCGTGCGGATTCAGCCTTCCTTGCTTATATCGGTGGACTCGTGTACGTTGGCATGCCTCGCATTCCTTGATATAAATGGAGACTTGGTTGCCAAGCCTCGGCCACCAATAGTTTCGTTCAATCAATTCCTGCGTGCGGTTCTCTCCAGGAGGACCGACCAGGATGGAGTCATGGTGCAAACCAATGATTTTATCGTGGAGTTCCTTATCAAAAGGAACATAGATCAATCCGTTGTAATAAATAACGTCTTCGATCTTTTCCCATCCAGGGAGCTTCTTCTCAAGTGCCAGCTTGACACTCTTATCTACGCGCTTCGTGGCCTTGATCTGTGACGTGATCTCGGCCTCCGGCCCTTCCATAACGATCTCCTGAGATCGGAAGTATTCCGGCTTGAGAAGGACAATGTTCTCATTGTCGTTCTTCCCTTGATCATGATCCGCCCGGCGGGATAATAAATCAGCTTTCTTATTCAAGGCCCCGGCCCGATGGGTAAGCGTGAAGTCGTATTCGGATAGTTCTACTATCCATCGTGCCTGCCGCCGATTGACTTTCTGCGGACTCTTGAAATACTGGAGATTCTGGTGATCCGTCAGAATCTCGAACGTTTCCCTTGCGCCCATCAAGAGCGATCGCCACTCCTCCAATGCGAGCATTATCGCGAGCATCTCTTTGTCATAGATCTTGTAATTTCGCTCCGTCTCATTGAGTCCGTGGGATTTGAACGCTATCGGCCTCCACCCCCCCTCTTGCTCCTGACTGAGCACAGCTCCAGTCGCTCCTTCTGATGCATCGGCTTCTAGCCGGAACTTTCCGTGGTCCATGGGAAGTGCCAAAACTGCGTCTTCGGCAATCCAGTCCTTTAGCTTCTGGAACGCAGACTTCTGTGCTTCTCCCCAGGAGAAGCCTTCCTTCCCGGTTAATCGTGTGAGTGGCTTGGCCACCTCACTGTAACCTCTTATGAACCGGCGATAGAAATTTGTGAATCCTAAAAACGCCTGCACCTGCTTAAGGTTTTTGGGTTCCGGCCACTGCTATATCTGTGCACTCCGGCTCCGGTCACACTCCGGTCACGCTATAGTCACACTCCGGATCCGGACCCTCGGACCGATCCGGGACCAACCGGAACACTCCAGAACTTCGGGTATTTATGTCACGACGCTTTACTAAGTGTTTCTCCAGTTTATCCGTTTATCCGAGGTTCCTTTATTGTCTTTAACATTGCTTTACTTCTCTGTCCCCATTTGGATAGTGGCTTATTGTTTTACGCACTGGTCACATTACTTATCCACATTTAGGACTACAATTACAGACTTTAGTATATATCTGTCTTAGCCACGTCCAGTACTTCATCTGGAAAATTAACGTTGTTCCATGTTTCCCTTCATGGACTGAGTCTATTCTTTCAATCCTTGTCTTCAACTCGACTCCGAGGTTACCCTTAAGCCTCTGGACGTTCTTTTCGCACTTCGACTTTATTTCCAGTCCATTTCCGGTCTTTCCGGTTTCCACACCACTCCGACTCACGTCCTCGTTCCCACAGCTTCTACGCCACTCCGGTTTACCTCCGGTCCGGGCCTTCTGGTCCGGCCTCCCGGAGTAGTCCCAATCGGGCTAGAACCCCATGTTGTGGAGCGTTTCCGTTTTGTCCTGATTTTCGTCCCGGCTCGACACCCAGACAGTCGCACACCCTGCTGAGTTGTGGTGCTTGCGAGAATAGCCGACTATTTCACCTCCAGTCCTGCTCCGGGTTCCGGACGTCTTCCGGTTCCGGACTTCCACGGGACTTCTCTTCCCCCTCTCGGCTCAGTATATAACAGCCACTCGGCAATGCCACGGATCTTAACAGGATCCATGCGCATCGAGTTGTGTCCAATAATTACACCGAGATACTCGATCTCGGTTCGTTCGAATTCACATTTCTGTGGCTTTAAATAGAGCTGGTTCTTGGCGAGTATATCCAGTACTCGTTTTACAATAAGCCGGTGTTCCGCCAGGGTGTCCGTGAAAATAAGAATATTGTCGAGGTAGACGATGACTCTTCCCTCGTTTATGAGATCACGAAGAATGTCATTCATCATCGTTTGGAAAGTAGCGGGTGAATTGGTGAGCCCAAAGAACATGACCAAAGGCTCGAACAAGCCTCTGTTCGTTCGGAATGCCGCCTTCCACTCGTCTCCCTCTTTGATCCGAATATTATTATATCCCCAGCAAATATCTAGCTTCGTGAAGATCTTCGCTCCTCGGAGTTTGTGTACCAGCTCCGAGATAAGCGGCAATGGATAACGATTCTTGATCGTCATATCGTTAAGCTTCCGGTAATCTTGTACCGGTCAAAGGCTTCCATCCTTCTTTTTGATAAAAAAGAATGCCGATGCCATCGGCGACTTGGACGGCCTAATGTGTCCGCTCTGCAAGTTCTCCTCTAGGAACTTCGTCAACTCCCCCTGCTCGTTCTGCGATAACGGATAGATTTTGCAGTCTACAGCCTTCGATCCAGGCTTAAGTTCGATTGCGTGGTCCCAGGGTCGTTTCTCTGGTAGCTTATCAAACGACTCTTTCGCAAACACCTTGATGTATTCACGATATTGTTCCGGGACAGCATCCTCCGTCATCTTCTCCTTTTCCACATACGCTCCCTCCGCCATCTGCTGGGCCTGCGTGCCCTTTACACGGAGATCCACATGTTCTGCAAAGTCAACCATCAATATCGACTCTCCCTCCTCGAGGGGTTCCTTCTCGCATCCCTCGGCAGCCTCGCTGCCGGTCATGTTGCACTCCGGAGGGCAACAGCTGAATTTGATTGTCTGGCCCCGCCAGTCAATCTCTGGGTTGTGTTTAAACAACCAATCATATCTTATAAATATCCTAGCCTTCCCAAGGCCCGTGACGAGGAATTGTTGCCTCTCACGGTGGATTCCGACTCCCATGATCAACTCTACGTAATGAGTGATCCGTCCGCCCACATTCTCGGATCCATCTGCGTTCCGAGCAATGATCTTCTGATCGAGCTCTCTGAGCTCAAATCCTTCGGCCTTTGCATACGCCCGATCGATGCATGTCATTGTGCATCCGTTGTCCAACAGCGCTTTGACGCAGCGAGTTTTTCCCGTCTCGGGAGACAACAATTCGACTGGAACGAGCATCTCATGCTGGTTCCATTGCTTCTGGAACTCCCGGAGTTCCTGCGCCAATCGGGATTCGGTTATTCCCATTGCGCGTCGCGCCAGCCACCGGACTGCTTCTTGCTTCTTGAGTCCAAATGGGACTCGGGTTCGTACTGCTTTTGGCGCTTCCTCCTCTTTCAAGGATTGAGCCATCGCGACATTGTCGCCCTTTTTATTCGCACTATTTTTCTCACTGGTTTGGGTTCCAGGGGCCTTTTTGAATGCGCTCCAGCACTTGTTCTCTTCATCCATGCGACGATTTTTAATGTTAATGATGCGATTCTTGTTCTCCAAAATACGTATTTGTTTTTTGTCTTTTTCTACACTATCTACTACTATATTGTCCTGGGTACGTAGACCAATGCGTTTTTGAATAAAATTTATAAAGTCGTTCTCGGGGATCTGCATGGGGGACTCTGCATCAAGCAGAGTATATTTATTCGGAAGAGGGGGAACCGGGTTGGCCGTGACCGGGGCCCTCTTTAAAAATCCTGCCCGAAGCGGGCTCGGGCTTGCTCAAAAAGGAATTTGAAGTCTTCCTTTGAGATTTCGTCAGTCCGCAGCGAGCGAACATTGATTCTCCCATGCTCCCGACGTGGTTGCGGGCACTCTCGTGCCATGTGGCCCTCCTTGCCACAGTTGTAACATTTGAAGGCCGCCGCCTTCGTCTGGGACGCATCAACGTCCATTGGTGCTGTCTCCCCCGGAGCCAGTTTCTTTGCCAGATTTGGCGCGGTCCCCCTGGTATTACCGGCGGGGGCAACCGGGATCTTTGCGGGGACCCAGAAAGGTGTCCCGGTGTTGTGCTTCTGCTGCGCGTCTCGCAGCTTCTGGCGTTCAAGGACGCGACCGATGGTTGTCATCCTCCTCTTCAGCCCGAGGTAGTCCTCAGGGATCTCGATGCCGCCCGCGTACAGTTGGGTGCGAACCTCCGGGTTGACGAGGTTCTCAAGATTTTCGCACAGGAACTGATCATGGTCCCCGTATTCGTTGTGCGGGTTGTAGCCCGCCTCCTCTGCGTTCAGCTTGAACACCTGAATGAAATCGGCCAGAGTCAACTTCCCCTGCCTCGTCGTGGTGAGGCGAATGTACGCCGTTTGGCGCACGTTTTGGTCTTTGAACGTTCTGGACAGATCATCCAGGAAGTTCTTGAAGGAGTAGTCGTGGGGTAACTCCTCGTTGTCTCCCTCTAGTACTCTTCTGCGCCAATTACGGACCCAGTTTGAGGCTGGGGTGGGCGCGCCGTCTTTGCTGCCGAGCAGCGAGATGGTGAAGGCTATTTTTGCCTTCGGGGTTGCGAACTCCTCGCCGTACGCCCACATGAAGTTCTTGAGGGCGTCTCTCCAAGTATCCCACTTGGACTTATCCACGCCATCGAAGTGCGGTGGTGTGGCGGCGAGGGTGATCTTTGAGGTTATGTGGGACCTCGGGGCGGGGGTGGGAATGTAGAATGGGGCGGGTGTATCAATGGGGGAGGAGGCATGCTCCATGGGTTCACTGTGTGTTGGTGAGGCGGGTCGAGACATCTCGGCAATGTTGGGGAAGCTGTGGTATAGTTGTGTGGCGGGGGATGGGGAAAGGGAAGGCGCAATAGGCGTGGGTGTTGGTGGAGGGGGGAGCACAAGTAGTGCACGTGGCGGTGAAGATGTAGGGGAGCGGTGTGGTGAATTAGGAGGGGACTCCGAAGAGCTGGTCGAGGGTGCGCGAAACATCGCGGCTTTTCTTGTTCCGCACAGGGCGGGTGGTGTGGTTCGAAGCGGTCTCTTGTGAATAGAACTATCCCGGGTCTTCTACGACACTCCCGACGATAGCGAGGTAATCCTCCCCGAAGGTTGGACTAGCACTCCTGTGACTGTCTTAGCGCGGGGACGGACTCAACGTTTCCCGTAGCGCGACATCTGTCTATTTAAAATGGACCGCGCACGAGGGGCGCTGCAATTGTTTTACTTCGGTGTGGATGAAGTGAATGTTGGAGGGAGAAAATGGAGCTTCAGATACGAGAGTCCAGGTAGAGGTAAGAATGACGACCGCGGGGTGCAGTGTTGAGTGGGTAGGGTTTGGTGCGCAAGGAGTGCGCGAGGTTGGAAAGGGGTAGGGGCGGTACGAGGGTAAGAATGGGAGTCTTTTATTATGTCACAGTCAAGACTTCGCGTCCAACTCTACAAGAGAGCGGATTGGGGAATGCGAGTGGTTGTCTCGAAAAGATGATCGAATAAAAGACTAAAGAATACAGGCAATAACTACACTGCTTAAATACTGTTCTATGAACCGTGTGAACTACGATATATTTATACTGTACAATAGCCCGTAGTCGTGTGTGGGGCTACACCTGTCATAAGTTAGGAAAACCTTTTGTTGAACATCCCGTAGCAACATGTCCTATTATCCCCGGGCGTTTCATCTATACATATCCCTGACATCATCGTTCCGTTCTGGTGTCACGTGTCCTTTGGTGTTTATGTCTCAGCGCTTAGGTTCGGCGTTGTCACGTGGAGATTGGTATCAAAGCGTGACACTCCCGGCGTGCTTGCGGGCACTCTTGTGCCATGTGGCCCTCCTTGCCACAGTTGTAACATTTGAAGGCCACCGCCTTTGTCTGGGACGCATCAATGTTCATTGGTGCTGTCTCCCCCGGAGCCAGCTTCTTCGCCAGATTTGGTGTGGTCCCCCTGGTATTACCGGCGGGGGCGACCAGGATCTTCGCGGGGACCCAGAAAGGTGTCCCGGTGTTGTGCTTCTGCTGCGCGTCTCGCAGCTTCTGGCATTCAAGGACACGACCGATGGTCATCATCCTCCTCTTCAGCCCGAGGTAGTCCTCAGGGATCTCGATGCCGCCCGCGTACAGCTGGGTGCGAACCTCCAGGTTAACGAGGTTCTCGAGATTTTCGCACAGGAACTGATCATGGTCCCCGTATTCGTTGTGCGGGTTGTAGCCCGCCTCCTCTGTGTTCAGCTTGAACACCTGAATGAAATCGGCCAGAGTCAACTTCCCCTGCCTTGTCGTGGTGAGGCGAATATACGCTGTCTGGCGCACATTCTGGTCCTTGAATGTCCTAGACAGGTCATCCAGGAAGTTCTTGAAGGAGTAGTTGTGGGGTAACTCCTCGTCGTCTCCTTCTAGTACTCTTCTGCGCCAATTACGGACCCAGTTCGAGGCTGGGGTGGGCGCGGCGTCTTTGCTGTCGAGCAGCGATATGGTGAAGGCTATTTTTGCCTTCGGGGTTGCAAACTCTTTGCCATACGCAGGACCCCAGAAAGTCCCGTTGGAGGATAGGTTTCGGAAATCCTCGGATCTGGTGATTCTTGTCCGCCACTTTTTAATTTCCCATGCTCTTTGAGGGTGTGGAAAACGGTTTTTACGCCAAAGTGGTCACTTTCACATTTTTTTGGTCCGCAAATTTTGCCAGATTTTGTCCGCCCGGCCGAACCTATCCTCCAAAGGGATTTTCAGGGGTCCTCCATACGCCCACATGAAATTCTTGAGGGCGTCTCTCCAAGTATCCCACTTGGACTTGTCCACGCCATCGAAGTGCGGTGGCGTGGCGGCGAGGGTGATCTTTGAGGTTATGTGGGACCTCGGGGCGGGGGTGGGAAGGTAGAATGGGGCGGGTGTATCGATGGGAGAGGGTGCATGCTCCATGGGTTCACTGTGTGTTGGCGATGCGGGTCGAGACATCTCGGCAATGTTGGGGAAGCTGTGGTATAGTTGTGTGGCGGGGGATGGAGAAAGAGACGGTGCAATAGGTGCGGGTGTTGGTGGTAAAAGGGGAGGGGGAAGCACAAGTAGTGCATGCGGCAGGGAAGGTGTAGGGGAGCGGTGGGGCGGGGTAGGAGTGGGCTCCAAGGAGCTGGTCGAGGGTGCGCGAAACGTCGCGGCTTTGCTGGCTCCGCACTGGGCGGGTGGTGGGTTTGAAGCGGTCTTTTGCGAATAGAACTATCCCGGGTCTTCTACGACACTCCTGACGATAGCGAGGTAATCCTCCCCGAAGGTTGGACTAGCACTCCTGCGACTGTCTTAGCATGGGGACGGACTCAATGTTTCCCGTAGCGCGACGTCTGTCTATTTAAAATGGACCACGCACGAGGGGCACTGCAATTGTTTTACTTCGGTGTGGACGAAGTGAATGTCAGAGGGGGGAAATGGAGCTTCAGATACGAGAGTCCAGGTAGAGGTAAGAATGACGACCGCGGGGTGTGGTGTCGAGTGGGTAGTGGTTGGTGCGCAAGGAGTGCGCGGGGTTGGAAAGGGGTAGGGGCGGTACGAGGGTAAGAAGGGGAGTCTTTTATTATGTCACAGTCAAGACTTCGCATCCAACTCTACAAGAGAGCGGATTGGGGAATGCGAGTGGTTGTCTCAAACAGATGATCGAATAAAAGACTAAAGAATACAGGCAATAACTACACTGCTTAAATACTGTTCTATGAACCGTGTGAACTACAATATATTTATACTGTACAATAGCCCGTAGTCGTGTGTGGGGCTACACCTGTCATAAGTAAGAAAACCTTTTGTCGAACGTCCCGTAGCAACATGTCCTATTATCCCCGGAACCTTCCTACGCCCTCCAAGTTTGCCTTCCTACGCCACCTTCCTTTTGCCTTTATTTTTTTCGGAAGGTTCCAAGGCTTCTTCTGGATCAGGAGTCAAAGGTGATGGGCTTTTGTTTGCAGTTTCTGCCTGCATCATGCGCGAAGGCCTACTGTGCAAATAATGAGTACAGGCTGACACAGCATTGACAAGAAAAACTTATGTTTGAATAACCGCACTCGACGATGACTGTTGGAGGTAATGGGATGCAGGGCTGTAAAATATTATAAGATCAATTATTTAGTTTGAAAGAGAAGTGGAGTCACAAACATTTGTGTCATTGGGTAGTCATAAGGTGCAGTCGCCGATTGCGAAAAGTTGTTTCAGGGACCCTGATGTAAACCTGCCAGTTTACGACAGCCTCCCATGTCCTTATATAGGTGCGTGATTGATTAGAGTCATCTAATCAATTATCTACCTTTTGGTGTAGTAGTCTAGAACGTGCCTCGGACCGGCTTACGGGGCCCCGACGATGGTGACGTGCTTCAAAGATCATGGATTTTAGCACAGGAAGAATAAATCTGAGGGAAAGCGGTACACAGTACTTTGCACATCTTGAGGACTTTCAGACATTTGTGCAGACGCAAATGTGAAGGAGCTTCCAGATGCCTGATGAGCTTGTGCCTGCTGAAAGAACACCAGATATTGCAGGTGCATTGGATCAAAATAGAGCATCGTGGAAGACTGTTGGCCAGACAGAAAACACTGAGGAAAGATCACACACAAGTCAACATGACTACGGTATGATTCGGCGAGACAAGCGGGCGAGCACGAGATACGACGAGGACAAGGTAAACGACAAGGGACAACTGTGTATGTAAGCACTCGTGATCGGTAGGTAAACCGGGACCGGGTTTACACATCGGCACGGAGGCGGGTGAGGAAAAGATGTCGGGAGACGCCGGTAAATGTGAAGAACGCGTCGGGCCATACTTAACAAGACGGGAGTAAGTTGAGTCACGACAGAGGGAAGTTGTAGTTCAGTTGACTGGCTCAAAATGCATGAGGTCATAATGCATAATGGCTCATAGTGCATACTAGTAGTGCATAGGCTCGGGGAGGATTTTCGATCCACCAACCTCCCTTTTCTCACTGTAAAGTGGGGCTCATAATGCATAGGGTTGAGCCAGGAAATGATCCATAAGTACGCGCTCAAAACTGAAGGAGAGGAGAAACGGGGTCGCGATTACGACGAACTGGTAAATGGGGAGTTTAGAGATACTTAAAAGGGGGGGGGACGTACCACCGACCATCCCGAACTGTCAGAGTCGGATTCGGACTCGGACTCGGACTCGGACTCGGAGTCATCAGAGCCCATGTCGAGTTCATGGGTGAAGTCCTCGCCGTCAACAGCCCCGTAGGGCGGATCCGAGGTTTGCTGGGGAGCGAAAGACCAGTTCGGATAGGGCCCCGGCTCTTGCAGGCTGCCAGAGATATAGAAAATAGCCAGCATAGCGAGATCTAGCACGTTTCTATACTGTGCTATGATGGGGTTCACTTGCGCCGGGAGGGCTTGGAGCTTGGCGTTTGCGTTCACCAGCAAAGAAAAGAGGGAGTGCGCGTCGTCCGGGCTGCGCTTCGATCTAAATGGAATCTCGGTCAAGGGGCGGCCAGACGCGTCCGCCAGAAAATAGGCTGTCGGGTTGAGGATGATAGGGAACCCACGACGAGCGAGCAGACTTGGCTAGGAGGGGGCCGCCGGGAGAGCGCAGTTCCGGCGCAGTGTTGATGAGGAAGGGTTGGTTGTCCGGGAGGAAGATGTCTGGTCGGAGAATTAAAACGACACATTTATGGGGATGCCGTAGTCTGGGAAGAATATAAGGAATACGGTCAGTACGGTGAAGCCAATGCCTTACCGTACATCGAGATTACGAGGCGCCTGTAGGTCTTCTGCGGCGACCTATCCCCAATGATGTTGCTGCCCACCGTTTGACCTGCGGGAGCGGGATTGTGATGCAGAACGAGGGAAACACCTGATATATGCAGTAGGCTATCTAAAAACAACGGCCGTCTTCCGTTGAATCCTTGCCGAGTCAGGATGAATTTCGACAGTGGCATTAGCGTTGCTTCACAATTCGAAGTAGATGGGTGCGCACCACTTGCTCCTTCAGCTTGATTCGCGCGGCGTTCTTTTTTGTCCGAATTGCAGTGATTAGGGGACAGGCTTGGAGTTGAGCGGAGAGCGACCCAGTGAGAAGGCACCGCTGATAATTGAACAGGACGCGATGCGCAAGAGCAATTTGGGTTGTGGTGCTGTTCACGGAGCCCACGGATGAGTTGGATTTAACAGCGGGACGGGGGGTTTCATTGAGGGAGGGGTTCAGGAAAGGGTCTGGAGAGATTGAGAGACTTGGTTAATCACAATGGTATTCTCGTTGGGGGAGATGTTCGCCATTCTTTCCGTAGAGAGTTCACCGTCTTTTCGCAGTTGGTTGCAGAAGACCCGTTTTCGGCAGTCGGTCCGGTGACAGCACACCAAAATGGACTTTCTCGCTTACTTCCACTGGTACTTTTGTCGTCCGCCCACTCAAGCCTTGGCACTCCAGATGGGAAATAAAAAAATGCTGGGTCGTAACATAATTGACCATATTACATGAGTGATTCTAGTGAGTACATATGACTAGGCTGTTTCCCGCCATTTATCCATCCATCAGCAACGCGCCCGTTCAATCCTCCACAACTTCCCCGGTCTCCGGGTTAATCCTCAACGTTGGCGCTGATGCTATCCCCGAAGGGGCTCTGAATGCGGGTCCGAGACCAGCCCCAACACCGGCCCCGCCTGGACCAAAAGCGGAATACGAAACATGCTGGCTCGGGTGCTGCAGCAACAGCGTCCCAGTGCGCGTGAGCCGCCCTATGCCCCGACTGACTTCCGAATCGCGCAGCAACTGGGCGGCGCGCTGTACCTCCTCGCTCGGCTGGTTGCCGAATCGACCGCTCTTCCTCGGCGCGCGCAAAACCTCCGGGGGATAGTGATTGGATTGGGAGTGGACGGGCGTCTGCAACGACCGGCCTGCAGGGGCGAAGTGGGGCACGCCGAACCGACTCGCTCTGCTGATAAAGTTTGGAGTGATTTCGTCGTTGCCAAAGTCGTCGTCCTCCACCTCCTCTCCCTCGGAGATGGAGGGCAGGTTGAATCCGTTCGACTGGCTTGTGGTCGACCCGGCGTCGGAGGCGAAGGATGAGGTGGGGGTCAGTGTCGACCCCCATGAGTCTGCGCTTTGGAGTGGCGCGGTGGCGTTGTTCGCAGGGGGTGGCGCCGGGGGAACGTTGACGACGACGGGCTGGACAGAGGCGACCGCCTGCGCTGCGGCCGCCGCCAGCGCCGCTGCTTGTGCCTGTGCTCGTGTTTGCATTTGCTGAGTGAAACTCTTGTCGAGTGGCAGGTTTGGTGGGCTCAAGGTCTGAATCTAACGCTTACTCTGATCTTATGTGCTTATATACTGCAGGTGCTTTGACCTTGAAAGAGGGTGGCAACGTTGTAAAGCGCGTTGCCGGACTCTTTGGCCTTTATAACCAAAAGAGTCATCTTGGAGGCTGTGCTCCGACCCGTTCCGCATTTGGGCATGTGGCGGGCGGAGGCGGGCGTCGGTACCGACGGCTTTGCGCACTCTCAAGGCTATGCCGGAGCATGCGATCTTTCCCCGACCACGCGCAATGCCATGCTCTGCGACCGGTTGTGACTTGGTTCGCGTCTCGTGTTTCACGAATTTCAAGCACCGACTTCACTTTCCACCCCGATGATGGCGGGTGCGTAAAATCTTGGCCGATCTCCTAGACAGCCGACCATTGGGTGCCTATGCTCCCGAGCACGAATCAAAATCAGGGTATGCGTCTCGATCAATGGCTTTGGTGAGTGCTCGGACACCTGCCTAATACGGCAATAAAAAGTTGACGATTGGTTCGAAGATGCTTAGCCGGTCTTATTCTAAGCAGCGCCATCATTGGCCGCCCATTGTCCAAGATATTTTGAACTGGCCGGCTAATGATGGTCGAGATCCTCAAATGAACAACCAATGATGGCGGTCTCTCGGAAAAATTATAAGTAGAAGCGACTGGCTGGGCTCAACTCCCCACATCGTACTCGATCCAAGCCTTGCCAACCCCGTCCACCAGCGCGCAATCGCCACCGTACTCCAACTCAACAACCACCCCAACCCTCACCCACCCCTTCCTCCAGTCGATGTGGTCAGCCCCCCTCAGATTCGTGCAGCGCTTTCTCCCCACCGGGGTGAATCGGAAGACGCGCTGCTCCTCCACCTCGTATAAGCCGGCACCCATCCGCTCCCGCGTCCACCAGTACAAGAAGCGGCTCTCCCGCGCTTCTCCCTCGCCTTCCACCTCCTCCCAGTCGTCCTTCTACAGCTCCGCCTCCTCCGGTTCCACCTCTTCGAGCGACTCCGATGTCGCTCCTGAGGTCGAGATGGGGCCGCCCCCACCTTCCTTCGAACCTCCCACCGGGGACTTCGCCGTGGCCTTCGCGCGCGAGGGGGATTTTGCGCGCTTCGAATTCGCCAAGCTGCAGCTCGGTGGCCGCGACTGCGCCAGCCCGGGCAGTGGAATCTCTCCGGCGCCGTCGACGCCGTTCACTCTCCCTGGCGCCAAGATTTGGCTGGCGGCCCAGCGGAAGCGCGACGACGCCAGCATCCGGCATTATCCAACCTCAGCGCCGCCGATCTTCTACACGAACCTCCCCGTTCAGCCCGTTCCCCCTCCCCCTCCTCCCCCCGCTCCCGCCCGTCCCCTTGTCCGTCAATCGAGCTATGCGATGAAGCACTGGCGCGCGCTGCAACAGAAGGTCGAGGCGGTGCAGCAGGACCAGCAGGCCTTGGCGCACATCCGCGGCACGGACGTCCCCACCGCGCGCTGGGCCACCTACAACAAGAAGTGGCTCCGCGCCCTCGATGCGAGCGATGCCCCGCCCCTCGCGTTCACCGACATCCCCTGGCCCATCATGCACATCCCCCACGCGCCCAGCCACATCACGCCCGAGGAGGTGCACCAGTTCGTCCTCTGCGCGGAGCCCACCGCCGTGGACCAGGCGGGCGTCTTGCGCCTCACGGCGGAGATCAAGCGGTGGCACCCGGACAAGTTCAATGTCGCGGTCCTGCCGCTCGTCGTCGAGCTCGCGCGCCCCGCGGTCGCGGAGGCGGCGGCGTTGGTCCTCCGTATTCTGCTTCAGGCGCGCGATGACATCAAGCAGAATCCGGCGCCGCTCTGAATGCCCTTCCTCTTTTATGACGCATGCTACCTATGACTTTATGCCTTATGCATTATGCCTTGAGTTAAATTTTCTCTTTCTCTCTCTCCCTCTCCCTCTCTCTCGGTTCCTCTCTGGCCTGTATTGTAGTCGCTATTTTCCTACATTCATTGTCTTCGTTACTAGATGCTGTAGTCTCTTGTCACTTCTGTACTGCTAGTAGTGAATCTCAATTATTAAATCCCAACTTCTCGTCCCGAGGCCTTTCAAGCTTTGCGCTCGCTTTCGATTCGGCGCGTCTTGTGATGCCGTCACGATCACGCTTCCGCTTAGCCTCCATGCCACCCAGCCGCGACGAAGATGACAGCGACGCGCTTTCCGACTTTGAAGTAGAGGCCATTCTCGGTGGGAAGAGGGAAGGGAAGGCTGTGACTCTCGAGGACAGACGCACTATCGTGCAGTCCTCATTCGACGCCTACTTTGCCTTGTCGGCCGCCAAGGTCTCGACGTCTTCCAACCTCTTCTCTGCTCTCATCCAGCCTCTTTCTGCCGAGGAATACGCCGAATCCGTCACCGTGGACTCTCTCGGGGCGAAGCACCTGCAGTCAAGCATCTTGCTCGAACCTGCGCGCTCTGCTCTCTTCTCGCGCCTTCTCTGCGAACTGAACGAGGGCTTTAACCTCATATGCTACGGTTTCGGCTCGAAACGAAACCTTCTCAACCAATTCGCGTCGACGCGATGCTCGAAAGCCGGGCATTGTTGTGAATGGGTTCCAGCCTGAGCTGACGGTCAAGGATGTGCTCGGCTCTATCGAGAGCATTCGCGGCATAACGTCGCTCACTCTTACATCCTGCACGGCCGACAGCCAGGCCCGACGAATATACGACTTTTTTTCCCAGTCGCCAAAGCAGCGGCATCTCTATCTCGTCGTCCACAACATCGACTCGTTTACAGTTCGCACCCCAAAGGCGAAATCATGTCTCTCGCTACTCGCCCTCCATCCGCACATCCACCTCGTCGCCCCCGTCGATTACGTCAAATCCCCGCTCCTCTGGTCGTCGTCAGAGGCCTCCGCCCGCAAAGAGGGCTTCGTCCCGCAAGGCAGGACCGCCCCGCGCGGGTTTACCCGCACGTCTACTCATCGCCTCCGTCGACCACATCAACTCTCTGCTTCTCTGGTCGTCGTCAGAGCCCTCCGCCCGGAAAGACGGTTTCGTACGTAGTAACTGATATTGATCCTATGTAGCGCTGGACTATTCTCAGACCGTGATATCCTATCCCTAACATGAGGAGGCCGTACAACTGAGGCATTGCCTCCGAGTCGGCGGACTTTCGAACCTGAAGGAACAGGAGGGAACCCGCTCCTTTTTTTTCTAAAGTCGAACTGTCCATCGACTCTCAAGTATCTTGCCGATCTCTTGCCGATCATCATGACTGGCAATTCCAAAATTAGATAGCTTATATATCAGTGGGCGTTGTGAGCGCTACGAATCGACGAACTCAGCTCCCCCTAGCTCGTTCTCCCCTACACGAAATCAAGGAACAAGTTTGTCACCGACTCGCACCAAACTGAGTTCCCACCTCATGAATCCGCAGATCCCATGCGATACAGCACCATCGGATTTTCGGAGGAGCAGCTCGCTGTCCTTGCGGTTGCGGAGACTTTCCTCGGCGGCATAGGCGCTCGCGACAAAAATCTGATGCTCGCACAAATTCTCCCATTGGGAGGAGCGACACTCCTTCGCAATGGAAGCCCCATATGCACCACGCTCACCGGTGTTGTGGAGCGCATTCCCTTTGACGATCCGCGAGAACTCTCGGAAATTATCTCGGCCCAGCCGACCATCCTCGTGGACCGGGATCTCGCAATGGCTTGGACACCATACGAGTTTTTAATCGACAACGTTATCGACCACGTCGGCACGGATATCTGGGGCTTTGCGAAGCAGGATGGGAGGTGGTTTATCAGCACATTGGCGGATAATAGCCACAAACCCGAGTAAATGTGAGTTGCCTTCCGTATATCAGAATGAAGGTTCTGAAGATAGTGGTACAACAGTTTATGTAACCACGTTGCATAGCTGTTAAAACATTTCTGATTTCACCCCGGACCCGGGTTCGCGGGATAGAGCTGTGGAAAGGAACGGGGCTCTTCTCTCATCATATGCGTTACGTATTTACGAAAGTGAACATCTTAGCGCAAACCAGAATGATGACGAGGGAAGCAGTCGTATCTCGGAGGCTGTACAGCCCAAAGAGGGGAATGGGCGATCTTGCATGGTTGTAGCTGGTCAGTTGTATTCTCCCGTTTTTCTGGTCGGCAACTGATACGTGCCGGTAATTATGTGCATCCGGGCCTCGAGGTGGCCCGAGGGGTGATAATAATGCATGCATTCAATCAATAAGCTCCGTCGAGGAGCGGCCGCCGTCGTAACGCCCAATAGGCTACATCATCCCTCTATTCGCCGCTCCCAAATCACCTCTAAAAAAGATGTGAATGGAGTCCGGACCATGCACAACGGCTTCGAGACTGTTATGTTCAATATTCAAACGTGGCGAAAGCTGAAGCTGAAGCACCGTCTGTCGGATCACAATCCTGATTCAACCAACATCACTGGCATAGTCCTTATCCGCAAACAACACACAGCCGCGTTCATATCCGTCCTCCTCGGTTATCGAGCCGGCCGTCCTATTACCCCGCGAGTGGTTCCGCCGCATCGCTGAAGATGATGAAATCGTCGTTCCGCCTCTCGGGTTCCGGCTCATCGCTGAAGATGGTGAAATTGCCCGTGCGCAGGCGCCCCTCGAGAGACCCTGCGAATGCCATGCCGTTAATATCGAAGCTCATAACCAGGTGGATATCTTACCACTGGCAGACCCTCCAGTGGATCGGGAGCCTGAAATTGCTCTCGCGGCGGGTATCGCATCTACGAACAAAGGACCCACAATCAGTTCGAGGCACACTCACAATGTGCGGCATACCGATGGGAACAGCGCTAGATGAAGCCAAAACACACGCGAGAAAAACCAAAGTGGAGATTCTGATCATGTTGCTTGATTATGCTGAATGCAGAGGAGACTCGGAAAGAGCTGGTCAGTTCACTCATTTAGGCACTCCAATATATACCCCGCCCGGCCTTACGTGACGAGTCACTAACAGGCATTCTAATATCTTTGGACAGCCTGAGATTGTCATCAAATAATCAACACAACAACTGTTCCGTCTTGGTCAACGCTGCTGTTGACGAAACCCATCTCTCATGGGAACACAATAGAAACTGGGAACATGTACCCTCTTCTGGCCTGGCAGTTCTCGTCAGTTTTTTGGACAGATAATATGACCATAATCAGGGTGAAACATGATTGCTAATTTCGTTCTGGAAAGGACGGTGATTTATATCTAAGTAGCACTGGTTATCTAAAATCTTCACACAATGACTCCACTCCAACAAGTCCTGTTAGTTCTCCTCGCTGCGAGTGCCGCACTCAATGCAATAACTCTGCTCCGGGTGTTCGTTGCCTTGCGTAAATTTTCGCTCAACATTGTCATTGAAAACTGACCAACGGTTCCTTGGTAGGTCCAATTGACGAGCCGCCCCTGGCGTCCGAGCTGCCATTGTCCGTGAGGCCTGCGGTCCTTAAATTTGTCTTCGGGGAACACTACCACTATGAAAACGACACCGAATGGGCGACACTCGTCCCTCCCCACCACGGCCACGTGAAGCTTGGGTCTTCCCAGCTGGAATTCGGTGTGGCCATGTACAGCGACCTTCAGTGCCTCGACACGGTCCGACAATCCATCGTGCAAATGCGCGATGGGTCCACCGCACCTTCCCGAGTCACCGAAGATTGCCTGGGCCAGCTACGACAGGCTATTGACTGCACAGCAGACATTACCCTGGAACCAGCGTTCGTTGTATGTGACGGCGACGGAAAATGTGGCGCGGGGGCTTCAGGTGATTATGTTGATCACAAATGTCGCAATTGGGCACAAGTTCGGGAGTTCGTCGAACAGAATCAGGCAACTTGGGGCAGTCCACTTTGATATCAGTAGTGGAATATGTTTTTGTATTGCGGGAGCAGAGTCGAGGAACGGGTGGCGCCCAGATACCCTGGCCCTGGGAGATGGTTGAAAAGTAGCATCGAAGGACCTGATTCCAACATGATTCCAATTCGGTCAATCACAATGATGACAGTCGGAGATCTGCGCGACAGTCATCTACATCAGTGGCCCAATACAATGGCCACCTAAGTTCGGCATGTTCTGGAAACAGGACCCGGCTGAGCTTAATTATCCTGAGTCTTATCCACCGCTTCATTCAAGTTGAATTATACATCAACGGACTTCGATTAAATATCAGTCATGAGGGAACCCGAATCTGGACGCAATAACAACATCAATAACCCACTACTCGTACGCGCAGAGCCCACTGCATAATGACTACCCCAAAGTTTGGACTAACGTCGCTGTTTGTCCTCTTGACGGTCGTATCCTCTGTGTTCAATTGCCTACTCCTTCCGTATGTCCAGAGATTGTCCACCCTGTCCAAGGAAGTAGGGACACCTCAGGAGCCTAACTTCGCCAGTCAGTCTGCCCAGTCCAGTCCCCGAATAATAGAACTGACGAGTTTCAGAATATTCATTCACGCCTCTCGAGGTTCCTGGATCCTTTAGTTCCGCCGTTAAACCTATGGAGGTGCCGGACACCCAGTATCCGATAGTTGACCACCACAAATGGGCCTCCATTGTTCCAATGAAACGCGGCTTCATTCGACTGGGTCGAGATGGACACCCATTTTCCATCGCACTTTACCATCAGCTGCACTGCGTCAACGCACTACGCTTCACATACGTTACTGCACGAGACGGACAATTCAAGACCGAAGAGCAGCGGAGTGGTGCGTTCGGTCATGCGAACCATTGCTTAGATGTATTGCGACACAGTGTGTTGTGCAAGGCCGATACAACTTTGCTGCCAGTGGGCTCTTCGGAGGCGAGCGTAGTCCGGCGCTGCCGTAATTCAGCCCAAGTGCTTGAATATGTTTATAACAATCAAGGATTTTGGAACGGAATTCCGTACACCATGGAGTCCCCTCCGTAAACTCCAAAGGGTATGTATAGTTACGAACTCTCTCAGGTGTTTTACTTATGAAAATAACAGCTTGGGACTCATGATTCGGCCAGCTATAAAGGGGCAGCTGCGTTCGTTTGGTTTAGACTCCAAGTGTACTGTGCTTTGCTCAGACCAGTATTAGTACAGATATTTGTCCGTCGTGTCTCGCTTTCCACGTGAAAATATGCCACAGTCGCTACGGTCTGTTACCCATATACTACACAGAATTTACCTTTGACTCCGCCTCAACTCCCCGCTCGATCATTCTTGAAATTCTCTTTCATTTAGAGATAGTGTAAATAGCCTTCATATATTATCTCTATTATCTCTTAGGAACGTGTGATCATGCAGAACTTGTCGCTGTATATATACCGACTATCTTCTATAAGGTGGGGTACTACTTTTGGCCTTCCATCACCATTCCGCTCATTCCGGACATCGATTTACTAAGAAGCATCTCGGAATTTGAAATATATGATATATCTGCTTCTCCCGCACTCCGAGTATGCTGATGCGTGAAAACAGCGCATACGGATCTTGGCTCATCACATCCCAGCATGCTGAAACGCTGATCACCGGGTCTTTTCTACACTATGCGGCCCGTTATTAGATTCCGTTCAATCACCTGAGTCCGGAGAGAAAGTAGGTAGGTGTATTCCTGCGCGGTCCCGTTGAGAAATAGCATGAGAATACATTGGGCTATTTTTAATTTTGCAAGCGCAATTTGCGACTCCCCTCGCAGCAGGTAGATAACGCTCGCCAACATCTGTGGGAATTACCTATGTACTGCTCCCTCGTCGGTGAACTGGAGGAGCTAAGATTTAGGATCTATTTGAAGAAGAAGTAGTTCGGCGTTTGATAAAGTCCGATTGATTTCTCCGTACAATCAAGGTATGTGCATCTTCTGCTATGGTGTTTTCTGACCCAGAAACAACCTAATTGTCTCTGTAGCATACTGAACCAGATGAGAATGTATGAAATTCATTTCATTGGAAGCCGATGTTTATCATTCTACTCAAAACGATCTGCGACGCCCGCGACTTCTATAGGGAAAAACAAGGGGGAGGCTAAAAATGTGAACACACACACACATTTTTAGCGTCGCCCTAATATTTTTCCCTATAGAAGTCGCGGGTGTCGCAGATCGTTTTGAGTAAAATGATAAACAGCGGCTTCTACCAAAAAAAACTTTCTATCGCCGCGCTCCGGCCGTTGTTCAACTCCTGTAGATTTTCCCGTCATACTGAGACTGAAACCATATCTTGGACTGGACTGCATGTCATATTCTCATTCATAATAGTCACCAAGTAAACCATAGGTAGGAATGGGTTTGCTTTTTAGCGGATTTTCGGAATTGCATTATTCGAGATGAAACCGTGTGAAAAATATGTACAGCATTATCAAACCGTGTGAAAAAATGCCAAAAACACGGTTTATATTTCCGGCCGTGAAAGACCAACTTCCGGATACAGCTTCACTGCTTCGATTCTCTTCGACTGACGGGCCGTTGAAATCGGCTTTCGCCCCATAGGTACCTTCTCCCGTAGCGCCTTTTTTTGCGATGTTGCGGCTATCCCATTACAGCGGCGGCACGCCTGACATCTTCTGGAGTACTAAGAATAAGCAAGAGTACCAGCGATGTTGTCATTTTCTCATGAAATGATAACCCACACCGCTTTGGTGATCGGAACTTGGAAGCCCTTTGTTTAAAAGCCCGCAAGTACTGTGACCGCAAATTACCAGAGAGCTTGCGATGGCTTCTTTTGGCCGCACCGTAAACCCAGACCAAGCCACCTTCCTAGGATTCGGCCTGGAAGGTGTCGCATATGGTGAATTGCTCACTGTGTCTCGCGTAACATGAAATTCTGATACTATATCTTCACAGGTGTTAACGCTATTTTATTTGGAGTCGCAATTACGGTGCTCATCCGCCGTACTCCACTCAATAACGCTTCAAGAATGCCCATTCTTGCTCTTACGTGTTTCATGTTCAGCCTTGGCACGATCCACTACGCCCTGAACTTCGACAACGTCTACAACAGCCTGGTACGCTTTTTTTCTTTCACTTCGGCATGTAACACATCTGAAATCCGGCGTAGATGGTACATCCGCGACCCCATATCGCGGAGGAGACCCATCTTCTTGTCGGTACGAGGAAATTTTCTTTGTCTCCGCCCGTTGAGCTCATGGTGTACCGTTCCAGGTGCCGACACGATATTTATCCTTTCCGACTTTACTAGCCAGTTGATCTTGGTAGGACACACTCAGCCCCTCACTCGAAATACGAAGAATAATCCATCAACAGATCTTCCGCTGCTACCTGGTGTGGGGGAAAACGATCTGGGTAATTATTCTTCCGCTGCTCATCGCATGCGGCTCTGTCTGTGAGCTTCACCGCCGCCAATTTTTTCTTTCATAATTATGGATCGACAATCTTCGCCGACAGCATGTGGGTTTTCGGTGATCGGACTGGTCCTGGCAACAAGCCCAACGGCCCCTCAAGCACCACCGGCAATTGTGCCCATCGGAACTGCTTCTTTCGCACTGTCCCTCTGCCTCAACTTCATCGTGTCGTCTCTCATCATCGGCCGAATCTGGTGGGTGACCCGCGACAGCCATCTGCAAAGTGTCGTCCCGCATTCGAAGACCACGGTTTCACGGGCGATGGGGATCCTCGTCGAATCCGGGCTCCTCTTCCTCGCCGCGCAATTCGTCTTCGTGATTCTTTTTGCTATCGCTCACCCGGCACAGGCGGTTGTCGAGCCCGTGGCGACCCAGATCTATGTGGGTGGTTCGCGCAGGCATCTTCTGCATACGGTTCTGATGGCATCGACCTTGTATGTAGGGAATCTCCCCGATGCTCATCATCGTCCGAGTCGGCATGGGCACTTCCTACGAACAAACCACCAAAGCACCCATTTCCTCAGTGCGGTTCCTCAAGTTCAACAGACAGGCGGAGAGGGACACTACCGTGGATGACGCAGAGAGGACAGAGCTGTCGGCACACCATTTCGAGTTGTCCGAGTACAAAGGCGGTTCCAGAGGTACTTTGACAGACACAAGGAAGGATCATGTCGTTTGACCGCGTTTCATCCTGAAATCCTTGGAGGATTATTTTCTTGGTGGGCGGAAGGTTCTGTCGGCACGTTATGGCAACGGTTTTGTCGTTGAACTTGCTTTACATTAATGATTTATTGGAGCAATTCAAGAGAGGATCATTGGTGGATGGTTGGCAGACCGAGTTGCTGCTTGGATCTTAGAGTAGATTACAGTTACAATAGAATCACGAGAGGATGTGATATGTATACCAAATTTCAGCTTCAATCCCAGAATGGACCATGAGAGGAGTGACCGGCGGATGGTCGATTTCAGATTAGATCATGAGAGGATTGAGGTCGGCGGACTGAATGTTAGCTTCCATCCCATAATAGATCACAGAGGATTGCAATGAATGGTCTGCCGACTAAATTTCGGCCTCACTTCTTAACAGCGCATGAGAGAATGGCCGGAGAATGGTTTAGCGTAGGCGATGACGAGACAGGATTAGCGCAATCGCGGGCAATAGCAAACAGGAGAGGATTCACAATCCAGGCAGGGAAGCACGAGCAGGATGGGCGTCAGCAGAAGGAGTTTCGGGCAGCGGCTCCGATCAACGATCGGATTATCGGTGCCGACTCCGGACCGGCGTCTCCTTCCCTCTCGAACAGCACTCCTGCAATGGTGGACGCGTAAATCGCGCTTCCCCTCTCGCATTCAGCGGACTGGATCGCGCGCAGGTGGATATCCGCTTCCATTTGTTTCACGTTTCTCTGTCGACGATCTATTAGGTCTAGGTTCACGAGATTCTCCCGGACGGCGGAATCCCACATCCCGCACCACCCCGCCAAACTCGCGAAGCTCCATGCATTCACGCTATTAAAATCTCGTCGCCGCCCACCGAGCCCAATTCATCGCCCGCGAAGATCATCTCCCGATTCAGTGTCGCTCGGCCCTTGGCCTCGCGTGGTCGGGATTCCCTGCGCTGCATTCTCTGCACAGCTGATCGTCCCTAGCAAGCGAGGCGTGGAGAAGCCAGCGAGACCTACGCCGCTCCAATGACCCTCGATGCGCCTATCCTCGGCGCGTCCCAGAGGCGTATTCTATCGGTCAGCGCCCGATGCTTTTCTCGCGCTTTGCGATGCTGTCTCGGGTATGGAGCGCGCTTTCTCGAATGCGACGAACACGTCCGCGCGTGGCTGATTATCGCGGTCTCGTCCCTTGCGTGGACTGCATTCCGTGCACCCTCTGCGAAACTGCCCATCTCTGGCCTGCGCGGTTTCGAGCAGCCGACGAGACCTACGCGGCTCCTTTCGGAGCGTCGCTGGCCCGTTGGCTCCGTTACCCCATCGCCGGTGCGGTTCGCAGCGCTTTTTTCGTCGGCCAGCGCCGGAGGCCGTCTGTGGTGGATCCCCGGGCATACCGCTCCTTTCGTAATTGGAACGAGACGCTTCACCGTACACCGTGCGCCCCGTCGGTTCACAGTGCGATTAGTCATACGCAGCATACTCCCCGGCGGCCAGGCCCCACGGCGGGCTGTCGATGTAGGCGCTGCCTCGGTGACGGGGTTGTTGTCCGGCGCTCAGGATTGACAGGGATCCCAGTCGGTACAGTCCCACATACCCCCGAGCTTATTTGCCGCCTTCCTTCGAACGTCCCACTGGGGACTTCGCCGTGGCCTTTGCGCGCGAGGGGGATTTTGCACGCATAGAGTTCGCCAAGCTGCAGCTCGGTGACCGCGACTTCTCTAGCCCGGGCAGCGAAGCTTTCCTGGCGCCGTCGACGCCGTTCACTCTCCCTGGCGCCGAGATCTGGCTAGAGGCCCAACGCAAGCGCGACGACGCCAGTATCCGGCATTACCCAACCGCAGCGCCGATCCCCTACACCAACCTCCCCGCTCAGCCCGCTTCCCCTCCTCCCCAGCTCCGCCCGTCCCCTCGTTCGTCAATCGAGCTATGCGATGAAGCACTGGCGCGCCCTGCATTGTAGTCGCTATTTTCTTACACTTATTGTCTTCGTTACTACATAGATGCTGTAGTCTCTTGTCACTTCTGTACTGCTAGTAATGAATCTCAATTATTAAACCCAACTTCTCGTCCCCCAGGCCTTTCAAAGCTTTGCGCTCGCTTTCGATTCGGCGCGCCTTGTGATGCCGTCACGATCACGCTTCCTCTTAGCCTCCATGCCACCCAGCGACGAAGATGACAGCGACGCGCTTTCCGACTTGGAAGTAGAGGCCATTCTCGGTGGGAAGGGGAAAGGGAAGGCTGCGACGCTCGAGGACAGACGCACTATCGTGCAGTCCTCATTCGACGCCTACTTTGCCTTGTCGGCCGCCAAGGTCTCGACGTCTTCCAACATCTTCTCTGCTCTCATCCAGCCTCTTTCTGCCGAGGAATACGCCGAATCCATCACTGTGGACTCTCTCGGGGCGAAGCACCTGCAGTCAAGCATCTTGCTCGAACCTGCGCGCTCGGCTCTCTTCTCCCGCCTTCTCTGCGAACTGAACGAGGGCTTTAACCTCATATGCTACGGTTTCGGCTCGAAACGAAACCTTCTCAACCAATTCGCGTCGACGCCATGCTCGAAAGCCGGGCATGTTGTTGTTGTGAATGGGTTCCAGCCTGAGCTGACGGTCAAGGATGTGCTCGGCTCTATCGAGAGCATTCGCGGCATAACGTCGCTCACTCTTGCATCCAGCACGGCCGACAGCCAGGCCCGACGAATATACGACTTTTTTTCCCAGTCGCCGAAGCAGCGGCACCTCTATCTCGTCGTCCACAACATCGACTCGTTTCTAGTTCGCACCCCAAAGGCGAAATCATGTCTCTCGCTACTCGCCCTCCATCCGCACATCCACCTCATCGCCTCCGTCGACCACATCAACTCCCCGCTTCTCTGGTCGTCGTCAGAGGCCTCCGCCCGCAAAGACGGCTTCGTCGCGCCGGGCAAGACCGCCCCGCGCGGGTTTGCCTGGCTGTGGCACGACCTCACCACGCTCGCGCCATACGACTTTGAGCTCTCCTTCGCGGACAGGACGTCCGTGATGGGGGCGCATGCACGCAAGCAGCGCGACGCCGGTGTGGCACATCCCAGCGGCACCGCAATGTCACAGACGGCCGCGCAGCACATCTTGGCGTCGGTCACGGAGCGCGCGCGGAAGCTGTTCAAGCTGATGGGCCAGCGCCAGCTCGAGAGCATAGACGAGGGCGACCCTGCCGTGGACGCCCTGCAGCAGTTCGCGATCCCGTACGATGTACTGTTCCCGCTCGCGCGGGAAAACTTCATCGCGACCAACGACACCGCGATGCGCTCCGTTCTGGGAGAGTTTCGGGACCACGGCTTGGTCGTTGCTGCTCAGGGGAGCTCTGGCGGGGAGGTGCTGTGGATACCGCTGAGGAAGGAAAGGTTGTTGGCCATCCTCAAGTCGCTTGACGTGTCATAATTGGATGTACACGGAGGTTATAGCTATCCAGATTCACAATTTTCGCGCGCCTTCACCAAACTCACTGAAGAATCACTATCTTATCTTATCTTATCTCCCTTTGATCGATCTGACTTCGCAAAATTTTCGAAGTTTTTAACTCATCGACTGCAACAGCCTTGCACCTTTCCTTCGGTCTGGTGCATAGCGCCGCCTAAACCCATATCATTCCCAGGTACACATGCTTACTCATTCGTCATTAGAGACGGCTTACATCCCCGACGATTCTCGGAGCCCATCGATCCAATGGATGATCAAGAATGGCGACATCTGGTTATCATGCGCGGCGCCGTTTAAAATCACGCTGAGCTACCAATGAGCTACCAGTTACAAAGTCCTACCGCCCATGTCCACCGCGCTCCAAGCCCTGCGCAGCGCCGGCATTCGCATCTCCTCTGATACAGCCGAGTACCACCGTCAGTCGCACCCTTATTCTCCCGATGCTTGTGAATCCAAACCGCCCATGCAGAGATCCCCGTGTTCAAGGCGGATCTGAGCGACGCGACGACGAACCCGTCGCTGGTGCTTGCCGCTGTGTCCAAGCCCGAATACGCAGCTATCGTGCGGGAAGCCGTCCAATTCGCGCGAGGGAGGCTCCCCGCCGCGTCGGTGACGGAAATGACGGCGCTGGCTATGGATCGGCTGGTGCGTGGTTTGGTGTCACTGCGCATTGATTTGACTGACGGAAATCTAGCTGGTACAAGTTGGCGTGGAGATTTCTAAGATTGTACCGGGACGGGTGTCGGTCTCTGTCGATCCGCGCATTGCGAACGACACCCAGGCCATACTCCGGAAGGCGGGTCGTTCTCGATTCCACTCCCGATTTCACAAGTTCTGATGCAGAGCGTGCAGAGCCGAACCCTCATGGCGCTTCTCGAGGAGCTCGGCATTCCGCGGGAGCGGATCCTCATAAAAATACCGACGACGTACGAGGGGATCTGCGCCGCGCAGGCGCTCGAGCACCCGGCCGCGGGGGCGCCGATACACACCAACATGACGCTCGTTTTCGGGCGCGTGCAAGCGCTCGCCTGCGCACAGGCCGGCGTGGCCGTCATCTCGCCGTTCATCGGGCGCGTCAAGGACTGGTGGGACGCACAGGGCGGCCCCGCCTCCACCGACCTCTCGCAGCACCCCGGCATCCTCCTCGTTCAGACCATCCGCTCGACGTATTCCGCGCACGGGTACAAGCACACGCAGATCATGGCCGCCGGCTTCAGGGCTGTCGAGGAGATCGTCGAGCTGGGCAAGTACGGCGTCGCGGGCGGCCCCGATGTCGTCACCCTCCCGCCGAATCTCCTCGACGGGCTGCGCACCCGGCAAAATCTCGAGCCGCCGCTGAAGTTCGAGCCGAGTCCGGTAGACGTCGCCGCGACGCCAACTTACTTCGGTGGCGCCAATGCTGCGGAGGGCGCATCTGCGTACGCGCGCGATATTCTGCACGAGATGATTGCAGCGGTCAAGGTCCCCGAGGGCCTCGCCAAATTCTCGGCCGACGCGCAGATTTTGGAGGACTTGGTGAAGCGGCAGGTCATAGACTCGACCGAGGTCTCCGCGATGCTGTAGAGACGTGTGTTTTTATTTTGTATTGTATTGAATATAGAAGTAGGTCTCCATCGTGTGTTGGGGACATGAAAGACCAACGTGCGCCCAGGTCGCCGGTCTGCGACACCCATGAGACAAGACCAACGTGCGCCAAGGTCAGGTCGCGGCGAGCACGCGCACCGGATCAACCCCGGTCTTCTGGGAGACCTTGGCGCTAGCCCTGCCCACCCCCGTCTGCGCCTTGATCAGCCCGAACCCGACGCTGAGCGGGATCCCCGCGACCTTCGAGCGCTGCTCCGAGCGGAAGAACTTCTTGTGCTCCGCGACGGTCTTCTGCAACGCCTCGAGCGTCGTCCACGCGCCCTTGTACCCCAGCCCGCCGCGCTCCGGCGGCAGGCGCGCGCGCGAGTCGTCGAAGATGAGGTGCACGCTCACGAGGTTGAAGAGGGACGGCTGGAGGTTGATGATGTCGCCGTCGAGGGCGGGCAGCTTGTGCGCGAGGCTGAAGCCCGTGGCGAGGAGAGCGGTGCGCGCGAGGTAGTACCACTCGATCAAGTGCTGAGGATGGAAGGATGAGTGCGCGGACGGAGGCGGGCGGAGGAAGCGACGTACCGCGATGAGGAGCATCATCGTAGGCGACATGGAGGGGAACGTGGTCTCACCGTCCATCAATGTTGAGAGCGCGAGGTAGACGTCGTTGTACGTCGGCGGCGGGCCAGGGTCGGCGACGATAAAGGCCTGGCCGCCGATGTCGGGGTTCTTGCTTCCGCTGGAGAGTTCAATCAGCCGCTGCTCGTACAATAAATGGGCGACAGCCGCATTCTCCACATATGTGAAGTTTTGCACCGACGTGCCGATCCACGACGGGTTGACTCCGCGCACGAGGTACGCGCCTGCTCGCAGATCAGGTTACGTTTGGAGGTGAAGGGCGCACGACGTACCGCACAACATGTCGCCTCCGGGGCCAAAGATGCCGTTTCCAGGTCGGACACACCCGGTCCGCAGAACGCCGGCGCGGGACGCGCTTTTATCCGCCGCGCAGACACGGCGCTCGGCGTCGATCTTCGTCACGGCGTAGTTGGAGAAGAAGTCATAGTGCCGCTTGGGAACTATCGCCTCGTCGTCATTTATAACCTGCACGAAGGAGCGCGGCGCCGTCTCCCATGGCCACAGCAGGAAGCGCGAACTCCGTACAGATACGGAGGCGGATGACGTGTACACCAGCGCCGTGGCGCCGATATCACGCGCCGCGTCGATAATGTTTTGCGTGCCAATAACGTTGACTTTGGCGGAATTCGGTAACAGGGACTTGCTTTTCTCATAAAAGCGGATGTTTGCCGCCGTGTGGAAGACCGTTATCTGCGGCGCAGGGACGTCGTCTGGCCAGGGCGCGTTGAACGCGGCACGGACTGCTGCCGCGTCCGATACGTCCGCCTGGATGAAGTGGACATCTTTAGCGCGGCCAGTGGTGAGGTCGTGCCGCACGGGCGCACGAATGTCTACGACGCGGATTCGTTTCGGGTCTTCCCCCCGCTCCAGCAGCTGAACGACGATCCAGCCACCGAGAAACCCCGCCTGACCCACATCAAGCACCGGATTAGTTGCGGCCTCCCGGTGTGAGCCAAATGATTCACTCCACCGACAACAATATATCTGCGCCCTGTTTTTGGGGGAATTTGGTCGGCGATGGAGATGGGGGACTCTCGGAGCCTTGCAGCAGTTTCATGCACGTCTTCTGGCGTGACCCGGGCGGGGGAGAAGAACAACGCGCTCTCTGGGACGTCGGTGAGACGGCGGTCGTTGAGCTGGACGTATAGATACAGCAGGACGGGAATAAGGAGCGGCGCGACGACCCACAGCCATGCCATGAGGAGAAAGATAGAGTTCTCAGCAAAAGGGTCAACTTGAAGTCGAAAAGCCGATCGCGATTTTTGTTGGTAAGCGCCATGTCAGCGACTCGGCGTCATCCGTGTGTGAGCCCGATACAGTCGGATGCACGGTCATGTGACCGCAGAGTGCCGTGAAGTGGACCCTGTGGAGGCATGGCGGGTATCAAAGTGAGAGAAATATTGAGTATCCAATGGTCCATCGAGGCTGCTCAAGTAGTATATTTCAAGTTTCCGAACACTTTAGCGCTGTAAAATTTGGTACACAGGGTTGACACAGGGTGAATTAATGGCGTCCAGACTTGGTCCAGACCTTCCCTACCCTATTAGCCGAGTTATGTAAGCACCAAATCGGGATGTATTCCCACGGAAATGGCCGCAAAAGCTCGTATTTTAGCCTCAATCTATCACCTATCAGGCTGTGATGCGCGCCGTTTGTTGGCGCAGAAACTCGTGTTCAAACGTTCCCCGACTTCCCTGCACCTTCAACCGGTAAAAAATAACCGGACTTTTTTTACCCTTCGCAACGCATTTTCACAGTCCTCCGACCAAAATCCGAAAAGTCGTCCAGACCCACCCTACCCTATGAGGCTGTGTCTCGACTTCTTCCGGCGGGTACCTCTTGAGCGCTGGCCATGAGTAACACCGGAGTTTGCACCGATGAGCCGCGCACCAAAGCACCCACCACCTCACGCCACTACCGTTCGCGCGGCTCGAAGAGTTGCTGTTGACGTCTCGGAGAGTGGTCACACAGTTCTGTGGAAGCCGTTACACTGGCAGAGAAGTATCCCGTGTCTTATACTGGGTGGCTAATATTTGAGCAATATTCAGTCAATATTTCCCTAATCCGCTCTGTATTGGCCGGATTCTGGTCGCTGCGTTTTTGCCTCAAACTCCGGCGTAAAATTGGTCTCTGGCCATGTAAATTATTTCAGTCGCCAGGTATACTGGAGCTCGATGGTTCTTACAACTTGCACTTGAATCTCGGCTTAAACTTCACACATTGTCTTTGGTGCACGAATAAAAAAAGCAAAATAGGATTGCGGCCCTAAAAAAGTCCTGACCTAGCCCGCACCAAAACACCTGACCTAGCCTACCACGAAAAGCTCTGACTAAACCCGCCTTCCAACTGCTGACCGACCCTGAAGCCAACTCTTGACCTAGCCCAATTTAACTCCAGACTGAGCCCGATTTCTATGTCTTGGCCGAGTCCGGCTTTTAGATTTTTGTACTCCTGACTTAGCCTGACTTTTGTAAATTTCAACTGCAGACTTAGCCCGACTTTTGTAATTTTCAGCTGCGAACCTAGCCCGACTTTTACTAATTTCAACTCCTGGCTGAGCCCGATCTTTGGATTTGCAATCAGTCCGCCTTTTGTTCCCTCATTGCCGCCATACCCAGAGTCATACCCATAGAATTATATTGTATTGTCACTATAGTTCACCCTAAATATTCAAGTCTCTCCCCTGGAGCGAGCCCCGCAAACTTAAATTCTTGGTGCGCTTGCTTCGACGAGGCCGCGCAGGCAATATAGGGAGTGGTTGGTGGTCTGAAGAGGGTGCAATCGAAGTCAATGGGAACTCGACTCCGCTCCCGATATCAGACTTGTCTGGTAATTCAGGACGGCTATTCCAGCGCATGTGAGCTTTGTTTTTTCAGCCTTGGATTACTTGCGACACTCCAACCTCCGAGTGGAGAGATTGCTGCAAGAATGTCGCATCTACCAACGATTTCTTTGAAAGTAGTGAGTGGTAAACAATAGACATGAAAATTGCCCCGTGAACATATATTTAGTCCGAAATATAACCTTGTTTGGGGGATTTGTAGGTACCAGTTGAAGCCATGGCTTGACTGGCTTGGCTTGGCTGGCCTGGCTTCTGGCTTGAAGCCAGGGCCAGCAAAACACTATCCCCGACAGCATGTGGCACAAAAAAGCCGGCTCGCAGGGAGCTAACACGTTGCAGACATGTTGATAGGGGTTTAGCCCCACATAGTAGAGTAGAACTTTAGGTTCAGAGAATAAAGTTGGGAGCAGCCCAATTCCAGACGCAAACGGGTTCATTCAGGCCGGGGTCCATGCACCGGCACAGCTTTAGCCCGAGTAGATGAGCCCCATCACTGAGCTGCCCCACCGCACCACTGGCAGCGTTGAACATTGAATGTTATTGCTGTTTGCATAAATGTTGGCCATACTGCCTTTTTGAGAAAAACACGACTTTTGAGTCGTAAACTGTATATCACCTGTATCTCGCTCACTACCACCACAAACTGAGATGTTTCCAAGCACTACTTGTCTGTCCGCGCGTTTTGAGCATGAAAATGAAGTGTTCCGCTCAATAACAAGGGAGATCGCAAAAAATCGGGTATGTTATAGCAAAAGCTTATAGCTCCATGACGGACGCAGCTACCGACTAAAGAAAAATACTAGGGGCTTCCTCACGGTCCCCTCAATGACTCCATGTCGAGAACTTCCAAGTTAGAGATAAATCCACCCCAAATAATGAACTGGTATAAATACAGGCAAATGGTGCGCTGCGCCGCCGAGGGAAAAGTCACCACACCACAAGTTGAACACGAACTCCCACGGAGGCTAAAACTCTTTGTCGGCCTTGTAATCACCGGAGGTTCCATGCGCGTTGCTGTCTGTTCCAGCGGTGCGAGTGCCGCCCGAGGATGCGAAGGCGATGGTCGACGGGTATGCTGGTCGGCTGCTCGGGAACAGCTCGACGTCGGTGTTCATTTTTTCGCGGAGGTGGTGGCGCGTGTTCCGGACGGCGAGGAAAGAGCAGCTGTGCATGCGACTGAGGACAAAGAAGAACGCTCCGTATACGAGCGACGTTTCATTGGTGACGAACTGTAGCAGTGTTCAGCGTTGATCAAATGGGAGAACCGAGTAAACGTACAGTAATTGCCGTCGCAATCGCAAACACACTGAAATCAAGCGCGAAAGATGAATGGAGCGTTTATGTTGCAGGAGACGGCGGCTCACGTTGTCACAGCGCCTGAATTAATGTTCAGACTAATCAGGAAGGAATACTGTGAGTTGCATGGTAAAATAATACCTGTGTTCAGTGAGTATCGCATCAGACTATTGATAGTCTGATTCATTCCCCTATACCATTGCTTTAGTATCTGTAGTTCAGCCAGAAAAACAATGCCCACTTGCGAAGTGCGATCTGCTTCTTCTGCGTACGCAAATAATAAATCATGGCACAAGTGATAAGCACGTCGCATGCTATGCTTGCTGCCATGCCGCTGATAGTCCAAGGCTGGGTGGAAAAGAGTCAGTACACGGTATCGACCCCATGTGCACACAAAACCTTCACTGCCTCGGATTCTTCAAATTTCATGACGTCCTTCCTGAAAGGTTGGGTTTAGAAATCGTCCAACCAGGCCGGAATGTATCTCACGCTATCACAGTGAAACCTGAAGACAGAGGATCCACAGTCAGTGACCTTTATTCGAATCCAATCATTTCTGCTCACCGATGCCGCAAGCTGTGAGCAGAGTTGGAATCAGAGGAGAATCTCAATGTCTGGATACGTTTACCCAGCTGTCCTACGCTTAGAACGCCCTTTGAAGAGGTGAATACTATGCGTGGCATATTCAGAACGACACACTCACAATAATGAGCGGTAAGATGGGTTTGTTTCCCGAGACTAGGGGAAATGTCATCTCGGACCACATGAGCAATGAGGGGGATGGACGAACGATGGTAAATTCGGTAAGCGAAAAATCTTTGAACACAAGTCAGACGCTGCGGAGGGGAAATAATAATTCACGGACAGTTGGACCATCAGAGCAATGACATCCTCAACAACCACTTGGGCCTTCCACCTTGTTCAGTGAAGGGAAGTTGGAAAGTATAGATAGGGGAGGCGCACCAGGAGACTCCTGCACACCACAATTAAATCAGGATGGCTACTAGAACCTGGCGAATATGTTTTACCAGCTACTGGATTACAGGACGACGTAGTCTCCGAAGTTTGTCACCGTGTAGTGATAGTAGAAAACGCCCAAAACAACGACGTGGAATGTATCAAGAGTGCTAGAGTTGAAAGCCTGCGGTGAATATACTTGAAAAGAGATTCTGGGGGAAGACATACACAAGAAATGCTACCTGAAATTTCGAGAACGGGTGAGCGTGGTAGGACAGCGGGAAATAAATGGCCTCACAAAGCTCTTGAGGTGGCCACCATCCTCGCTGCTGTTCTCCGTGTAGTATATATACACCTGAAGACATGTAACACCGTAAACTCTGTGAATGACAGTTAGCCGACGGCGAGGGACATGACTTCAAGGGCAGCGCACGCGGTGGAAACTAAGATGCCGATGAGCGATGCGCCGAGAAGATCATCCAAGGGCACAAGAGATGGCATGGTGGCAAGGCCAATGTAGAACCGACTTGTAATGCTCCAGGGGCCAGAACAAGGCTTTATGCTTTCAGCCCATCATGAAATGCCCCCAGCATTTTGACCTATTTGAGGGGAGTGGGTCTCACTAGTGATGAGGATGAGGTGCACATCTTACATCTATCAGAAGGTGTTCTTGTTGACCCATCGCGTAGATAGGTTTGGACAGGCTGGGAATGACGCCGGACGGTGAAGCCCGGATATCATGTCGGCACCACCTGTGGGCAGAGATCGAGCGGTGGGGAACAAGAAATCTGTATTTGTAGGGTAACGGTGTACTAGTATCTTGAATTTCATCACAATTTTCCGTCGCTTCATGATGTTTTATGAGGAATCTACCCACCTATCCAGCCGAATAAATCAGTGCAAGCAGTCAACATGAAATGCCATGAATTCAACACAATACATTGTGAAAAAGACGTCGTGAATGTTCCTATATTCGTCATGAACTTCAAAACCGAGGATATACAAGACACGGCGCACTCACCTATTCCGGAAGAGCGGCTCTTCTGACGATACACGGCTCAGAGCCGCGTTTGAGGGGTGAAAGGCCGCGCTTTACCTTAGTCTCAGTTCCCGACTGCTGCGACATCCCAATTTGGGAGCCCTGTCGTGTCGTGGCAGTCGGGAACTGAGACTAGCTTTACCTCAAAGGTGGCACCCGCTAATTGGGGCGCGGCCTAATCCCGCCGTTGATAACAGTGGCTGTGCACTGTTTTTCTTCCTTCCGACCTCCATGGCCGTCCCCCTCCTCCCCCACGCCTCACATCGACCTACGGCCATCGACGACTCCGATGGCGACAAATAACTCACCCGCCTACATGAAGTGGGGTGCTGGGCTGTTCCGCATGTATTAAGAGACCTCCGGTGAGCTATGCAGCTGTGTGTGTATGCGTGCCGCTGACGTGCCGCCAAATGTTCACGAAGCCGTACACCGACACCAATCCCTACGCCTTCTTCGGCACTGCATGAATCGTCTTACTGTCTTTCCTAGAAGCACGGGACTGCGACTACTCCGAGTGCGACACTATCGTGAGCGTGCCGACGCAGCAGTGCAAGCATCAAAAAAACCCGCGTTTCAGCTCGGTTTATTTTACGTTCACTGCGCGGCGCGAGGCCTTTGAGACTTCCCGAGCAGGGTGTGAAGGAGCAGGCACCCGAATACACGTGGTGTCACGGCGAGTTTTCTAATATTCATGTGCGAGCGGTGTTCCAGTCTGTCCACGGGAGGGGCTTAAAATACCACGTCGTAATCGATATTCATCACATAACATTGCTGCAATTTACTTGCGTTCAACGTTCTCTAGGAAAAATGAGCCAAACTTCTCATGGGCCGTGCTTTGCGTCAAGCACGGCCCTTCTACTCTCAAAAACGGCTCATGTGCCGTGCTTTGCTGCGCAATTGCCACCAATGGGAGTGCATCTGCCGTGTTTGAGCGGGGCCGCCCTTCCCAATCGGGTGAGTGCGCCGGGTTTCGTCGATCCCGTTCAAAACCCCTGTTCATGGTGTTTCATCATGAAACCATGTTGAAGGATCAGGAAATTCAAGGCTTAGCATCATGAATTTCCTGCCTCGACGTCGTGAAAGAGATGCGGAAATTCATGATGGTTTCTCTTCATAGTGACAGTTCATTAGTTGAACTCAGGTCTACTGTACTATTTCGACCGAGTGTTCACCCCATGTCACGCGTCACCACAAGTGTTCACTTTCTTAGGTGTTCAATTCTCGGCAATCACATCAAAATTACCATAAATGGAAATCCGGCGAATGGCGGAGAGGAATTTTTGGTGTTTTTCGGCCTATTTGAGCCTCGAAAACTCAATGTCACCGTCACCAGTACCAGAAGTGTTCAGTTCAGAGGGTCGCGTCACGCGTCACCTGAACACTCGGTCGAAATAGTACAGTACGAACAGATCCTCGGGATTGAATCGGAACCTAGGTAGAGTTCGGATAAATGTGCAACCTCCCAAGAGAAAACGGCTACTTCTATCTTATGCACGGCAGCCAGGGATGATGAAAATCAAACGCAGAACTAATGTAAACTCGTTTAATTAAATCTGGCCTGCACCAGAGAGTTCGGCGCTTAAACAACGTGGAGATCAGCAATTCCCCATCTCTTGTATTATGGCAACCTGTGGGATGTGTATGAAGGCCCTTACTGGACAAAAGTGAATGGATCTCCCACGTAGGGCAGAATTCGTCGAGATCCTTAGTGATCTTCGTAGATTTCCATATTTCTTCGAGATCTCTGTAGATCTCAAGGTTTTTTCGTCGAGATCTTGAGATATCTGCGTCAATTCTTTGGTTTGTTCGGGATCTCGGGATATCTTTGGAGATCTCTGCCTGGTCGAGATCTCGAGGTATCCTGATTGTTTATTTTCTCGTGTCTTTCTAGAGCTCCCTTGGAGCTCTCGTCTTTTGTATTTCAAACATGGGTGCCGGCAATGTGGCTGGCCTGCCGCGGGGGCCGAGAGCCGGATGTGGGTGATGGCCGTGGGCCTGCCGCGGTCGACGTATACTTATCGCTGGCTCAGTTCATAACGGTTGCCGCCCATCAACCTCGACACTTCACAGGTTACCCTTAATCCACCATTTGGACGCAAGACAATTACCTACAATTTTCGGCCTGCAGACCTCTGACAGAGCTTTTTCACGTTTAGGTACGGCAACACTGTTACACACGGCACGTTCGGTCGGCTGCGGCACTCTTGGCCGTGGTCGAGATCTTGATGTACTACCGATGTTGACGAATTGCTGAAACACCCGACCTCATTCTGAGTGCGCAACAATGTGCCTAAGATCTCTGAAGATCTCCCTGGCATCTTGAACAGATACATCTTGCTTCAAGAACAGTGTTTTCGCGTTTCGTTTCGAGATCTCGAGGAATCCCGATCAATTTGTCGAGATCTCGAGCTTTCTTGAGAAATCTATATAGATCTTCATGGATCTCGAGCTATAGTGGGCGTGCGGAGCGAAAAATGGGGTTTTGTCCAGTAAGGTCCCCCAAAGATGTGTGTCGAAACGACACCCGGCTCACTGCCTGTCCAATTGAATTTTTGTGTTCCGCACCTTTCCCGTTCGGCGCTTATCGGTGAAAGAAACATTCGTTACAATGATACCGTGGATTATGTGATGTGAGCCCGAGACCGCCTTTCCACCGTTCCGCACCTTTAATCACCGCGCTCACCGGTGTAAGTATTATGGCCACTTGATGTTTAGTGATGAAACGGCCATCTTCCTTTCCAGCCCCTGAAATTCCGCGCGGAGAGTTCAGGGTTGGAGTGCGAGGGCAGGTATACCCCCTGGAGTTAAAGTCTTTTCTCCGCATTCCCTCACATCAGCAAAACCGGGATTTTGCAGTAGTGCCGTAGTGCCGGTAGTAGCCGACGTCATTACGTAGCGCTGTGTAGCGCTGTGTAGTGGTGCGTAGTGGCGGCTCACTGTGTAGTGGCGGGGTCACTACATAGTGCTCTGGAGTGGCGGGGTCACCACGTAGTACTGTGTAGCTTGATGGCTCTGTATAGTGCCTGGGAGCCAGCTTAGTGCAACTGCGTAGGGACTCGCATTCAACAAACCCTAACCCTATACAAATGGAAGATTTCAACATCAATTAAAGGATTTGAACGCTCAATGAGTATGTGAATGACGAAAATGAAGGAGTGGGTGCTACAGGGCAGGCTGAGTGGGCTTTCGAGCTTTGACATCAATGGGTTTCCATGTAATTTTCAGTTACAGACATATATTGAAAGATCGCAACGACTAAGTATATAATTACGGCCGCCCGCTCCTTGACCAATGTAAAGAAAGTCGCAGAGCGAGGGGAACGGGGAGGGTGAGGATGAGCGTGAACACCACACACGGGGAAACGGCCCAGCGCAGCCACGCTGCAACGTCCTCCGAGGGCGGCCCACGGAACGGCGGCGGCGGCAGCACGCGCAGGCTCAGCGGGGTCTGCCCCGGCGCGCGTGCATGTGGGACGACTGGCAGCGGCAGGAAGCCCGGCGTCGTGGGCGGCGGGAGGAAGAAGAACGACGGCGGGAGGAAGAAGAACGACAGCGAGGGCGGCTCGGCAGGGCGCGGCGGGTACAGCGCGGACGGGCGCGTCAGGAGCAGCGTGTGCAGCGCGGGGAAGCGCGGGAGGACCGTGTGCATGACTTTGTAGAGCTGGAGACGATGGTCAATCAAGGGGGGGAAAAGAGGTAAAGTGAAGAACGCACCTCCACCGCGCGCACGGTGCTGCGCACCTCGAGCAGCGCAAGCCCCGGCGCACCCTTCGTTATCCGCGTCCCATCCGTGGTAGCAGTATTCTGCGCTGCGAGCCCCTCGCCGACCTCGCCCCGAGCGTGTGCAGCACCTTCTCGATCGTACGCCGCTCCACGCGCGCACCGAAGAGGACATACAGCGCGAGGCCTTCTCCTTCTTCCTCTCCCCCGTCCCCACTCCGGGACGCGCGCGCCAACACCCCGCCCGCGCCCGCCTCGTACATCGGGCGCGCCACCGCAATGCGCAGCACGCGCAAGGCTGCCCTCCCCCCCTCCAATCCCCACTCGCACTCGCACCCCTCTCCAGCCCCGGCGGCCGCACATACACCGCGCGCGCCGTCACCTTCCGCCCCTTCACCACGCCCGCCCTTACCACCTCCCCCTCGGCCTCCGCGTCCGAAAGGGATAGAACGCCACAAGCGCCTCGACCTCCGCGTTGTGGCTGCGCACGCGGTGCCACCCGCGCTTTGCGTGCGGGTCCGGCGCGAAGCGCGCAAGTGCCGCGGCGCTCAGGCCTTTGTGTGCGCCGTTGGTGTTGAGGGCTTTGACGTTGTCGTTTGCGGGATGGCCGGGAGCGAGGGAGGCGGCGGGGGGCGAGGAAATAGGTGCAGCGCACGTGAGGCGCGGGAGGATGCGCGGCGAGCGCGGGCGGCGCGTGCAGGTGCGCTTCACGCCCCGCCCCGCGCTCGCATGCCCGGCAGGGCGTGAAGCCGTGCCAATGCACGCGGGGGGGTAGGCTTCAAGCACGGGGGCGGGGTGGAATGCAGGGGATGTTGAGCACCGGGGGACGTGAGCGGGGGTGGGGCCGGCGAGCGCTGGCGGCGGGCTAATGTGTGCCGGGGTAGGCTTCAAGGGCGGCGGCGCGGTGCGGGATGCGAAATACGCGGGGGAGGGGGAAGCGGGATGCGAGCGCAGTGCACAAGGCTCTCGCAAGCTTGTTGCCAATGCGTGAGATGGGGAGATCCGATGCTTTTCAAGGACGTCGACGCGGAACGCGACATGCACGGGGTGCGGAGTGAGCAAGATGTGCACGTCAAGCACGGGGGGTGCGGAGCTGTGGTAATGAAGACAGCGCGGGAAACGAGGGAGCCGCTCGAGCCGCAGGGGTGGCATTCGTAGTGGCGTGGCCCGATGCGCTGCAAAGACGGCGGCACGAGCCCGATGCTCTAGGGCGGCGTCGCCGGCGTGGGATCCAGGATGCACCTCGTCCTCCAGGGCGGCGGATGTGGAAGGAGTGCGGGGCGGGAGCGCGGACGGAGTGAGGAGCGAGGAGCTCTTCTTGCGCCTAGAGCGAGGCGAGAGCTCCACTGTCGGCGGCGGGGGTGGGCTGTCCACCTTCGCGGGATGTGGGGCCGGGAGCTGAGGGGTGCATACGTGGAGGGCGGGATAGGTTTCAGCGGGACGGTGGCGTGCGGCGGACGCGAGCGGTAAGTACGATCGAGGCGCACGGCAGAGGCGGCACGGGACGCGCAGAGGAGATGTGGTGTGGCGAGGACGGGGAGGGCGATGGAGGCGGGTGCGGCCGCCCAGACGATTCTGAGGTACCTGGGAGCGGAGTTGATGTTGTATAGCGATAAGATGTCGACGGGGAATAATCCGGCGAATAATCCGGCGTCGATTCGACATCCAGATCGCGCGGTAGAGGTGGATACGGAGAGTCAGTCCGTGGCGACCCCAAATTGTTATCGGAATAATGGGATGACAGGAATGAGATGCTGCTCGCATTACTCGATGAACGCAAAAGGCCGCCTGTCCAGGACATCGGCGGTTCGAGGAATCTGATCGTCGGTGCAGCGGGGGCAGGGGATGGAATAGCACGTATGTCCCTCGATCCACCGGGCACGGAGAAGGAGCGTGGGGCATAGGGGAGGGTGCGGAAGGCACAGTAAAGGCGGCGCGCGGGATCGAGCGATGTAAAAAGTCTGCCAAATCGCGCAACTCATCTCTGAGCGCTCGAACATTGTCCACAATATTGTGGTTCTCTTCGCCTCTGATATCAGCGAGCCTGCGCAACTCGTCCGCCAAATGCTCCAAGGTGACGCCCTGCGTGCTCGCCGTACGGCAAGACGGCACGGTGTCCAGCACCAAGTGCAGCGAAGGGGCATCTTCGTGCGGTGTAGTCACGCTAAGGCTCCCAGAACCTCGGGTGTTCGAAGACTGCGAGTAGACGGCGCCGATGACTAGCGAAGTGAATGAGTACAATAACGTGGCTTACTTAAGTTGAGACATACCGGTGGGCGACTCGGGCGAGGCGTACTGAGTAAACTGGTGGTCGCTGGTTCCTCGAGCGGCTCCGATTCCGGGAGGGATCCATCGAACACCGATGAATGCACGGAAGATGAGTCACACATGAACGATGACTGCGAAAGTACCGATAACGTCCTTCCAAGTGACGACGACGAATCGCTCGGGAATCCCAAACTCGAGGGCGTCGACACGTTCGAAAGGCTGGACGGAAGTGGCGGAGTCACCGTCGATGGTATCGAGCCCGGGATGGTGCTCAGGCGGTCGAACGAGGAGATGGATTCCGTCGGCCAAAGGAAAGATGTCTCTCCGGAAGTGTCGGGCGCGTCGTGGAGCGCGATGGAGCCAACGGAGGGCGAGGCCGCGAGGATGGAAGACTTGTACGTCCCCCTAGATGCGCGGCCCCAGCTACGCAGGCTTGAAAGTGCGCGGGACAGCAGCGTGAGATTCGACGAGATGTTTCGGACATGGTTCTGCTCAGCTCGGATGGCGCCTCGTACAATGTCGACGGCGCCACTCGGGACTCGATGGGCGATGGCCCCGACATGGACATGGAGGACACAGATGAAAAGGCGAGCGACATGGGCGTAGCGACATCTGAAGACTCCTCTGAACTCTCATACGGCGTCGGGGGCTCGAGATGCGGGAGGGAGGTGCTGTTTGTCGAGAAAGACAGCGATGAGATCTCTGAAACGGACGAAGAAGACGCAAAAATCGTCGACGCCGGGAGAGGCGGATGATACTGCTCGGAAGAGACGGTCGACGGAGGAAGCGGCAGATACGATGACACCGAGGATGGTGGGAGCGGTGGATACGATGACACTGACTCTCCAGGCTAACGGCGCAGCGAGGAGGAGTATGAGCATGGGCAGGGTCGTCGCATAGATAAGAGAACAAAAAAAGTGGCAAAAGGGACTTGAGATTCAGGAGGCATTGGCCACGTGGCGATAGAACACGTGAGCAAATATTTGGTCGCGGTTCGTTTCGCTTCTTTCTCTTTGTCCACCACCTCACCTTCGTTCCACATCCGCCTGGCGCATGGTTGCCAAACGGAACTCGCATCTCCCTTTCGCTCGCTGGCGCCCCTCCCCTTAGCTCCCCTACCAAGCGGGCTGGCAGAACCTCACGGACCTCTTCCACGTCGCGGGCAACATCATCCGTGCGGGACATCAACCTCGGCGCGGACGGGCGCCCCAAGGGCTTGGGCACCGTTGTCTTTGAGACGCCCAAGGACGCTTTGGTGGCGATTAATCAGTATTTCGTTTCTCTCTGTGTGGGTATTTGTGCTGAGGCGGCGTGATGCATGTAGGCATGTACCACGGGACGGACTGCTACGGGCGGACGCTTGAGGTCCGAGAGGTGTGTTGTTTCCTCCTTTCTACTCCCCTCCTCCTCGCCCGTCATGCTTCTCGCTCCTTCTCCTCCTCATCCTCATTCGTACCCATACTACTGCTTCTCGTTCTCGTTCTCTCCTCCCCCCTGCCCTCTCCTCCTCTCCCTCCTCCTCCCCATCTCGATCTCGCTCTCCTCCCTCACTTGCTTCTCGCTGACTTGCTTCTCCTCGCCACGTCGTCCCTCCTTCCTTTCCCCCTTCTGCCTTCTCGACGTAGTGCTGACATACCCACACATCTAGGATCGCTACGCAGGCCTCTCCGGCTGCGACGGTTTCCGCAGCGACGCGCGCAGCGGTCTCAGTGGCCTCGGCAGACGCGGCGGCGGGCTGCGAGGTCTGCGCAGCAGGGGCTTCCGCAGTGGGGGCGGCTACGTGGGCGTGACTTCCCGAACCCGAACGAGGATCTGTAGGAGGGTTATTCGGGGCCGGACCAGAGGGGCGCCAGCACGGCGTATGGCGGGGGCGGGGGCGGGGGTGTATTTGGTGCACATGGGGGCGGTGGCGATGTATTTGGTGGGCATGAAGGAGGGGGGCTGGCGGTGGGCGGGGCAGGGTATGTGGAGCACGAGCCGAGCATTAGGAATGTGAGTTTCTTTCTGCCTTTCTCCCTCTTCGTCTTCTTTGTCACAGTGCTGATGATTCATTTGTAGCTCCTGTGGTCAACGGCAAACGAGGACCTGGTCGAGCTGTTCGAGACGACGGGGCAGGTCGAGCTGGCCGATCCTGCTTGACGGCGCACGGTCCAAGGGGTGCGGCCTCGTGCAGTTTGCGCAGGTGGGCGAGGCGGAGACAGCGATTGGTGCGTTGCGGTTTCTGGTCCTCGCGCTCCTGCCTTTCGTTTTCTGCTACCCCTTCCTCGTACTCGTACACCTTTGTCGTGTTCTGGCACCCGTTCCTTGTACTCCCTTACCTGTACACATACCTTCCTCCCTCCGTTGTACGCTCCTCTCCCCGCCCTCTCTTCGTCATCCTGTCCTTGTATTCCTCATACTCTTCGCTCACTCTTCCTCGTCCTTTTACTGCTGCGCTCACTTCGCATACTCCGTACCTCCCTCTTTCCTCGTCCTCCTTCCTCTTCTTTCTTCCTGCCTTCCTCCCACTTCCTTGTACTGTCCATGAACGGCACGACCACCCCTTCCACCACCACCACCACCACTTCCATGACCCCTGCCGCAGCAGGCGCTGGCGCAGGGACGGCGTCGCTGAGGACACCTACGTCGGCGAGTGGCGGCGCGGGGAAGCGCGGGGGCATGGCGACGAAGCGCACGGGAGGGGGCGGGAGTACAGCGGGTGTTGCTGCGGGCGGCAGGTGTGCGATCATCGCGGGCACGTAGGGAATGGGGCGCAGCAGCCACAACGGGTCCACGACAAGCATCACCTGATCGTCGGCTGCCGCGCGTCGTCGTCTTCGCGCTCCTCGCCTAGCAGAGGCGGGCTCAGCGTCGTCCCCAGCATCGACGTTGACAGCACCGGGCTCGTCGTTCATGTGCGACGTCCCCTCCCTGCAGTGCCTTCTCTCCCCCTCCCTGCGGTGCCTTCTCTCCCCCTCCCCGCCCGTCCGCCCATCTCCACCCTCGCATGCATCCTCATGGTCCCGCTCCCGCTCCGCATCCGCAAGCCAGTTCACCCCGTCAAACCCACCCCCTTCTTTTCGCGTACCTCGCGCACCACATCCGCCAGCGACATCTGCGCTGCACGCACCGCGCACCGCAGGGTCCAGCGGTCTCTGCGCTTCATGCGCAGGCGACTCCCGCGCCGCGTCCGCGCGCTGGACCTCTACTCGACGACTCAAACGGTGACGTGTGTTGCGGCTTAAGTACATTATGTTTGTTTTGTAGTAGAAATGCATCAGATTTGAATGTTGAAAATGAGAGATTTGAGCCAGCAATAGCGTCTAATACGAGATAATACAACCACTATATATAGATTCACTACACAGTGCTACAGAGCACTACGCAGCAACCCTAACCCTACGGAGTGATGCACGTGCCCACTACACGGCACTACACAGCAAGGGGTCCACTACACAGCACTACGCAGTGCTGCACAGAGGGTACCCCCCACTACCGCACTACAGCACTGCACAGCACTGCCGTAGTGCTACGCAGCGCTGCCCAGCAACCCCAGGGTTTGCTGATGCAGCTGACCGATGCGTGAATTGTAACGCCGAGTTTTCTTTTTCAGACTTCTCGCCGTGTGGACCTGTTTCAATTCAATATTTTCGCATGCTTGAGAGTACTCCCTGCACCATTTTCAGATTTGTCAGTCGCCTTGCTTCAACCGGACCACCCAATGCATCATCCCACCATCTCTCGTTCTCCGGCACTTTCTTCCAGCCGCCTGACAGGAAATCACGCATCGCCTTAGCACCATTATTACCACCGGATCTCCAAATCGCTAGAATGGTTTCTCAGTGAGGTAGGGGGTTGGTCGCAGAATACGGAATGGAAGGGTTTGGCGAAAGTTGGGAGAATCCTTCGCATGCAAATGCGACGGCGGGAGGCACATTAACTCGACCAATCTTCATGACCATGTCGCTTATCCTGTGACTTATACTGGGCGGCCAATATTTGAGCAATATTCAGTCAATATTCGCCTATTACACTCTGTATTGGCCGGATTCTGGTCGCTGCGTTTTTGCTTCAAACACCGGTGTAAAATTGGTCTCTGGCCATGTAAATTATTTCATTCGCCAGGTATACTGGAGCTCGATAGTTCTTACAACTTGCATTTGGATCTCGGCTTAAACTTCACACATCGTCTTTGGTGCACGAATAAATATTGGGTGAAATTACTTGGTATATTGTTGGGGAAGTGAGGATACTGTAAATGAGATTGAGAGAGGACTACCGATAAACAAAGGGAATCATAATGAGCGATAAGGAAATGTGCAGTCTATGCATCGATCTCCGACCAATCGCTCCCCGCGTCCTCCTCCGAAGCCTTGGGCTTTTTCGGCGCCGGCTCGGAGGCGGCGGGGAGGAGGAACGTGTCGATGTCCGATGGTGAAGGCGAGTCGAGCGGCCGGTCCGTCTCGACGGACTCGGAGGCAGCGATGGTAGGCGGGTACGATGATGGTTGGGCGGCGGGGGAGGACGACGACTCTGAGGCGGACGGGTCGGCGGCGGGCGAAGGAGCGGCGACGGCGGGAGTGGGGGTATCAACGACGAGGTCAGCGACGGATTCGACAGAGGTCTCCGCTACCGGGGTGTCCTTTTCGACAGCGGGGACCCCATCGGCAGTGCCGACAACGGGCGCCTCCTCAACAGCCTCCGGGGCGGACTCGACGGAGACAGAGACGGGCTCGGAGACAACCTCCGTGCGCTCCTCCTTCCCCGCAAACTTCCGCCAGCGCGCCTCAATCACGCGTTCCAGCTCGTCCAGCGCGCCCTCCACGCGCCCCACAACCTCCTTGCGCGCATGCCGCAGCCCCTCGTCGCCAAAGCTGTCCACCTCATCGAGCTGCGCGAGCAGCCGGCTCAGCGCCTGCTGGTAGAAGCGCACAGGTTGGTTGTGCGCGCTGTACGACAGGCGCGCGACGGCGGGCTCGGGCTCGGCGGTGCGGTTCGGCGACGCCGTGCGGGAGGTGGAGAAGTCGAGTTGCGCGGGGAAGACGAACTCCGAGGAGAGCGCGTGAAAGGAGGCGTCGATGGCCTTGACTTCAATGGTCGAGGTGGCGACATCCTTGACGGGCGCGGGCGCAGGCGCTTTGCCTTTGGAGTCGGAGGGAGAAGAGGGGGCTGCGGTCGACTCTGCGAGGGACATGCGAATAGCCTCAGCGAGATCGCGCTCCTCGGAGGACTGTCGAGAGCGGAGGCGCGCTTCGAGTTCTTCCTTCAACGCAGATTCGGTCGAAGTAGACTTGGAAGAGGACGCCTGGAAGAAATTAGGAGCAGAACGACGTCGAATAAAGGTAAAACGAACCTCTGGCGCCTTCGGGGCTTGTGCGTGGGGATGGCCGCCCATGAACATGTTCATGAGCTGCTGGATGTCGACCTGAGCGGGCGTCGACGGGTGCGCTCCGGCTCCGCCGAGGAACTGGTTGAGGATGTGCTCGAAACCGAGGGCCTGCGTAGAAGCGGAAGCGGGCTTGGGAGCCGAATGGGCAGGAGCGGAAGTAGGGACGGCTTCTTTCTTCTGGGAAGGCCCAGCCTTGGGCTGCTGGGCGATAGTAGAGGTAGACGGCTGCGGCTGCAGCTGCTCAACTCCGGCAGCGTCGAGGAAGTGGTTGATGAGCTGCTCTAAGGTGACGGGCGCCTCCGAAGCAGGTTCCCTGGCGGGTTGTTGGGTTTTGGGTCGAGGAGCAGTGATCGAAGTTGACGGCTGGGGCGCACCACCACCGAGGAAATGGTTAAGAATGTGCTCGAGGCTGACGCCATGATGCGCATTGGTGTCCGCCTTGGGCTGAGGAGCAGCGGTCTTGGTCGCCGGCTCGGCCCGAGCGCCCAGGTGGCTGAGGAATTGCTCCAGGCTGTTGTTCTGGGGAGCAGCAGTACATACACTCTGTCTCTTGGGTGCGCCAAACAGCGCATGGAGGATTTCAGTAGGATCCTGAGCCGGGGGCTTGGAAATAGCCAGGTAGGGGGCGACGGTGCTGTTGAACTCGGGACGAGGAGCCTGGGGGGCGCAGCACTGGAGAAGGTTAGGACCCCGACGATAGAAAGAGACAACGCTCGGACGTACCTGCTGCTTCCTGGGGCTATCGCCGGAGATGATGAACCGGACAGCGGGCGCTGAGGCGCGGTTGGTCAAGTACTTGAGTTCGGCGCGCGCACGCTCACTGTCGCGGGCGGCTTGGGCCTTGCCCGCTTCGTGGACGCGGGCCTGCTGTTCATGGAGCTCGAGGGCGGCCTGCTGCTGCTTACGAAGCGCCCGGCGTTCACGCGCCTGTTGTTGCTCGTGTGCGATGCGCGCACGCTCCTCTGCGGCGATCTGACGACGTAGGGATTCAAGATCAGGGCCGAGGGACCGTGGTGCAGGCTGGGGGTATTGCATCGGGGTGTAGTACGAGCCGAAGTCGGCGTCGAGTGACCGGGGAGTGTTGTGGTGCTTCAAGAGCTGGATCTGCTCGAGACGTTGGCGGAGAGAGTCCTCTTCTTGCTGAAGACGTTCGGCGGCGAGGTACTCTGCCTCGGCAGCCTTCGCCTCTGCGAGAGCAGCAAGGTATTTCTCGCGGGGAGTGGTAACGGGAGAGCGATGAGACAAGGTAGAGTGGAACATTGTTGTGAGAGATAAGATGTTAGAGCGAATCGCAGTCCGGGCCCGCCTTTTATAAGCATTCCAAGTGAATACGCGCGTCCCGACGCGTCAGCGGTAGAGGATTCCATCGCGTTCGAGAATCTAATCGAAACGATTGCTGAGCAATGGTGGATGGATGAGTCAAGCCGCGCGTCGGTCATAGCCGAGGCGTGAGTCACAGTTGCGTGACACAGCCAAATCTCAACCAGAACGCTCACGACGGCCCACGGGCTCATGAGTGCTCGACTCGAACACTCCCGAACATCTCGACACACTCCCAGGACAGACTCTCCCCACGCCCACACGTCTTGTGTACAGTATATTCCCCGAAACACACTTGCATGGATTGCAGAACTGCAACTCTCTGCAACTTTAATACATAGTAGCGTTTTAGCGACGGCGCCTCGTCGATGTCGAACCCCGAGACCGCCGCCACTCGAAGAACCATGTGTTCACTAGATTTCTCTAAACGTTTTTCAGGTTGTTAGCGCCATATTTTCCCAACATTCCACAGTCTTCCGAGACTGCTTCCGAAACCAGAGTCTCATTCATTTTCCACATGGTGAGGAGACCGCCTACAGGTCAGCATTTATTTTTTACAATTTCTATACGCGAACGCCTTGAATCTAATCTAATCTAATCTGCTTTGCCTTCTTCCACCACTCGAGCTTGACTCCAGCCAGCGTAGATAAGCCACCATGACCTTCAACAGCCTGAATTTTTCGCAATAGCTTCTAGGCCTCTCTGTAGCGCGACTGAGACCATTTCACATTCAAGGTCGGTTGGCGCTGAAAACTATCGTCGCACAAGTGTTGAACGTTGAACTACTGCGGCGGGTTTCGCATTTTCCACCTGGACCGGTGGAATCATTCGAGGTAACTGGAACCTTATTTAAATCCTGTGCGCTTAATCTGAGGCCGCATTATCTCAGCTGGGAGACGTCTATTCTAAGCCTCGCATTCACCTCCCTACTACCTCATGTACCGCAGACAAACACAACCCGCCCCCGCTAGATCCGTCGACTTCGTCCGCCGCCAGACCACGTCTTTGCTGAACAAGCTCGTCGGCGAGAACTTTCAGAGCATCTCTGACCAGATCATCAACATCGTGAATCAGTCTGAGGGTACAACCGATGGGCGGGCCCTCAGTATGGTCGTCTCCCTGGGCGTTGGTGCAGACATCGCAACCAATACGGGCCGATCTATACGCGGGGCTTTTCCGTGTGTTGATGGAGCAGACCAGCCTCGATGTTCGCGATGAGGGGACTAAAAATCCTGAGGGGCGGGCCATCGCCGGGGGCCAGTTGGTTCGGAAATATTTGCTAAAGATGCTCCAGGAACAATTTGAACAAGGATGGGATCCGGAAGATGTCGAGGGGCCGAAGAAATCGAAATTCACGGGGCTCGTCCGTTTCATAAGCGAGGTATTCAAGAAGCAAATGTTAACAGAGAGAATCATGCATGAGTGCATCAAGAAACTGCTCGCAAATGTGGAAAATCCACACGAGACCGAGAATGAAGCTCTTTGTATCCTCCTGGAGAGTGCGGGCTTGTTACTGGACACTCCGAAAGCCCGCGCGCATATGGATGTTTATTTTTCGCGTATTCGCGAGCTGAATCGGGACGTCCGCCTCCCGATGCGCCATCGGTTCATGCTCCAGGTAAGTTGTATTTGTCCCTTCTTCCCACCTTCTCATCTTCGTGCAAGGATCTCATCGATCTGCGAAGCCGTCAGTGGTGGGTCGCGCGAAAGAGGGTCATGACGATCGCAGCGGTACACGAAGCTGTAAGCGTCGTCCGTATGATGTGGTTCGGATGGCAACTGACTCCACTTTCTAGGCTGCCAAGGAAAAGGCCTTGCAGGAGAAAGAGTCGTACAACCGTCAAATGAGCATGTCGCGAGGAGGCTCCGAGTCCCGACGTGGTGGAGACCGAGGAGGGCTCCAGGAGCCCAGCCCCGATGGAGGGAAGAACATCGGCTGCGGAAATACCCCACGTCCCCCCTCCGAGGGGGGAGATCTTACCAACTTCGGCAGAATGAAAAGCACCAGCAAAGGCCTCCCCATGACGTTTGGACCGAGCAGCGTGTTTTTGGGCAAGAAGGATAAAACGCGGGAGTATCGTCCTCGGGGCAACTCGAGCCAGAACATGTTTTCGATGCTCAGTCAAACTCCTGAGACCGCTGTCGACGCGTCTAAAGGTAGTGACTTCTCAGTCGGGAGACCAGTGTTGACTTTTATGTTATGTTGATGCTGAGGTACTTACCCGCACCACGCCGACTTGTCCTCCAACCTCGATCGAAGCCGTTTGCTGAAGTGCTTGCCGATACCTCCAGGGACGGTGAGTGACGAAGGACTGATTCGGAAGAAAATTGTTGATCTTTTGTAGATTCTGCTCCTGAGGTACCCGCGTAACGCAGGCGGCAGGCTCAACCGGCGAAGCGGCGGCGAGGCCGACTGACTACTGAAGCGTACGAATACTATATCAAGATCAAAAATAACTAGTTCGAGACTGAATTGATATTCTATCTTCCGAGCGGAGGAGCGAGGGATCTGTCAGAAGGAGCGCGACTCGGCTAAGCAGAACACGTGATCGTGAATGGTGATCGGCCGAGCAGCCACATTCCCGAAATCCGGTCAGAAACGTAAAAAAAAATCGCTGACTCGAACTCTCACTCCTCCCACCATGGGAGACTTGCGACTTGCCAGAGTAGTAGGCAGACTGCAAAATCTGCCTTCAATCGCGTTACCGACGGACTATCCGCGACCATCTGGCTCGAACAAGTTGGTGGAGGCCGTACACTTAGCCGAGCTCTCAGATCACACATCGCATGCTCTCCTCAAGCTTGCACTCTACGACGCCAACGGCGACGAGAGTGAGGACGATGTAGAGGCGAAGACGAGCCCGCCCTCTGCCTTCCACTTGCTGTTGACTGCATTCACAGTTTTGCTGCACAGATACACAGGCGATACTGACCTCGTAATCGGATCGTCATCCCCCACTGTTCGCGATCCATTACTTCTGCGCGTGCCTGTGGAGCCGACAGATCCTTTCTGGTCTGTCGTTCAACGCGTACAGGAAATCGAAAAGGAGGCCGAGGAAGATGCACTTCCATTTGAAGTCATAACCAAAGAGCTCAACAAAAACAAAGACGAGTCTACGACGGTGCCGCTCTTCCGTGTCCGCTTCTTCGACGCGACGGATGAACCGACAGAAAACTTCATTCGCTCAACGAGCCTGACCTCCGATCTCACCGTCTTCGTTACGAGGCCGCTGGCCTCTACTCGCGCTTCATTGGCGCCCCGCATATCCCTACGCGTCTTGTACAACTCCCTCCTTTTTGCTCCCGCCCGGATCGCCTCCATCATCGACCAGCTGTCCGTCCTGCTCCGCAAGGTGGCAGCCGCCCCGCTTTCTCCCGTAGGCTCCGTCCCGCTGTTGACCCCGTCCCAAAGGGCAACGCTGCCGGATCCCGTCGGGGACCTCAACTGGTGCGACTGGAAGGGCGCGATCACCGACGTCTTCTCTCGCAACGCGCTCCAGGCGCCCGATCGTCCGTGTGTCGTGCAGAGTATCCCTGCCGCGTCTCTTTCAGACGTCCAAGAAAAGGTCACATTCTCATACGGCGCCATCCGCCACGCATCCAACATCCTCGCGCACCACCTCATCAAGGGCGGCGTGCAGCGAGAGGAGGTCGTCATGGTCTACGCCCATCGCAGCGTCGATCTCGTCGTTGCTGTCATGGCCGTACTCAAGGCGGGCGCCACATTTTCCGTCATCGGTGCGTTCTATAGCCTTTAAATCAGTGCCTTTCCCAACGCGGACCGCAGATCCCGCATATCCGCCGTCGCGACAGATTCTCTACCTGCAAGTGGCGCAGCCGCGCGGGCTCGTCGTGCTCAAAGGTGCCGGCGCCATCAGCCCTGCCGTCCGCGAATATCTTGGGACCGATCTCAAGATCCGCGTCGAGGTCCCAGCGGTCGAGGTCTTACCCAGCGGCGCAATCTTCGGTGGCTGCGCCGTCGAGGGCGAGGACGTCCTCGCGTCCCACGCACACCTCGGCTCCACGGACCCCAATGTCACCCTTGGCCCTGACAGCATTGGCACGCTCTCTTTTACCACCGGGAGCACAGGCATCCCAAAGGGTGTCAGAGGCCGCCATTTCAGTCTCACACATTTCTTCCCATGGATGGGCGAGCGCTTCGGGCTCGATGGAGACTCCAGGTTCACTATGCTCAGTGGGATCGCGCACGATCCGATCCAGCGAGATAGTAAGTGGCTCTGTCCCGGATCCGCACGGTGATTGACCGCCGCGCAGTGTTCACGCCCCTCTTCTTTGGCGCACAGCTGCACGTCCCGACCGCGGACGACATCGGAATCCCGGGGCGGCTCGCGGAGTGGATGGCGGACAGCGAGGTCACCGTCACACACCTGACGCCCGCGATGGGGCAGCTCCTGTCCGCGCAGGCGACGCGCCAGATCTCCTCCCTCCGCAACGCGTTCTTCGTCGGTGACGTACTAACGAAGCGCGACTGTCTGCGCCTGCAGGCGCTCGCCGCCAACGTGCGCATCATCAACATGTACGGCACGACCGAGACGCAGCGGGCGGTCTCGTACTTTGCCATCCCGCCCGTCGCCGTGGACCCGACCTTCCTCGCGATGCAGAAGGACATCATGCCCGCCGGAGCCGGTATGGTCGACGTGCAGCTGCTCGTCGTGAACCGGAACGACCGCACCGTGCCCTGTGCCGTCGGCGAGGTCGGCGAGATATACGTGCGCTCCGGCGGCCTTGCGGAGGGGTACCTCGACGCCGCAGCGAGCACGGAGAAATTTGTGGCGAACTGGTTCGCAGCGGACGCGCCGCCACGCAAGGACACCATCCGCCACCCGCCGGCGAACGAGTTGCCCGGCCCCGAAGCGCGCCACTGGAAAGGCATCCGCGACCGCATGTACCGCTCTGGCGATCTGGGGCGCTACACGCCCGAGGGAATGGTGGAGTGCACTGGGCGCGCGGACGACCAGGTGAAGATCCGCGGGTTCCGCATCGAGCTCGGGGAGATCGACACGCACCTCAGCCAACACCCGCTAGTGCGCGAGAACGTCACGCTCGTGCGGCGCGACAAGGACGAGGAGAAGCTCCTCGTGAGCTACTTCGTGCCGCTGGACGGGCCGGAGTTGAACGCGTACGCGAGCGAGGTGACGGACGGCGAGGAGGACACGGGTGTCGTGCAGGGCATCAAGAAGTACAGGCGGCTCATCAAGGACATCCGCGAGCATCTCAAGAAGAAGCTCCCGAGCTACAGTGTCCCGTCGCGTGCGTCGTCCCGGACTCTACGATCCTTGCTGATTTCGCCGTAGTCTTCGTGCCCCTGCGCCGGATGCCGCTTAACCCCAACGGCAAGGTCGACAAGCCGGCGCTTCCGTTCCCCGACACCGTGCAACCCGCCACGAGCGCGCCCGGCTCGCGCACAACCCACACTACTGAGGACACGATCCGTCAGATATGGGCGACACTGCTCCCGAGCGCGCCGCAGCCTATTCCGGCCGACGAGAGCTTCTTCGATCTGGGCGGCCACTCCATCCTCGCCACGCGCCTTATCTTCGAACTCCGCAAGGTCTTCGTGGTGGACGCGCCGCTCGGGCTCGTCTTCGACCGGCCCACCATCGCGGGACTCGTCGGTGCCATCGACACGCTCCGCAACGCCGACCTGGGCTTCTCGTACAAACAACCGACCCCCGTGTCGACTAATCTGCTTGCCGTTCCCGGCGCACCGCAAGCCGGCCCCGCCCCCGCGCTCGAGTACGGCGGCGACCTCGAGAAGCTTGTGCCCCACCTCCAGGACACGTACCCCGCACTCCCAGCGGATTTTGGCGCCAAGGCGCTGACTGTCTTTTTAACGGGTTCTACCGGGTTCCTCGGCGCGTTCGTGCTCAAGGATCTCCTGTCGCGCGATGCGCGGGTGGAGAAGGTTATCTGCCTTGTCCGCGCGCCGGATGCCGCGAAAGGGCTGGAGCGGCTGAAGGAGGGCTCGACTGATCGTGGGGTGTGGGACGACGTCTGGGTCTCGAGCGGGAGACTCGAGGTGGTGACTGGCGATTTGGGCGTAGAGTTCTTTGGCCTCGGGAAGGACGGTTGGGCACGGATTGCAGACGAAGCCGATGTCGTCCTCCACAACGGCGCCCTGGTTCGTTTTTCTCCTCCTTCCTTACCGCTTCGAAGACTAAGGCTTATTCTACAGGTTCACTGGGTCTACCCCTACGAAAAGCTCCGGTCTGCGAATGTCTTGGCGACGCTAACAGCGATTGATCTCGCGTCGACGGGAAAGCAGAAGCTCGTCGTGTTCGTGTCCTCAACCTCCGCCATCGATTCGGACCATTATGTGGAGCTCTCCGAATCGCTGGTTGACGGCCGTTCCAAATACCGTGGGGTGCCAGAAAACGATGATCTCGAGGGTGCGCGGTCCTCATTGAAAACTGGGTACGGCCAAACAAAGTGGGTGTCCGAAAAACTGCTCTTTGAGGCCGGTCGGAGAGGACTGCGAGGCCACATCGTCCGGCCTGGATACGTTGTCGGAGACTCCCAAACCGCAGGTTAGTCCGCTCCTTTCTTATAGTTTTTGCCATACACTGACGATCGGAACTCAGTCACGAACACGGACGACTTCCTCTGGCGGCTCGTCAAGGGCTGCATCCAGCTCGGACTCGTCCCCGACATCAACAACACCGTGAACATGGTCCCCGTCGACCACGTCGCGCTCTGCACCACGCTGGCGGCCGTCGCGCCGCTCCCCGACGCGGCGCTCTCCGTGCTGCACGTCACCGCACGGCCGCTGCCGACATACAACGACCTCCTCGGGCCGCTGGCGCCGTACGGCTTCGGCGCGGCGCGGTGCGAGTACGTCGTGTGGCGCCGGCGGCTCGAACAGCACGTCATGGAGACGCAGGACAACGCGCTCTTCCCGCTGCTGCACTTTGTGCTCGACGACCTCCCCACGAGCACCAAGTCGCCCGAGCTCGACGACACGAACACGGCGGCGCTCCTCGGCGGGCGCGACAGCACCGTGTCGGAGGAGGTGATGGGCAAGTACCTCGCGTGGCTGGTGCGTGCGGAGTTCCTCCCCTCGCCGACGCACCCCTCGCCCGAAAAGGCGCTGCCGGTCTTGAGTGCGGGCGTCATCAAGGCCGCTGGGCGCAGCGGAATTTGAATAGATCTTGGTTGTCTACCCCACGGAAATGTACATTATATAGCCCAAAAATTTACACAGCTGCTTGGTGCTTGGGTCGTCTCATCCTGAAACGTAAGATTCACAGTCAAAGGAGGACTAGTATTGGAGTACGATAGTCTAGCTCTAGTACATTTACGATAATCATAATCTACTACCGGCCATCTATTTTTTTTCTGCTAGTAAGGAGCGAGATGGGGAAAGAGGGACGTGAGCCTGCATTATTTCAAATTTAAAAAGAGATCGATCCGGCCATTAACGATACGAGAGAGCCCAAAGAGGAAGCGGGAGGCGCGGCGGGGTATGAGGGTGAGGGAGCGAAAAGCGTCTAAAGGCTACTTGTCGATCTCGACACCCGAGTCCTCGACGTCGCTGCTGGAGTGGAACGCGGGCTTGGCGGCAGCGACGCCGCGCGCGTTTTTGTAGAAGACGACGGAGCCTTCATCTTCCACGAACTAAGGGGATGGGTGAGTCGGGGACGTAAGAAGGGAGGAGACGCGGAACGCACCCGACACTCGCGCATCACTCTATAGACCTCCACCCAGCCGCCGGGGCGCCCAACGAGCTTGATGCCGGCAGCCGCGAGCCGCTCGCGCAGCGCGTACGTCGCCTCCCACGCGTGGTAGTGCGGGATCTTGCTGGTGACGTGGTGCAGCACATGCGTCTCGGAAATCCCGTGGCTACGTTATATGTGAGCGAACGCAAATGAAGGGGAGGGCGAAAGCGTACGTGGCATGCGCACCGAGCCAGCCCATGATGGGGCCGAGGTCGCCGAGGAGGCTGCGGTCCATCGTGCACAGCGCGCCGCGCTGGAAGTTGAACATCTCCGCGCGGTAGTGCGGCACGAGCGGGTCCGAGTGCTGCAGGAAGGTGATGAGGACGAGCCAGTGGTTCACCCAGATATACGGCACGAGGTACACGCGCAGGACGGTCGCGAAGGAGTAGTAGTAGCACGAGCCGACGATCAGAGCGAGCCAGATGAAGATGCCCAGGTCGGAGAGCACGATCTGGGAGTATTGGTGCTTCGCGAAAATGATGGACGAGGGGGAGAAGTCTGCGCAGGGGTTAAAATTAAAATGAGCGGAGCGGGCGGGGGCAGGATCGACGCACGGTTGGTGCCTTTGGGGTAGCGCGATTGCCCGGCAGTGTTGAACAGCAGATAGGCGGGGAGTCCGGCGACCTGCGGGGTGTTGGTTACGCGTCGGGTGTTAAGGACAGGGGTACGCACAAGGTAGAAGACGCATTGCAGGAAGGCGGCGATGGGCGAGTCGCCGATCGCCTCCCAGATCTCGTTCTGGACCGCCTCAGAGACGTTCCCTCCGAGGACGTCGTCGCGTGCAGGGTCAAGGGGCGCCAGTCCCATCTGCGAACGCGTCCACGGCACAAAGACCTGGTCCTGTGTCATGTGGCCCGTCGCTGCATGGTGCTTGGGAGGAGGAAGTTAATACAGGGCAGCGTCTACGAACGTGTTCGTGCACACCTTGGCGTGGCTGATACGCCATGAGTGGTACGGAACGCCGAGGCTGAGAAAAGAAGCCAGATAAGCGAGGGAAAAGATGGGAAAATAGCGTAGCTAACCCGGAGTGAAGAACCCAGCCAACGAAGTTGTTGATGCTCTTCGAGGTGCTGAACGCCTAGTAAAGGAGGTTATATAGGGAAACTTTGCGCGTCTAACGACCTACGCCGTGTCCTGCCGAAAGCGTATCAGAACCCATAAACGACAGCTAACCAAAAAAGGAACTCACCAGCTTCGTGCGCCACAATCCAGAGTCCCATACCAAAGAGACCGGCGAAAAAGCCGTAGAGCGACCAGAGAGAAAAGCTCGCCAGGGTGCGGGCAATGGGAGACAGAGCGACCGTATAAGAGTCGGCGATGCTCGTCAATTTCCACAGCGATCCAATAACGAACAAGTCCCATATCCTACCAGTGCACGGCGATGAACTCCTATAAACCAAAAACGACAAAGAAAGCGTACGGGTACATCGCCGACCTGATGGTCGACCGCTTGAAGCAGTGGGGGCTGAATGCTGTCAGCCCAGGCGAAATCGGTTTGTCAGGGGAAAACTCACGGAACGGAGGACAGCAGGTCCTTCATCGAGAGATTGGGGATGGTGACCGCGACCTGCTCGACTCTCGTTGTCTTCTGGGTATCTCTGGAGGTCAACATTGCGCAAGGAAAAAAAGACAGGAAGTGGACGGAAGAAAGAAAAGTGATCGCGAAAAATGAATGGGCGCCAAGTTCCATAGCCGAGGCCAATTGCAATAATCCCCATCCGATTCAGAATTCTTTCATGAGCTTTGGTTACGCCCGGACGACTACGTGTCAGCCGCAGTAGGTATACTCTCGGCGGCCTCGCAGCGCCGAGTTTATGTCCGTTATCTCTGCGAAGCTCGCTGTTATGTCAAGATGAACCCCTAGAAGCAGCTGCACTGTACCTTGGGACCGGGGACTAGCAGGCATTTCCTCGGAGACGCGTCGGTGCGCGTATGTACAACGGGAACACAGCTGCGGGGACAGGTGGAATGCGGACATGCTAAAACGCCATCTTTACGGCAACGGTGACGACAAACTAAGCTTCTGGCTTCTGCTGTGCTACGACGGCTTTCTAGACGAATCTGCCGGCAGGGACGACTGCGACGAATATTAATGGCTACCGGTCTTTATTGGTGGTTATCGGCGAAAATAAAAATTCTGGGGCTCCCCAAAATTTGAATATTAATGTCACCAACGTGGCACCATTTTTGAAGGCCCTCACCGGGAGATCCGGACATAGCGTCCTTCGACTGTTGGAAGCTGTTGGACCGCTGTTGGACCCCATTTGGGCTCGTGGAGCGTGGCAACTGTCATGTTCAACTGTCATCCTTGAGTTGAGATTCCTTTTTCGAGAATCACAGACCTCGGATTTATGAGTGTGCCATTATATTCCAGTCAGGGCTGGGATAAGAACGGAAACTTTACCGCAGGACGGCCGTGAAACCGGAGCAGTGGAGGACGAGGCACATGCGCTTCTCGTCTGCACAACCCACGCCGAGCTGCAGCCTCTCCGCGAGGCATTTCTACGAGCAATCTTGGACACAGTTGGCGGATTTGAGGGCAAATGGTCCCCAGACGGCGCTTGCGAGTTCTTGAAAAGGCTCTTGTCGATGCGTAAAGTCGTGATACCTCTAGCAAAGTTCGTGGCTGATGTAATGGCGCTGTACGACGCACATCCGCGATAAGTAGCAGCGACATTGTACTTACCGCCTGCGTAGCAATTTTATTGGCACCTGAAAACTCCGAGATCACATCTCCCCGTGGAGTCCGTGAGACGGACATGCTCCGGTCACAGCGGTAAAATGGGTTGGTGTTCGTAGCATACATTTGACGTCGTGTATGTAGTACCGGGCCCCGCTATTTAATGGGACCGCTGCGGTTAAAACATTCCTTCCTTCCTTCGGCATACCACTTTGCGGTCTAAACCAAATATCTTCTCACGTCAAAATAAAACATCCCACCGTCCTTTGTTTCTTCATTTTTAGAAGATTGCGCTTCATCGACACCAGGTACTATCGCGGCATCTAATTTGGTGCAGTCCCAAGCACCAACGACGCGCCGCCGCCGACAATGGGGGCTCCAGCGAATTCACCTGCTTTCCCAGATTGTGCCAACATTACACACTCCGCTATGTTGCGAGGCTCATGATAAATGGGGTCTAATGAATTCACCTGCTTTCCCACTTGTATTGATCTCCACTCCGTCTGCCCTGCCAAGTTGCGGTGTTCCGTTTGGAAGGGGGAGGGGGGCATGGCTATGGTTCAAGGGGTGGATACATACCCTGGTTTCAATATATACCCAAGGACGGCGGTGCGCCTAAATCATGGTGGAAGGAAGTTCTCGGGATTTGCACTAATCTTTTGACTTCAAAGCGAAACAAAAGATTGGAACCGTGGACCACGTCAGTATAATATACCCCCTCTCCCCCCCCTCGTAAATTTGAAGTTCAAGTTGAAGCTCTTATTTTTGACGGACAAATGGGAGATTCTTACCAGGTCTCTTTATTCGTGATCCCGCAGTAACAAAACAAACGCAGAAGTGAACAGTCAGTTTGGCTTAAAGGCTTTCGATTCCTAAATTCTCAACCCCGACAAGTAGGCACTTCACGGTCACGTGTAGACATTTTCGCGACACGATGTGGGGAACGAAGACGCTGAGACGTTAATGACGCGGACTTGGTATCCGGAATCCTTCTTTGAATATCCTAAAACGCAATGGGCGTGTCTAGGAAAATCCCAGGGTGCCCTGCTCCTCACCCGCGCCTACAGACTTAAGGTATAACATCTTGCATGATTACTACCCCCTCCCTATAATAAAATGACGACTTCCTCCAACGAGGACGTGCAGAGAAGCTAATGCGTGATACGATGCAAGAACAAGCTTTTGCCTTAAGCTTTCATCCTTTCTCGGGTCCTTGTCTTCCATCTCAAGCTTGTCCTTTAGTGGCATGGTTCCCCTAAATGGGAGACGTCCACAATACACGAGCTCACCCCGTTGTTACTTGAGGCGTCCTCAAAATATCTCAGCTTCCCAACAAAACCTCCAAAACTCTCAGTCTTCGACGCTGTTGCCCCGAACGGATGATCAATTATTGATAGTCCGGGCAGGCGGATGACGAGGCCTAGACCCAAACAAAGCATTTCGAATGACCTCGGCGCGGATGAGAAAAGTGACCAAACGGCAAGTGTTCGCCCATTCTCATGTAGCTAATTATTGAAAGTCCCCGAAAGGAGAATGCAGAGGCTATAGTTCCTCACCTCGAGCAACACACTCCGAAAGACATCTTCCCCGAGATTATAATTGTGGAAGACCCAAGAATCGAATCCGCAAACGCGGAAGACAGCTCCCCGCCCAATTCTGAGCTTACATACCGTCGCTTATATCCCACACCCAGTCACACTCCCGACGCGGGGGCACCTCTTTCAAGTGCACAGCTGACGCCGCCGTCTTGCCTTCCGCACATCGGGCAAGGCTCCCATGCGACCGTCTACCACCCGCATCTCACCGTCTCGCGAATCTCAAAGACCTAGCGGCCGCTGCGCCGGATTCTGCCCTCACCGTCCGCGTTGTCGCCACAATACCGTTTTCCGGTGCGGAGGATCGTGAAATGCTTGAGAGCCAAGAACGAGGGCCGGATGTGCGACATCTTCCCGAGAATCTCAGCGAGGACGGCGGGCTCCAATGCCGTCGGCTGGTCCATGAATCGGTACACGGACGGATGGAAGAGTGCGGACGTCCCATATATCCGAAGACCCTCGCCAAGGCCGAAAGGTGCGCTGACGTCCAGTCCAGATCCACACTTGTTTAATCGGCGGGGTCGATTAGGACCATCTGCTTCGCACTCCTATCGGCTTCACCGTGATCATTTCATCCAGCACCCGTAATATCCACCCGGGCCCGGTCGGCGCTGACGCAGTCGCCCGAGAAACGCTCCCTAAAAAATCCCTCTTTCAGACTGGTCGACTTTGGGAGGGCACGATATCTCGACGACCTCCTTTCGAGCTCCAGTCCCGCCATAGCAGAGGTGGACCGTTCTTCTGAGGAAGTCGGTGCTTGCCGGTGGATAAAACGGCGATAAAGGCCGAGTGGAAAGGGTCGTAAGTACTGCGATGGGAGATTAGAGAGGGCGAATGTTGGGGTCTTGGGTCTGCAAACCTTGCCCTAGAATGTCATGGTCCGGGCCATACCGTAATAAGTTGACAGTGCATCGAGATGGAACCGAGAGATGGAACCCTGGGCGCAGATTTCCACACTCCATCCCACCGCCGTGAATGCGAGCGCCGAGCATCCAGGAAAAGACGGCTCGGCACAACAAGCGTCGGAAGTGTTTCGGTTCCAAGTTGCACATGCTCCGGCTATGTCCGAAGCTTCGGTCGGCACAGCATGCACAGCGCAGCGGCGTCTCGAGCGATGCGCCTGCCAATCACCTACTTCGCGACCTTCTACGCCACCCAGCAGCCACGATGGCCATTTAGTCTTTAGGTATTGGCGCATCAAAGGGCACGAGGTACATTTCAAAGATCCGGGATATGTGGTTTCCACACTTGCCTGTCATCGCCTCGAGTGCGCTTTAAAAGACGACGGCGACTGTCCTTGACTGGCACCCCCAATTCTGACGGGATGGGGTCGAAGCCGTCGCGATCCGCATCCGCATCCGCGCGCATTTCCGAGTCGGCGCTGGAGCTCCTGCGCAACTTCCAGACGGTTTTGATCGTCGATGACTCGCGCTCGATGAAGGGCGAGCTCTGGAAGCAGGTCGGTCGCATCCTCAGTGGCCACACCCCAGCTTATGCGGAAATTATATCCAGGCCGGCAAGGCTCTCCAGGACCTGGCTGCCGTGGCATCCGAGTACAATACGGACGGGCTGGAAATTCATTTTTTGAATTCTCCTGTCGTCGCGAAACGGGTCAAGGTCAGAACCGCTCATGAGAACATTGGTTCAAAACTCATTCGCGGTTCGAATTCCAGAATGCGCAGGAGGTCGAAGACGTGTTTAACAAGGTCACACCGACAAACTCCACGCCAATCGGACGGAAGCTGCAGGGTCTCCTCAAGGCGCATCTCGCTGAGCTGGAAATAAATCCCGAGCTGAAACGGATAAATTATATTATTATTACGGACGGTGCTCCAAGTGAGCTTCCTTGGCTTCTTCTTTTTCGAGAGCACGAAGGCTAATGCATTGAAAGCTGACCGCGCCGAAACGGAACCGGAGTTGGTCATTGTAAACGCTGCCAGGGAGCTGGACTCGACACATGCCCTCCTCACGCAGGTCGGAATCCAATTTGTTCAAATCGGCAGCAACACGGCGGCCACGCGGTATCTAGAGTCGCTGGACAACAATCTGCGGACGAAATACAACATTCGAGTGCGTGCGCCTAAACACCGGTCCCTAAATTTCGCTAAATTCATTCAAGGACATCGTTGATACCACCTTTTCGCCGGCGGACAAGCCATTGGACATGATCAAAATCCTCACCGGTGGGATAAATCGGAGAGTCGATGAACATGGGTCGAAGGGACTCGGACTCTGATATAGGGCCTCTGTTCTCTCGATGACGGCTCGCATCGCCAGGTTGAATTCAAACATATGTTCAAGTTACAGCCAACGCAAAACTATACCCAACGAATCGAGCTTGCATGGATCGTATCGTCTGTCATCTCTCCATTTCCTTGCCGGGTTGATCACAATAAAACAGTCGCTCAATGAACCGTTTCCTAGTCCCTTCTCATCTGATGTACGTGCTCCCCCATGAACCTAGCCGCGTACGTATTGGCATGGCGCTCGTAGTCCTCCACCCGGCGGAAGAACCGCCCGCAGCACGAAAACACCGCGTGGTGCCGCACATGCAACAGATGGAAGCGCAGATCCGCGAGCGAGTTGAGCCGCACATTGCAGTACCCGCAGACGAGATTGCGGATCATCTCGGTGGTGAACCAATGGCGGCTGCAGACCACGTCTGAAGCCACGTCAGTTTAGTTGTTTGCGATTGGAGTACACGTATGTGGAGCCGCACCGGGATCATCCATCCAGTCCAGCGAAGTGCGCCGAGGCGCCGGATTGTCGAAGTTGAACCCATGCGGGTAGGGCGGAGGCGCTGCGTTGTAAGGTGGTGCGGGGTGTGCGGGAGGATTGAGATTCGCCGCGCGTGCCCTGTCCCGCTCGCGTTCCTCCAAGAGCATCTCTTCGTCCCACAGGTCGCACGGCGGGTTCCTCAAACACGCTCCCTTCGTCGTCGTTAGCGCTAGACACCCCATGAGAAACCGGCCCATGCAGAAAAGAAGGAAGGACACTAACATCCGCACTTGAAACAGAAGTGCGTCCCACATCGGCACGAAATGTGGTTGCAGCCTGAGACGAGTTCGACGAGAGACTGGATAAAGTATTAACATCAGTATTTCAAGGGAAATGATTACTAACGGAACATTTCGGGCACCGACGCCAGTGTTTAGCCTAACGAGCTGTTAGTTGAAAAAAAAACTCTTGCTCATTGGGATGACCTTTGCCAGTTCTAGCAACAAACGATCCTCGGGCGACCTCTCGTCCGGTGGAAGTGCCTAGAATTCTGTAAATTGATAGAAATACACAAATGAAGGAGGATATCCCGACTTGGTATTGTTCACAAGAAATATCTGAGAGAGCAGTTGAGGAATAGACGCGAAATCCTTGGTTGGGTTTGCCTTACCGTGGTGCCAGGGGACACGGCAGGCGGAACACATGAGCAATTGACAAGACGGGCAAAGGGCCTGAGGATCATTGGTGTCCTCCGGTGTTAGAACTATCGCGGAGCATTTTTGATTTGGGCAGTATATGTGTGGGAGAGAATGGAGCAGTTTGTGGTGGTCCTAGATGCATCGCGTTGATGGAAAGGGATACCCAGGAAAAATGAGAAACGTACCCATAGCACCATTTTCTCTTTGCCTAGAATACGCTCGGCAACGTCGTCGGGGATGCCGTCGATGAAGTCGGTCGCTGGGCACTCGGGGCACCGGATGGGGAACACCATGCTGCCCGAGCTCCCGCCGTTCAATTTACCGTCGATATAGCTGCTGAGGCAGCCCACGCAGTACGCGTGTTGCTGAGGACAGGGAAGCCGGAGACCAAATTGTAGACGGCCGGACGAGTTAGCTGAGAGGGAAGCGGCGTAGGGCGAATGCGTCGGTTGAAATGGGTCCATGCAGATCCCGCATGTAGCGTACGAGGGAATTATGCCCTCCATATCCTCTCCTTTGACTTTGAAATCCCCTGGGCAGGGAAGGTCAGGATGCCGCAGTAGGAGAGTTGCATATTGAGCCTAACCTGATATCAGGCGTGAGCGTTTATTAGGGCGATAGTCGGCTCCCTCGTTGACTTCACGGCGCTTCCCCTCACCTTTGCTGCCCAACTCTTCCAGCTTAATGAATCTCTCAATTTTCCCCTTCCCCTTTTCATTCAAATCCGAGGCCTATATAGGGGAGAGTTGTTGAAGGCGATTCTGCTAAGTGTATCGTCCACCCACCATAATCCTATCAACAACATCTCTTCCGAGAAGGCTGCACGCGATATTGTAAAGTGGTACTTTCGCCGAAATGAAAGGCCATACCTTTCAGCGTCTGTTACCTGGTCGGTGTCATCGCCTTCGTCATCGACAGTCTGCAGTCTCCTTGCAAACTCTGCATCGAGCATCAATTTCCTTGGGAAGAAGGGTCAACTGTCCTGGATTTGGCATTGAGAGAAACCACCAACTTTTCTGCAGCGGCGACTTTCTGCGCGTACTGCCTGTCCGCAACGCTGGAGGCTTGCATGCGCTGGGCGTACGCGGCATCGCTGCTGAGCCGGGCGTCTTCTGCGTAAATTTCCAGGGCGAAATCTGCATCATCTTTGACTGGCTGCACCCCTGCCGACGCGGAGAATTTTGGAATTCGACCTGTAGAACGCGCGGATACTGCAATGACCTGGTCAAGCTGCAGACGTTCTGCCTCTTTCGCTGACCCTAAGAGGCGCAAATCTTCCTCAAGTAGTTGTGCGATGAGGAGCTCGCTGAGCACATCGTCCCCACAGGAGGTCATTAGTCAGGAACAAAGAAGGTAAATTGCCAAAACCAGGATCGACGGCCGTCGGCCCGGGTTCCGTTGCTTGCTTCCACCTTTATCGCCCACTTTATAGCCTCAAACCTTGTCGCAACCCGGCCGCATAACAAGCTCTGAAGATGAACGCAGTTTACTATCGCGGTGTACTGCGAATCGCTGGGTCGTGCGGCATTCACTCATTTTTTATCTGGCAGGTTGAGAATTTTGAGGTCCTCACCTCAGCTCCAATCGCGGATATAGCGGACGATCAGGTTCAGATTAAGGGTGAGTGACAATATAAATGCACAGTCACGCTATAAACAGACTCGGATGTTCAGTTTCTTGCTGTGGCATATGTGGGACGGACAGGTCCGTTCATGGCTTTCATCATCCATAATCCGTTAATACCATTCTAGCCATATTGCCAAGGGTGAGACCACATGCCTTTCATTTACACCACGTATTTTGAACACCCCACAGGAGAGTTTATTGCAAAGTTTCCCGTATGTCCAATTCCTCCGTGGCATTTTGCCTACCGCCGACTTACAATCTTTTCACAGCTCATCCCGGGGCACGAACTCGTCGGAACGATCTCGAAAATTGGTAAATCTGTAACGGGCTTTTCCATAGGCGACAGATGCGTCGCAGACCCCGGCGTAACGGTGATATACCATTCCCTTGATGTGTGTGGCATGTTCGGCTGAACAGTTGACAGTGCGAGAATTGCTTCTACTGTCGCCGAGGACAGTCTCTTCTCTGTGAAAATTTCGAAAGCTTGGGTGTAACCATGGCGGGCGGGTTTGCGGATTACGTTACTGTGTAAACGCCATTCCTTCTTGTTTTGCTCTCAGGTAATTTACAAGAGACATAGCGCGGGCAAGAAGGTATACAAGATATTTAACCTGACGGACGAAGAAGCCACTCTGGTCGAACCGGCCGCATGTGCTGTCCACGGTGCAGATAAACTCAACCTGCCAGTAGGAGCCGAGGTCCTTATTTTAGGTGCCGGACCGACAGGTAGATCGCCCACCGAAAACATTTCATGCCATCGAGTTATTTAATTATGACAGGTCTAATCCTCTCCCAAATCCTGAAGCTCAATGGCGCGTCGAAGGTCGTTATCGCAGCAAACAAGGGCATAAAGACCGAGATTGCGCGCAAGCTCGACGCGGCAGATGTGTATGTCGAGATTGATCGCGACGCGCCCGAGGCGCAGTGGGCGCAGTTGAAGAAAGACTACCCCTACGGATTCGATGCCGTTGTAAGATCCCTTATTTCGCGTCACTCGATAACCTCCGATTAATCATTTCCAAGGTGGAAGCAACCGGCTCCGAGAAAGTCGCCAACGACGCTATCAACTATGTGCGCCGAGGGGGAACCCTGATGGTCTACGGCGTCTATGCAAATGATGCACTCGTAAAGTGGGCGCCCGCCAAGATTTTTGGTGACGAGATCAGGGTTTTTGTCTGTCTGTCCTGTGCATACGGGTAAATTGATTCGGGATGTGCAGATTATTGGATCTTTCGCCCAAGTATTCAGCTTCCCGCGCGCCGTCGCGTATCTGGACAGCGGGAAGGTCCGCGTAAAGGGCATGGTGCGTCCGTGCCTTGTACACGCTTGAAAATTCGCTCAGCTCTCCTTGCAACAAGGTGACCGATGTTTTCTCTGTCAAAGATTATCAGAAAGCACTGGATAAGATGGAGAGTAAGACTGCGCTCAAGGTCGTTGTAAAGCCATCTATCTAGATTGTAGACTATAAGTGTGCACAATGTATTGTGAGTCGGCTGCTGTGAATCCTTATAGCCAACAAGGTACTACCGCGGTATATTCGGCGCGTGCGCCGTGGACTACGATTCGTTTCCTGCTGCCAAAATTCTGGCATCACAACGTCGATATTGCAAGCTGCCCAGACCGTATGCAGAGAAAGCGTCGAAAGCTACAGTAATAGATAGATAAATAGCAATGCTACAAATTATAGATACAGTTTAAGCGTCCAAAAGCGCCCCAAAGCGACAGGCAGTCAGACACAGCGGGGATACTAATCGAGGCCTCAGTAAGATGATCATCGGTTAGGCTAGACGCGCATCTGCGGCCGGGAGTCCCGGACTAGACGCCCACGCATACGGCAATCCCCTCCTCGGCCTCAGGATGTCGCCGCCCACTTGAGGTTCCCGCTTCCACGGGTGGCGGTAGCGGGCCACTGGGGCGGAACGGACTGCCCCGCAGACGCGTTGCTGTACGGGCCAGTAGCAGGACGCATCCGGCCCGGCTCAAAGGGCGTCGCGCGGCTCGACAGCGTCGACGTATTGTTGCCGGCCGCCACAGCAGCCGTGGGTGTTGGGGACGAATTTAGTGAGGACGAGGAGTCGGACGCGGAGGTCGACTTCAGTGAGGAGTGGCGCTGGGGGAGGGCCGAGGCGAAGGGTACGGGGCTTCGGGGGGCACGGGAGGACGAGGAGCGCTGGTGCTGGGACGGGTTTGGGGGCTGCTGGTGCCGCGGGGGCGCGGTCCATTGGGGGAAGCTGGGGCCGGTGGCGGAGGCGGACGTCTGCCCTGGGCGCTGGATGGGGACAGGCGATGGGCGGTTCGCGGCACCATGAATCTGCTGGTGGGCCAATTGCATATGATTGTATCCACCAGGCTGATCTTGTTCGTCGACACCTTCGAGAATATCATCTGAATACGCATACCCTAAGGGATCGGCCTCGACTCGCTCGATTTCCAACTCGAGCTCGCGAAGCTGCTCCTCCAAATCGGGGATGACGCCCGTCTCCAGCTTCTCCCTCTTTCCACTGAGTCGGTCCATCTTGTTGTTCAGCCCCGTTAGCTCGCCCTTCATGAGGTCGAGCTTCCGCCGCTCCCGCTCAGCCTCGCGCTCCTTCTCCTTCCGTACCCGATCTGCGTCCTCTTTGATCTTCAGGTATTCCTCCTCCTTCTCCGCCCGCTGAGTTTTAAGCGCGGGCAGTTCGGCCTCAACTTCGAGGACCAGCTCCTCCATCTCCCGGGTGGACATCTGCGCGCGCTTCCCGGCCTCCTGCAGCGCGAGAACCTTCTGCCGCGCGCGGTGTTCTGCGACGGTGTGCTTTTCGGATGCGCGCTTGAGAATCTCGATCTCAGACCGCAGGGCTGCATCCGCCTTCTGGGCATCTCGGCGTGCAGTTTTGAGAGATAAGGAAAGCGAGTCGCGTTCGGAGGTGATCACCGAGAGCGTGTGCTGCAGCTGATTGAGGCGGTCCTCCAGCGTGAACTGCGGATGAGGATTGACGATGGGGGGGGTGGCGGTCGTCGTTCGACTAGGGGAGGTCGATGGAGTGGGCAAGGAGGACTCAGGAGACTCAAAATGGGTCGTATCGGCCTCCGGCGGGCTCGTCGTTTGCGGCATCTCGAGGTCTGGAAAGGCAGCATTAAGAATAGAATCGCGAGAACATAAGCCCAGAAATGTACCATCAGTGATGACCTGTCTGCGGATATTATTGCTTTGCCCTCCTTGGACCAAGCCAAGATCGATGTCGTATTTCTTGCCAGGCATAAGACCGTATATGATTATAACGGCCTCGTCCGTCTTGTCATCAATGCGGATGTACACTCCTTTCCACGTAGCGGAATTTACATTGACGGACAGGCCTTTTGCGAGCACTTCTGAAATGACAGAAAGCTTCTTTTGCTCTGCTGAGACAGAATCATCCGTCTCATCGTCACCGTCATCCTCTTCGTTGTCGTCCTCGGCAGCGAGCCCAAGGGAGGCCAGAAAAGGCTCTGCGTCGGCGCCAAAGTCGGAAAAGGTCGAAGACAAAATAAATGTCACGGAGACCGAGGTAATTTCGCGGACAGAGAGGGACAAGGGAGGTTTCCCCGGTCGTATTGTATGCCATTCGGAAAGCCCTAGAGTGTCCATGAACGTCCCATCCGGAGACATCGTCAAGGTGGCTTGAAGAGAGCAAATGGATCATTGTATGTGAGTGTTGTTCCACGTCTCGAAGGCAAATTTAGAAGGTGGCTGTGCTTTTACTGTTTCCTCTTTTTTTTGTACCCTCATCCAGAAAGTACTGGCTAAGAGTAAGTGGCTACCCGCATACATAGCCTCTTTCTGACCGCAGCAACAGCTGTAACAGAAAACGCATTTAGAAAAGATGTGTGTGCACACCTTTGATCATTCCCCAGCCTGAGGCAGTGTCGGCGCTTGTGAATTAATGCTGGAATTATCCTCACTTGCTTCTCTGTTTTGCAGTTCTATCCGCAATTAAATCGCAACGGTCTTCTGAACCTCCCGACAAGAGCCTTTTCCCTTATTAAGTAGCGGTTCAAGCGGTTGGCTTTCGGCGCTCAGGAGATTCGAGTCAGGTTTCGAAGCATGTCACATGCTGTGGCCGTCCTGGCGCCGATATATAGTCTGACTCTCCAGAGCTTAAATAGGCGCGCGACCACTCTTTCCCCCGACACCCACGAAAGACCCATCGATGCCTGTCCTCGCAGGAAAGCGCGTCTCCATCTCTGACGGCTTGGAGGGCCAGGATGATCATTTCGAGACCCTCTCTGCTCTGTGGGACGATCTGCAACTCTGCTCGCTTGACATTGCCGCCCAGCCCGAATGTGACCTGCTCTCATTCTCCCAGTCCGCCTTTTTGTTAGGGGTCATAACGGTCAAGAGAGAGGACATAATGGCCCCTCTAAATCCAACTCGCGAGACCATAACTCCACATTTCCCCGAGACCGTAACTCCATACCTGTATAAACCACCGAGTCATACTTCGCAGCCGGCCCTCTCTAGTTCTACGCTTCGATACCAGCACAGTTCCGCGATACTAGAAGATGATATATCAAATGTGCGGTTGAATTATTTATGTTGATATTTCCTTCTGACGTTGTTCTAGGTTCCTTCAACAGCATGGCTAAATGATCAACGTAAAAACATCAACCCCGCGTGGGATCCGGTCTCCAAGGAATCAATAAAGAACCATATGAAGAACTTCAACGCAAAAGAGACACCCGGCGCTGGACCTTCTACCATCGAAGACGCCCTCGAGAACCTTATGGTAAGTGATCTCCTCTCTCCATATTCTTGGCTAACAGCTTAGCAGGATCACCCGACAGTCGAATGGTCTGGTAACCCTGACGGGCATGACCGTTTTATGAGCTCACTCAGCCTGCCCAGCCTGTCCAGCCTGGTTAATAGATGTGGGTCGCTTGATAGGCTTGGTCTTCAAATGCTCATATTCCGGACCAGATTTACCCATACCTCCCTCCACACCCCCTCCTCCCTACATCCCTCAGAGGGCTGCACCCGGCAGATGGGACCTGCCACCCCGCCATGAAACCCGCGACGAACTCATCAAGGTCGTCGCAGCTGGCGCCAGCCAAAAAGCCATTGGCCTAATCTACCTCACCGCCTCTCCACTCTCTCATTTCCCATCGGACCAGGTCGGTGAGCTGAGCCTCGGGATCATTTTAGACGCAGCCCATCGCGGGAAGGGCTACGCGCGCGAAGCCATCCAGCTGGTCGTCAAAAACGCATTTGACGTGCGCCAATGCCATCGCATCCAAGCGCCCCTTCTGCACTCGTCTACAAAGGAACGCATGGTGTCCCTGCTCACTCAACTGTGCGTCCAACCACCCATTTCCTGCTGCGATGTGCTGACACTCACCGCAGGCGGTTCGGCAACGAAGGCACCAAGCGTCGCGCGTTCTTTAACCCTATGATGGCGGAATGGCAGGACGTAACGACACTCGCCATCCTAGATACCGACTGGGCGATGCGCGGACTCTACAAATCCGCCCCGAAATCGCTCTGGGATGAGCTGTTTATGCGGCACGAGCGGGAGCGCGATGAGCTGCTTCGTTGGGAAGACTCCCTCAACAGACTGAAGCGCCCTATGACTAGCAGCATGGAAACCCTCCGTGCACTCCCGCTCGACACAGACTCCAGCAATACCTCCGAATCTGATGCTGCGTCGTCGCCAGGGTCGGCATCCGCACACAAGGGCAAAAAACGGGCGGTGGAATCTCGTCGCCAGGATCTGTATGATGGGGCCAGCTCGGACGCAGACAGCGAATTCGACGACACGATGTTCGTACGCAGGTACATACCCGACCCGGAGAGTCGGTCGTCGGGCGCATCGAGCCCGACCCTCAGCGATGCGTCGCTCGAGAGTGTTCCGCGTTCTGTGACTACTTCCGGGTCGGATTGGGACATGGTGGAGCCGTCCTCGTCTGGGAGTTCGAGTTTCGGCGACATTGACTGAGTGAGCGTACATCTTGTTTCTTGGTTGTTTTGTCTCGCTGCATAGTCCTATACGAAAATCGGTGCCGTCTCATTCATGTACTCAGAAGTAACAAATCCAATAACATTGACTTGAACCTAAGCAAACATCGAGTACTGTGTGTTGAGCTTGGATTCGAAATTCGGGCATGCAATCAAAATGCTGGTAGTTCTCTCGGATTTGTTACATGCGAACAAATGGACGAATCTTCTGCTCAAAAATCGACTCGAAATCGCCAGTTTGAACTGTTCGCGCCATGTGTAAAAAAACTGGCTGGATGAACCTATGATTGGTTACCTATCCACACTTTGGCCCTCGTCTCTGCCATGATTACACGTCGTAATTTCTCTTATCCCGATCTACTATATGATTGCAGCCCTTCGGAGGTTAACCAAGTTTAGCATGTGCCGCAAATCTGATTCGGTGACTGCATGTTTAAAATGTTGGAGTAAGTAGTTCTCGCGCCTTTCCTACTAGTGCGTGTCTTGCTGACAATATGCTGTTCACTTTGCGGATTTAATCAGCCATATATCACAAGTGCCCAAAACCCGATATCTATCATCGTTCCGACCTATATCTAAAATTTCAGGGCCGAATATCTAAAATATGGGATCATCTGTGAGAGAGGAATCCTATGTTAAAACTCAGGAGAGTCACTATCATGAACCTTGCATGTCTATATCGCGAGTTTTTCGAGATTTTAACCTCCTAATATCTCGAATGGAAGAGACCAGCATCTAAATTCAAATTAGCACCTGTGGTCGCTGTGAGGAGCGACGTCGGGTCATATTCGCTCGCCGTCTGGGACCGCGAGCGGGTATATTGCGGCGACGGCGGTGTCGCGTCGGTCGCCATTGCCGCTGGGCGCATCATTCGGATCGTCCGGATCACTGCGCCGGTGTTTGGCCATATGTGGTTGGCGTCCGCTTTCGGCCGGGTGGTACGCCCGTAACGGCCCGTCCCTGGCTCCTCCATCAAGCCGGCACATGGCGGGTTGAGCCTGCGGGCGTCGGAGGCAACACATAGGGACAAATTTCATGAGGAAACCACCACAGAAGCTGAAGGACAAAAAAGTGGGAAAAAATGAACCAGCCATCGCCCCACGGCATTACAGCAATGGGGATCCATGGGGTCCAGCCAAATAAGCCGAAAGGATACCCATAGTTGAGCTTAACCATATATTGGAGTGAAATACAGAATTCTCAGTGCAGAGGGATAGCAGAGACTTGAGAAAATCCAAAGGGGAACAGAAGCCCAGCTGGCATCCGGAAGATCAAAAACCTAGCTGACATACAGAAGATCAGAATCAACTGCGGGCGGCTGAACAAATTGGAAACGAAACTGGGTCAGGGCCCTTTGCACCGGGGCTTTTCAGACTTTTGACTTCATAGAGTGTAACCGCGTAGAAATCCGAATAAATGCCGATGACCTCATTCACAGAACAGATAATACAACCCACCACGGAGTCTGGGCCGAGCGCCGGTGAATGTTAAACCCTGTTAAAGAACCAGTGACAGTTCAACTACACTGCCGAAAGCGGATGCAAACCACATATGGCCAACCACCGGCGCGATGATCCGAAAGATGCGCCCCAACCGATCTACTTACGACCGATACGACACAGTGTTCGCCCGAAGGCCTTCAAAATTGACTCTCGGGATCATGAAGGCCTTCGGAAGGGTGAAGGCCTTCGGTTGAAGGGCAGGCGAAGGCCTTCATGATTTTTCCCACGCCCCATGCTGCGCTTAATTTTGGGTGAATATACATGTTGGTGGAGCGCAAAACTCATCGTCGGAATCTAGGGCTATCCCGCCCTCGTCAACCTGGTGATCGGGAGTCTGCCAGCTCCTACCTCAGCGGGTCCTTGTCCTCTGCACGAGCCGACGGCTTGGGGGAGCCAATTTTTTCAGCACGACCGAATGACACTTGGAAGGTTTGCTAGCCGAATCGGTAAAGGTACCTGGGGCGGAGAAAAATTAAAAATTACATACCTCACACACGTGATATATGAAGGCCTTCCGAAGGCCTTCAAGATTTGAAGGCTTCGCCCTTCGGGCGAACACTGATACGACACCGCCATGGCCGCCATATACTTGCTCGCGGTCCCGGACAGTGAGTGAACACGTCCCGTCGCTTTCCCACAGCGATCACGGGCGCTAATTTGAATTTAGATGTCGGCCTCTTCCATTCGAGATATTGCCAGTGATGTCCCATACTTTTTAGACATCCGGACCTGAGGCCTGAGATTTTAGATATAGGGCGGAATTTAGATATATTTTGGGTTTCGGGCACTTTCGGTAGATGGCTGATTAAATCCGCAAAGTGAACAGCATATGACAAGTCCAGTTTGGGCTTCTTCAAAGGGTTCGCGCCATTTATACATGTATACAGATCCGCTCTTGTAAATTATGTCATGATTAATGCCAACGGAATCTCAGGAGGCCGGCGGCTCTAGACCCATCCAACGCGTCGTAAATTTTCTTCTCCACTTCTTCCCGGTGCGCCTTGATGTACATCTTCCCGTACATCTCGAGCACCATGCTGTCCAGCGCCGAAAACTGCGCGCGCATAAAAATCTGTTTCAAGGATGCCCAGTCGAGCAGGTCAATGTGCGACACGGCGCTTATCCAGATACTGAGGCGGAGCTTTTCGACAGGAGACGTCACGGATGCCAGGACTTCGGGCACCCACCCTACGTACGCGCTGGTTGGCGACGGGTCGGCGACGAGCTCGTTGAGCTGGAGGTGGCTGATGTGGATGCTACGGAGCGCGCAGTTTTTAGAAAGGTCGATAGTAAAGTGGCGCAGACTTTCTATAGCTCTGTGAGATATGAGCATGATTGAACGGAAACGACAAAACGCACCAAGATACAGTCGGTAGAAAGCAACTTCGATGTGCTCGAGGGACGGTGCGAAGACCGGCGAAAAGCTCTCGGAGGATGGGATTACATCGGAGAGTTTTATGTGGAATGTTGAGAGGCGAGGGAAGTTTTTGCCCGACAGACGTAACCATTCAATGACGTCTTGACATCCGTAGTCTACCTCAAGCGTTTTGAGTTCTGGAAAGGTCAATTGGAGCGATGGGGAGTCTGCACGCGGCAGACCACTACGCCATTGGACCCGAACAAAATACAGGCGCTGTAAATTGGGAAACGCCGCCAACACGCCCGTCATGTCGTCGAATGTCCCAAATTTCATGTTCGAGAAGACCAGTTCTGTAAGGCTGCCGAACTTTGACGCGAACGAAATCCGAGTATGTTCATCTATGTCGTTCCAGGTGATGGCTCGGAGGTGAAGAGATGCCAAGGCCTGGAGAACTGAAGCGCAGGGAGATATTTTATTCATCAGCGACGTCAGGTCCTGTTGTTGCGATATCGACCCAACGCAGACGCGGTGAACAGCTGGAGCAAGCGTAGAAAGCGGATCAGATAAAAGCCGGACCAGGCGGTCGGTTTTGGCATCTATCGGTGCAGTAAACTGCACGATCCTCATGGCCCACAGATGATAACGCGAGGTTGGAACCCAGGTCTTGCAGACCTGGCTGCACTTGATCAAGGCCAAGACATCGTCGTACACGAAATCAAGGATGTGCTAGAAAAGCTTCAGACGTGATATTTCCAGACAACTTCAAGACAGTTCAAGACTTACATCCACAAGCTCGGGTGGAAAAATCTTCATACTTCGACGAGGGAACGTGTGATGGGCACGACTCCAAGCTGCGGCGTTTTATAGGTGTCGGGACTGGAATTCAGCACCGGGGCACGTCAAGGCAGCACGACGATATAGTGATACGCCATGACGACGCGGAGGCAAACCTACGGGGATGACCCGATCTGCGCGCTGTGTATCATGGTTATGCGGGTTTTCTCCTTCAATCCCGAGCGAATAGCTCCGTGAACATCGAACATCAGGAAAAAACACTAACTTGAATCTACCGGCGCTATGGAGTGCTACAGAAGCAGATGAAAGGATTGGTGCTTGAAGTAAAACGGCGCGGCGCATAGGGCATGGCACGGGATTGTTCAAATGCGAGCAGCGACAAATCTGCGGCACTTTGCCGCCATCGGCGCTCATCGGCGGCGCATCGCCGTCAAGTGCGACACATCGGGCACATCGGGTTCGACACCGTCGCACACATGGGGGATCAGCGGCACCTTGTCACCTGACTTCGCACTTCGACTTGGGCTCAACGACCCGGGGGTTACAATTTAACCGTATAATATTACTTGGGGATAAAGCAAATGACATGCCTCAGGATAATATAGCCTTTAATATCTCGGTAAGCACAGAGGAAAGTATGTGAAGAAAAAGCACACTTATTCATCAGCCCGTTTGGAGACTTTCCGGGGCCGCGCGGTGTGGATCACATTCGCGGGGTCAACTTCATTCCGAGATTTGCCCTTTCTGGATCCGGGCGCGGGTGCTTGATCTAGGTGGGTAGCGACCAGCTCGCGGTTGTGCGCGGGGGGGGGAAGATATGGCGAAGGGGGGGTAGACGCGGGAAAGGTGTCGGAGGAGACAACGGAGGTGGTGTGAATTGAGTGGTGGTGGCTGGGTCCATCGAGAAGTCATAATCAGTCCCAAAGCCGTGCGCTCCAGTGAAGTCGAATTGACTGATGTGAGATCCCGGAGGGTCGAAAGGGATCGGGAAAAGAGAAGTTGAAATTACCGATACCGAGATCCCCGAAATTCGGACTGGGGGCGGGAAATCCAAATAGATTTAGATGAAAGAAGGCGTTGTCAACAACACCGTGACTGTAAGCGCTCGGACTAGGCTTCCTCAAGTTTGACGCGTGTCGGGGGTAAATCGCGGGGCGAGGAACTCGGGTCCGGATCGTCGGTTCGTAGGAGGAACTACCGAAGCTGGTCCGTGTCGATCCAATCGTTGAGATGCGCGTTGGACGCGACGTATGTCAATTATAGATCTGTACGGCGTTAGAGCGCGTCAGACCCTGTCAGAACACCGGTGTGAGAATCTGTGAGAATGCGTCGCGAACGTACTGAGCTTCGAAATGCCGTCACGACGCCCATCGGGAGGTTGTCAATCAGTTGCCGGTCGGCGGGAGTGTGTTTTGAAGCCATTGGGACGCGTTTTTTGACGTGTTGCGGCGCGGTAAATTTGAGGCTGCAGCGGGGTAGGTGGCGGTGAAGGAGAAAGAAGTGGCCAAATATTTGGCTCTTTTCCGGCCCTCCCCGAGTCAAGCGCCGCACCGCTACAGTGATGTCCATCATCGACACCTTCGGAAATGTGCCGCATCTGACCTCAAGCGCGGCACAAGTGCCGCATGTGTACCGCACATGGCATGTGCCGTGTGTGTCGCATCTGATACATCCTCGGCATGGCAAGAAGTAAAGTGGCCGTAGGCGCGTACCGAATGATTGCCGACGCACGGCTCATCTCCAGAATCCAACCTCGACATGCATCTCAACTGTCCGCCTACAAGATGGTTGTCTAATCGGTGAGCGCTTGAGCCTCACACATTCTCAACCCAGATTTTTCAGTCAACTGGCTCGTGATAGCTCTCGACATACTAGGTACTTCGGGGTTTTGACACTTTGCTTGTACGTGCTTGTGCGCGCTCGCACGCGCGCGTGCGCGAACAAACAAGCGTCCAAAGTCCACGCGACCGCAAGACTGCGAGCTATGTCTGGAAACCCGCAAGAGTACAAAAAAAAAAAAATCAGGACATAGTCCATTGGCATCTAGCCATCATTTCGGCGCTTTTATTTTTTCGACGCGAGACAAACGAGACCTCAAAGAACCAAAGTCGGCAAGAGTTTTGTCATCTTGCTGATGTATGTGGTGTCTGAAGACAATGTCTGGAGAACAGTGAGTGTGACAGTCAAGATAGTTGTGTTCAAGATTATGTACTGTCGAGTCCGCGACTGGGATAACATGCCCCGAATCCTCGTTACAATCTATCATGACCGGCCAACAACTCGAAAGCGTCTCATCTTTCAAAGACATGAACATGGCAGACAACTTGATAGGATGCTGATATCTGCGTTAAAGCGGTACTAATGACATCACACGTAACTAGAAATGTACAGGTATCAGGAATAATAGGTAGGTAGGTAAAGCATGGTGTGTGGTTTCGGCTTTTCGCCAATACACATTTATTTTATCTGAGTCGGAATTCGACGTGCGCAGTATAATTAGTCCTCCATCGCACAAAGCTCCACCCCGCTCATGTCGCCAAAGTCCCACACTTTCATGAAGCGTAGCCCAGATTTCTCCCCGAGCTCCACGTACTCGTCCAATGTGCGCTCTTTGCTATTGATGAGGACCATCAAACTGACGTCGAGGTAGTATTGCCGGATTCGTCCCTCCCCGTAGTTGAACAGCAGCGGCGCAGGGGCTCGCTTGAGCTGCCGGTCGGCTGGCCGGTTATTACTGCGCGCAGTCTGCAACATATACTCGTCTGCGATCACAGATGTTATTTGGCTAGAAAATAAATTGGTGAAGCATAGGAACTAACGGATGAGCAGGCGACTGCCAGGTTTCATCGACTTGCGAATTCCTCTCAAAATGGTCAGGCATTGTGCAGACTGGAAGGCGTGCAAAACATTTTTCAACTGGCAAAAGGTAAACGGGCACATCCCACCCCAGCTCAGTTTACGCAACTCACATAGTACACATCGCATCCAGCAATTGGCGCCTCAACGAAGAAGTCGATGGCCTTGAATTGTATCCGATTTTCCTTCATCGCTTCTGGACATTCAGCGGGCCAAACGACGTTCTCGGCCTGTACCATGCGATCCGGCAGATCCTGAAGCTTCAGTTGGAGTTCAGGATGTGCGCGCGCGAGCTGGATGGATATGCCGCCGACCCCTCCGCCCAAATCACAGACCGTTGCGCCAGGGCCGAGATCCCCCCAGGGGTAACCTGTTCCAAATTATAACCGTGCGAATAAGTAAGAACTAATGCACCTACCGCTTACGATTGTCTCTGCCTCGACGGCGGCGCCCCAACCAATCATGCCTATCCCAAATCGCGCTCCGTGGCCGTGGGAATCAGGGTTCTGCACCCGCACAATTATGAAAATGCGGCGGGTTAGAAATATAAGGTGCACCTGAGCCCAGAAATCGAACATCGCCAGAGGCTGGTCAGTGACCTTGTTCCACGCGGAGTGCACTGGGACGACCGAGGGGCCCCATTCCGTATCTACTAGTGTTTCAGCCAATTTGGTCGCTCCTTGCGTCATATCCTCTGTCCTGTTCAATATGAATGAATCTAGGTATGCAAGAGCGGAATCCGAGGACGGCTTACATGTGTAGACCAAGGCTGGAGAGAGGGTTAGAAGCGAGCAGCTGCACACTGAGCCGGTTGTTAGCGAATACATCTCTTTCGACTGAAAAACAATTAATATGGTCCGTTTCTAGCTATGAACATAGCACCTTCGCGGAAGCAGTGTTTTGCGGACAGCAGACGCAAAATCCTAGCAAGCTTCGACGGTTCTACGCCACATATTCTCCCGATATCGGCGACGTGCATCCCGGAAGGCTTCTGCTGCAGGATATCTGGAATCTTAAATTTCAGGGCAACGTGTAAACAGCTGGGTTCAAGGGCCTAAAATGCAATACTGTTGTAATTGGATCGCGAGACAAGGGGCGACCAATTACCCTCATGAAAAACTTCTACTCGCCCAGAATCAGTTCAACTAGCGGTGTGAAGGAGGTGGCTCTGCTTACATTAAGAACCGTGTGGTTTGGACGCGCAAGAGTTGCGCAAAGCTGGGCGCAAGCACCTTCAAGAACCTGTACAGCTTCCTTCATCTCAGGTGAAGATATTTTCCCGTCGAGAGGATGCGGTTCCGTTTCATCGAGGGAAGGCAAATAACCATGCCCCCTCGTATACCCTGCTTCGAGAGTTCTGGCGGCCTCAGTAATGAGGGATAAAAGTTGGCCGATGTCTGGAGCCATGTTGGGGACGTAAGTAGCGGACGGTTTAAACAGTGAGACCTTAAGTATAACGAGGCTTCGGCAATTTGTCATTCATACTAGGCCACAAGAGTCGCCATTAAATTTTCAATGACAAAGCGGAATCCTGCGGAACTACGCCACTCCAAGTTGTTGAGCCTTAGATCACGGAGAAATGCCCCAGACATTACTTGCGGTTAGCCGCGAGCTGACATACACTCTGGCTTCGTTCTACGAGACTAAACCCTGCCATGGATTCATATTCAGTACAGGGATGAACTAGCTAGAGTCTTACCGCCGCCGCACTTATGGTTAGTACGCCTAGTGCACAAGTGTCATGCTCCATTCCACCAACAGCCACCATTCTCTGTTCTGCCCCTCAGGGCTAGTGTGGAACATGGATGCCCCGTATATTTAAGCGGCCACTCGGATTGAAGACCGTCCGTGGCATTCGCTGTAATCTAGTGGCCGAACCTTTCGGGCCTGGATGAACTCGGAACGGACAGATGCGGAGGCCTAAACGCGGTTAGGAAAAAATTGGACGCCGATGACACAAACTCAGAGCCACAGTTAACCCTCGAACCTATGAGGTATGAGCATCTTGTTCAATGGAAAGAAGCCAGGCTTCTGCACAGCCACGCTGCGGCAACGAAACCCAAACCGTGACACACTGGCAGTATGTGACTCCTTTTTTTGCTAGACGCCGCAACAGGACTTAACGCTGTGGTTGCTCCTCCAGTTACTGCACCGATAAAGTGACCCACTGATGTTATCTGGAAGACGCACATGTATCCAGTAACTGCATCCGACTGTCCAATGTTTGCCCTTCAAGACTTCAATCAACCTCGGTTGGTATATCGACAATCGCCACTAGAGACTGCCTCGACAGTCACTTGCTTGGCCTAGTATGAACAGACCAACGACCTCGATTGATCAAGGTTGTCGGGCGTGCGCTTGACACTGAGAGTTCTTGATTACAACTGTAACGGTCTCAGCATCATTCGTTCTTTCTTTAGGTAGATGTCAAGTGCTTAAATCGTCGCCTGTCCTGTCCCCACTACCCCCTCCACTGTCCCTTCCTAGACCTGCATAGTATTAGGGCCTTTCGATCTTCAAGCGCCGCGCCTTCTGCCTTAACAATGTCAAATCCGACTCAAGTGTAAGTTTTGTAGCTACTGATTCAATCCGCTACTTTAACCGCATTCGTGTAGTCCAGGGGGCCTCTTCACATCTCCGGTAGGAGACTCCTTCACGTCTCCGGTGGGAGAGGGCTTCACATCTCCAGGGTAGCGCATTCCGTTAGATATATTTCTATTGATTCATTGTTTTCGTTTCATTTTAGAGCTGGAGGGGCGACACATGCAACGAAACTAGGTGCAACAGGCATAGGGACGACAGGACTCCGTGCCACGGGTCTCAGCAGCCCGACTATTGTACCGGAAGGTACTGATAGTGGAAGCACTGCTCTATTTATCCCGAAGGGCGCAATTGCCGGGATAGCGGTGCGCATTCAAGTTCTTTCAATCTACAAGGCTCTCAGAATCTTTAAACCACTTTCAGGTAGGAGTGATCGTACTCCTTAGCATATTGGGGGCGACAATAGCGCGCTGCTGTCGGAGACGAAATGCGCCTCCCGCGCTTAGAGAAATCGAGAAGCAACCGGTCGTGTCACCTTTGCCGCAAAGCACAAGTTCAAGTGCCCGTACAATCGCACCCCGATTCCATGGTTTCCGGCCATGGCTTCACACCGCCGACACTATATTCGCCGGTCAATTCAATGGCACCCCTCGGCCCAAATGCTAATCAAAATGGGCCATGGAACGAGTTTATTAGCCCAAATGCTTCGTACGGTCCCAGTGCTCCTTGGACGCCAACATCCCAACCCGCGCCATTGAATCCAACCGCCTCGTACAGTACTGCCACTTCTTCCACTTCGACTAAATATTCGGAACCAAATTATTACGGCGGCGGCAAATATGCAGTGAGCTGGGAAGCGACGGCTCCTGATCAGGAACCCTCCAAGCCACCTCCAAGTTCGAGCTTGCAGCCTCACCCGCATGCGGAGGTCGATGCAGGTCCTGTTCAGCATCCAAGCACGCTTCCGCCGAGTTACAATGCGCAGTGGAGGCAGTGACCGTGGCGTTTCATTATTGAATCATGTTATCTTCTCTGGGCTTGGACTTGCGTGGTGCCCTTGCCGAATCCCTTGATCATGGGTGCGACTTGGGTTCCTGCCCCTGTTGTACTGCTACCTGGCTGGCTATGAATTTGTTCTCTCCGAGATCTTGTACGAATATCTTGATTTCCTTATTTTGACTGGTTCCGCATCTTGAAGAGTGTCCACTGTTGGGAGATCATTCTTTATCCCTATGAATGTGAGCCCCGGACGCCTCCAACTGATCGATCCATCTAAAACCAAAACGTGGTAATACTCTTCAGTCCGTCACACGAAACACCAGTTTGCCCACCGGCGACTGTTTCTACCCGTCGGCCGAGGGCCTGCTGGTTCTGAAGGCCGTGATTTGCTGGGCCGGACCATTGGACATGCATCGGACCAACGTTCGTCAAGTTCAACGTTTGAAGAGCGTGTTGAAACGAGCTAGAGCCTCGGCGAGTAATAAGTGTACATGCACTGTATCTTCACGATGATGTAGGACTGGGATGGTAAATGCAAGTTGAAGTCTCCCTCTCTTTTTGTTCCGACTACTAGCGCAAAAATACGAAAGTCAACCACTCCACCTTGGACCTTGGACCATTTCCGCTTTTCATATCTGATCATGCGCACGGATCAAACAGCCATGTCTAACCGATTCAATTCTAGGGTTGAAAATTGACAGATGGACACTGCCGACAGGTTGTCAAAATGGCAGCTTCCAGGCAGCCAATGCCAACATGTATCCTGGTTCTTGGCCCGAGGGTCAATCATAGGATTTATACTGTTTTCTTCGCAAGTGGGCAAAGCTCTTCTGCGCCTATTGAACCAGTTCATCCAGCGACTTCAGGGTCTTCCTCAGAGGCTCAAATGCCTGCGCTCAGGCCAAGCTTAGACCAACAACCGAAGGGGCCTGACACATACTACTACAGGCTTGTGATCATAGCTTGATCAAACCCACACGATGTTACCAGGCCTCACAGTATCTATTTTTATTGGCTTTAGAACGGCTCTCTCTCAATCTCTCTCTTTCTGCAAAGTAATTGTCGCCGTACTTCTCTGGTGCTCAGCGGATTTTCTTGATCTTTCGATATATCTCTGCCTCAACGATGTCCGGTACACAACCGTAAGCTCTCTGTGCACATAATTTCTTGAATTTTACCGTGGTCATTTGCCTTCTAGACTAGGAGATCCATTCAGCTCGACGGCCCGAGGGTAAGTAGTGCATTCGTCTGAACATTCATATACATCTACAGCTTTTACCAACAGAGCTGGAGGAACATCCTTGACACACACCTCCACCCACACGAGTACCACAGGCCTCAGCTCGACTGGACTACCAACAAATAATAGTGGAGGCAAATCGAGCATCCTATCTTCACCGGGTGCAATTTCCGGACTAGTCGTACGCATTCTGTCTCTTACTTCGATTTCAATGCAAATATTGATCGTTTGGGGCGTTCTCAGCTTGGAGCATTGGCACTGCTCAGTATATTGGGAGCTATAACACGTCGCTTGAAAAGACAAAATGCAGCTCCTATTATCATGCACGTTGAACCGACGCCCCCGCCGCCCCCACCTACCTTGCCGCACAGCATGAGTAGTGCGTATTTGAATTATTTCACTGTGGACCGAGTTTTCTGACTCGGAGATGAAGGTGCATCCAACACAATCAACATTTATGGGCTCAATCCAGCACCCGTGCACTCAAACTCCGGCTCTCCGGGCTACAACTACGCCTCCGCACCTCCTAGTCCATATTCCCCAGTAGCATTTGCACCCCCCGCCCCAAATATTCACCAGAATACCCAATTGAACCAGAGCATCAACCAAAATGCCTCCTACCGTCCCGCTACTTCTTGGGCAGCCCCAGCCCAGCCCGCACCATTCAATCACCACATCAACCCACATACTCCATACCCCCCCGCCGCTGGGCCACCTCAAGGAGCCTCGTACAATCCCCCCACTTCGACTCCCGAGCCCCCGCATGCTTCCACAAACCATGCAGAAACGAAGTATTATGGCGTTGGCGATTATGCGATAAGCTGGGACGTGCCTGCGCCCGCTCATGGATCCTCGGCCCGACTGCCTCCAAATCCGAGCTCGCAAGAGGTCGAAGCAGGGCCCATCAACCACGCGAACACGCTTCCACCGAGTTACAACGAGCAGTGGAGATAGCACAACCGGAACTGCTGCGTCGAGCTTGCTACATAAATATAATTCTTCATGCCATGTGTATTTTTCGGATATGATATCCATGTCGATCTGGGGGTTCCTCAAAATCCGGCATAGGCGCTTCGTGCAACCGTCAGTTGTCCATCGCAACATCGATTCTATTTTCCTGCTGCCGTATTACCTAATATCGAACACACACACACACGTGACAGTTCACTTTCTTGGTTCAAATTCTCATCCATGATCCTGCGATCCACTCCACACTGCGAAGTCACCGCAGCATAAGCATCGAATGTACTCAATTACGTGCGAGAGTTTTTTTTCTAGTTCTATCGACTCTCGAACCCAGTGGATGCGAAAAACAGGCTACCCGGCCGACTCCGAGTGCCAAGTGGCACAACTGCAGTTGAGAACGCATCTCAGCTCACCAAATTTCGTCCACCCAACGCCTGACTAGGAGAGACTTTTTCGAATCTTGGAGACAGCTCCACCCTGCGCAGAAGTCCTTCCGGCCGTGAGGTGCAGCGGAGATTGTGCGGATGTAGGGGAGCTTAGCGGCACTTTCGAGGCAGCTTGAGGCTTCGGACAGAAAGTATTATAAAGAGGTCCACATGATTCCACTGGCACGGCTCTAGGCTCTCAGATCTACTAGCTGCCTCCCTTGTCTCTCGTCCCCGCTATTTCTTCGAAGATGTCAGATTCGGACGACGAAGATGATATTACGCTGTAAGCTGTACCCCACGTCCATCTAATACAATATTAATCCCGTTACTTTGGCCGTTAGATCTAGAGGGCCCACCCACACTCATACAACAAGCCTACGTGTCGCTAGCACACCAACCGAGGTATCGCATCCTATCGGTGGCGGGAGAACCCCACTGGCAGACTCGGTCTCGAAGGGTGTAATTGCCGGGATAGTTGTGCGCATCCCACTCCTTGGATCGAGATGCCATGATTTTTTCACACTGCTCTTAGATTGGAGTGCTGACACTCCTCAGTATATTGTGGGTTACAGCGGTGTGCTTGCGGAGACGAAGAAACGCGGCTCCTCTAAGTGGGACGGATGGTGCGTAATGAATTATTACCACTCCGCCGATTCCTGACATGTAGTAGTACATGAAAACATGTCCAGAACATCCCACATTTACGGCACCAGTGCAGCCCCCGTTCAGTCGAACTCAGATTCCATGCCCCGTAGAAACGGCTCCCAAGTCCCGACTCCACATTCCCCGGTGACATTGGTTGCCCCTTCGCAAGATATCGCCCTATCCAACCACCGGAATGTCAACTCAAATGCATCGTCCCAAGTTCCCACCACTTCTCGAGCACCGCTGTCTTCGCCCGAGAAAAAGTCCGAGCACGCATACTTTGGCGGAGACAAATACGCATTGATCTGGGATGACGCGCCTGCTCGGCGAACCTCAGGACTGCCCCCAAGTTCGAGTCTGCAGCCTCCGCCATTCTATGGAGAAATCAGGTCTGAGACTGACACGAAGTCCGTCCCCGGGAGCGTGCTTCCGCCAAGTTACACGCAGCGGTGGACACAATACGATCCAGTATGATCTTGCGCAGTAGGCCGAGCCTTTGTTTACCTATGTAACTTGCCCTTGGACGATATAAAGAACAATGTACTTAATGAATGATATGATTAGACATTCGCCCAGGGAACCATAGTTTGGGCCAGCAGAATGTTTAAGGCCACCATCTCGAGCATGAGGCGATTTATTTAGGTGACTGCCAAAGTCAATCTACACTTCAACGTACATATTTCTTACCCTCAAAGACCGAACTCAACAGCCCCCAGCTCGCCAAACTCCCAGAGTTTAGTGTACTTCAGCCCCGCGGCCTCACCGAGGCTTGCGAGCTCCTGGACCGTCCGCTCCTTGCTGTTGTAGCACAGCAGCATCGTCATATCGAGGTTGTACTGTCGGACCTTGCCAACGCCGTAGTTGGGGAGCAGCGGCTCCGGTGCCTGCGTGAACTTCGACTCGGTCGCGGATGCGCGGATCGGGCTCTGTAGGATGTATTCGTCTGCGATGAGGGGCAGATGAGTCGGCTTGCGCTATTCAAGGCAGACGGAGGACGCACGGATGAGGACGCGGCTCCCGGGCTTCATAGATTTCTTGACGCCCTTGAGAATCGTGATGCACTCGGCATCAGGCCAGTCGTGCAGAATGTTCTTAAGCTAGATAGATACGATGTTCAACCCGCCTGCTTGGATAAAAAAACAAAAGGTAACGCACATAGTAGACGTCGCATCCCGGAATCGGTGATTCAGTGAGGAAGTTGATGGCTTTGAACTCGATCCGGTTTTCTTGGAGGGCTTCGGGGCATTGCGCAGGCCAGATCGTGTTCTTCGCCTGGACCATCCGGTCGGGCATATCCTGGAGCTTGAGCTGCAGCTGCGGGTGCGCCTTGGCGAGCTCCATCGTCATCGTTCCGACGCCACCACCCAAGTCGCAGACACTCGCGCCCTTGCCAAGGTCCTGCCACGGATACGCTGTGGCGATAGCAGACCCTTCAACGGTGTTCCCCCAGCCGAGCATGGCAAGCCCGAAACGCTCTCCCCCGGCGCGTGCCTCGGGTGTTTGCTGTTGCCAAATTAATTAACGAAGGCGACATTTCATGTGAACTCGGTCTTACCGAGTCCCAGTACGCGAATAGACTCTTCGGGTGTTTGGTGAATCTGTTCCACGCAGAATGTTCGGGAGCGTAAGACGGGCCCCACACTGGATCTCCCAGTGTCTCCACCAGTTTGGTGGCTGCCTGGTCGTTTTCCTCCGTGCTACGGTATAGAAATAAGCTCAGAGACAAAGAGGAAGACGGATTGGCGCACAAATGGAAGCCAAGACTGCTAATGGGGTTGGTAGACAGGAGCTGAATGCTGATGCGGTTGTTCGCAAAGACGTCCTTTTCGACTGCAAATCGACACGAGAACAATTCAGTTCATCGCTACCAGTGAGAAGAGAAGCGCGAAGCGCACCTTCGCGGAAGCAATGCCCGGTAGCCAACAGACGTAATATTCTAGCCAGCTTCTCCTGCTCGATCCCAGTCTTCTTGCTGATCTCCGTGACGTGCATACCAGCCGGCTTTTCCAGCAGAATGTCGGGAATTTTAAAAGAAATGGCGACGTGAATGCAGCTTGGTTCGAAAACCTTCAAAAATGAAATTCTAAGCCGCGGCATAGGTTTGGAAATGAGATAGACGTACACCCATGACTTTCTAAGAGACGCGGAATCCTATTTAGAGCTAGCCTGATGATGATTGCAGGCAAAAGACCTACATTGACGGCGGTGTGGTTTGGTCGCGCAAGCGTAGCACACAGCTGGGCGCAGGCTCCCTCGAGAATCTGCACCGACTGGATCATCTCGAATGATGATATCTTGGCATCGAATGAATGCGGGCTGGTGCTGTTCAGATCGGGGACGCCCTCCGGCGCCTTGTTATATTCGGTTTCGAGGGCCTTCGCGGCATTAACAATGAGCGCGACAAGGGAGGACACGGGACTGTTGGTGGGAGAGGGCATCTTCGGGGGAGGTAACGGTGTGCATTGATGGTCGGGTATTGCTGCTTTTTGTGCAAGTCGGGGTGCGAGGTGGATGCTAGTGAAAAGATTGATTATCCCGCCGAGAGTAAAATGTCTAGGGCAATGACACATCCAGGGGGCAAACAAGCAGATCCGGTAGAGTCGCCACGGTGAGCACCGATACCCATCGTAAGCGGCCCACATCATATCCCGAGCATCACAGGCGCGCAGATGTTACAAAAGCTCAGCGTCGGGGGCTAATTTCCAAGAGCCCCATCTGAGCTCTGGATCATAATGCCGGGTTACAGTAGCGTAACTAAATGTGAACTACTGCGACATGGAGGTTGAATGCAAGTTGATTGCTTGCGTTGATGAGGCGGACTGATGGCGCATCAAACCCCATTATGTCAGGCCCGGGAATCTCGGCATCGCATGTGGATGTCAAGAATTACTCGGGATCCAGAAAAACATTAAAAGATCTATGTGGATGCGCTGCGCTCGGCTACATACACGCTCCTTAGTCTCAGCACGATAGCCTCCGATAATCAGTGAGACCGGTGGAGGAGGTGCATGTGCATATCATATTCGTGGGACGATAATACATAGCGTGCAGATAAAAGACAAAAGACCAGGGGGAAGCAATTACTGCAGCAACGAGTCAGTAGCTGGAAAGAGAGAAAGAGACCGCTACGCACGAAAGTAAGAGCAGCACCCTTCGTCTTCTTCTCTCCTCCCAGCTCGAAGCTATGAGGACGAGGTCAAATGTGAGGCGGGAGGGATGGACGCGCGAAACGCACTGTTTGCAACGCTTGAGCGACATTTGCATTTTGTACTTGCACACAGTGCACTCCAGCCGCAGGACGACTTTCTTGGTCGTCTTTGCCTGCACACCGAATATATTGTCAAGAAATGGTTCGGGCTCGCAGGAGGGGGAGACACACCTTCTTGTGGAAGACAGGCTTCGTCTGACCACCGTAACCGGACTGCTTACGGTCGTAACGGCGCTTTCCCTGGGCGAATAAAGAGGCCTTTCCGGTCTTGTATTGCGTCACCTTGTGAGGGCTGCATTCGAGAGTCAGAACTGAGATATAGGGAAGGGATGCGGGGAAAGAGGGGAGGAGTCCGATAGGTCGTCTCCCGTCAGCCGTGGACTAGCGGTAGAACTGCACAAGTCGGTACAGCAGCGATTCGCCAGAGGTGATCGGACGAGGCGATTGAGATGAAGATATTGGGGACCGAAAACAAGGGCAAGGGGGGTATGCAGCAGGAGAAACATACGTGTGCTTTTTGCAGGGCTTGCCCTTGCAGTCTATCGACGAATCAATTTTCCAGTGTCTAGTTTCGGCGACTGGGATGACTTACAAGTCCTGCGAGTCCTGATACAACGGGTCAGCGCTCAATAAGGTTCCTAGATAGAATAGACATACTTGGGAATGTTGACCATCTTGCTGGCGGCGACGACGACGAAAAAGGGTGGCGGTGGGAGGGAATGCACGTGATGTAATGTGAAGCCGAAACTGTACAGCTCGGAAATTCGGGCCGAGGCGGCGTGATTATATAAGTTCAACCGTTCAACCCAACTTCCGATTCGTTTACATAAGACAATTCGTGTGCGCTCATTGCGCAAAGAGATTTAATCAAAGGTGTCATTGAATCGACATAAAACTTTACAAGGCATAGGATAAAGCGTCTAACATTGAATATGTATTTAAACTTCTCTCGTGATGACATGAACATCCTTCTTCTCCCCCTTCTCGCTACTGCCATCGTCGCTGATCGACGAGCCTCTGGGAGTAGCCGTCGAAGTAGCCGTAACGTCCCAAGGAAGGTCCTCGTCGTAGAAGCCTTCCTTATTCGCCAGGTATTCATATGAGTCGGTTGTGTTGAACCGCGACAAGGGCGTAAGGGGCACAGGGAAGACGAGGCTGAGGGCTACGTAGACGGCGGCGGATGTGCTGACGGACAGAATCCATCCGAGACTGGGAGAGATATCAGGATAAAGTCACGCATGGTGCAAGGGATATATACCTGTACAGATTTATAGCCGCCTCGCTCACGGCTCCCGGATCGTAACCGTTCGCAATCCCGGCGATTGTCAACCCAGTGCCGGCACACCATGCCTGCACGATAATTTGGTCGCGTTTCAGATGAATGGAGGTGTAATGCTCACGACGATCGCACGCCAGTTAAATCCACCAACGAACCAATACATGGAGCCTGGCTTGGCATCGAATAGAGACGGCCTAGAGAGAATGAATTTCATGGGACAGCTGCTCAGAATTCCAAGACATACACATGGATACTAGAGGCCGAATTAGAGTGACATTGGCTATAATTGAAGGTGGAACTCACTTTCCCCGCCTGATGATATAGTAATCTGCCCACAGAGGGCCGAGAACTGCGCCCATCAAGATGGTGTACGATCCGAGGAACGTAATAAATTTCGCTGCGCTTGTGAGGAACTTCCAGGGCACGATAGCAAATCCGAGGATCCACACGACAATTTGCCCGCGAACGATGGTCAGGTACTTCGGAAGCAGGCCGGTCATATCTGCGCCGAAGGGAATCTGGACCAAACTTAACAAATGCAACAGGGAAAGTCCGCGAGACGAACGGAGTTAGCGGAAAGGTTGGTGCCGATTGTGCCGAGACACATCGACATCGCTACGGCAAAGCACCCCGTGCGGGCGGTTGCGTTCCAGTTGTGGTCAAGGACCGCGTTGAGCTGATCCCTGGTTGAAAAATTATTATAGCGAACAATTAACTTGTGACATAGTCCTTACCACATATTCCAATACGCCTCACCATAGAGGACACGAATAGCGCACGCCGTGGAGATAGAAAAGAAAAAGAAAAGGGCCTTGATGGTTTAGGGTCAGCCGACCATTCTGATAAATCAGCACATACCTTGATAATAAGCAAGGAGACTCCTTGCGGCCATCCTGCGTCACTGGGCTTCCTCGCATACCGCTGTACACCGTTAGGAACCGCAAGCTAATTCCACAGTGGCAAGTCGTACCGCAACATCGGGCTGATTCAATATCATGGGGCTAAGCGTGCCCATCACGCTGTTGATGCCGCTGACGATGGCTGCGGGCATCGTATGTGAGCGGCGGGAGAAGGGAATAACGCCGTGGGTAAATACCCCATCCCAGAGCAGCGCCGTGAACGGGTTCCGTCGTAAGGTTAGTGTTGAAGGTACCCCAATCAGCACCTGTATTTCGAGAGTTGGAGACGGAAATGGAATATCGAAATCGAAATCGAACACACCAGCACGCGTAACGGCCCAAATGAAAAACCCAATCACGGCTGGCGGGACAAGGACGCCCTTGAGCGGCCACAGCCAATAGATGCGCGACGGGTGGATCAAAATGAGGGGGCCCTGGAGGAACCAGACAAGGAAGAACGCGACGAGGCCTTGGCTGTCGATCCCTGCGCTGGCGGGAAGATGGTTCGGGATGTCAGTCCACTTGTGCCCGAATCTGGAACCAGCAAGTCTCATCAGACTGGAAACTTGGCTACAAAATGAATTCAACACGCACACGCAGCGCAACGCGACAGCGAAGAGGGTGCTCGCGAAGTAAGTCTGCACGCCGAACCAGATGATAGCGACCGCCCCGCGCAAGGTGACAAATATCTTAGAGCCCCACATTCCGAAGCTAGAGCGCAGCAAAGTTGGATAACCAATGTGGAGCTTGGCGCCCGGACGCGCTGTCAAGACCATTGCGAACGCGCAGAGGACGGCACCGATGCAGACAGAGACCATAGACTGACGGAATGTCAGGCCGACCGCGATGAGGGACGACCCAATCGACCTGCGGTCATGATTGGTGATCGTCGGCGGAAGCCGAGGAAAGATTCGCACCATTCCGCTTGGTTGAAAGAGGACGCCCACCCTGATGAATTGTTGTCAGTAATTAACGGTCGAGAGACTGAAACAAAACTCACAGAAGAATACATAAGTATGCAACTTCCACTTGCGCTACAAAGAGGATCATTCAATATAATGTAAACGGACCGGTTGAATGGCGGAACCAGTTACCTGTTCAATGCCAGCGGGAACCAAATCCTTGTTGTACCATTGAGTAGATCCTATATCTGGCACGCTGGGGACGACATAATGCATCAGAGAGGCGGCCAAAAAATGCAAGAGCGCTTGCGAACCTCTTGCGAACGGAAACTTCATGGGTGTCGTCTTCCGAGCCTCCACTGCGGCGTCCAGCGAGTTTCCTGAGCGTATCCATGCTGTGGTTTGGGAGGTTCAGCGAGCGAACAAAAAAAGTTGTCTTGCCGAGATTACATACTGTGCGCAGGCAACCAATCCTACGTCAGGAGATAGTGGCGGAAGATAAAGACGGATTTGTGCGCCCAAGGCCGCCGCGCAGTGGGAGCATTAGCTTATAAGAAGCAGGGAAGCTGTCGGCAGTCATCATGGGGCTAGATTGTTCGGTGGGGCCTGAGAAAGGCAAGGCCGAGAAAGATAACGAACCCGCCGAAGAAGATGCCCGACCGTAGATATTGAACCTCGCGGCGGCCATCAGGTTCCTGAACTAAGGCCGAAAAGGCGATTGATCGACTCCGAGTCGTGTACGGGCATGCCGGCAATGTCCTGGCTGAGTCAAACTTTGTGAGTTAGCGCCCGCCGCCGACATCTGAGAAATAAAATATAACTCCGGCTATTTTTCTGCACACGCTGAATTATGCGGGAACCGATTCCCAATGTAATAGAATGCAAGTTAAAGGATGTTTAAAATTGACGCGTTGGCGGGGATTGCGGAGTCACACAGCGTGACCACCGCCGCCTTGAACCTCTCTCTGATGTTCAACTTGGCAAGATACGGACTTTGCGGCCGCCGTGCATCACTGTATCTCACAACTATCTCACAGCTCCCGCGCCTGATCCATCTTCGAGAGGCGCAAGGGCAGGATCAAGATTCAAGCTCGAAGCTTGATCATTGAAGAAGTTCCGTCTTTTCGGGCCGTGAAATTCTGGGAAGAGAGAGTTAAGAAGCGCGCACGTCATCGTCAGTCCGAGCGCTTTGAATTGCCCTCATCTACTGTAACCCTCTCAGCATGCACGACTCAACCTGGAAATTGGGAATTGACGTTGGAGGTTAGTCTTGTTGCCACCGCAGGACTGAGGATTCAGCTCAAAACATCTGCAACAGGAACATTCACTGGTAATTACCCATCGGCAGCCATCTAAAGTATCTAACAAAAATAGATGGAATCCTGTACAATTCTGCAAACGGCGAATCATACCGTGCAAAGGTCCTATCGACACCAGAGAATCAAGCGAAAGGTGTACTAGCCGCCATAACTCAACTCAAGTAAGATGACGTTATCTTCACTTGGAATTGATCTAACCTGGTGGCAGGTCGCTTGTCCCTCCAGAGGACACCTTAGATCTGCGTTCCCTTCATCATGGTACAACTATAGCTACCAATGGTGATTTAAAAATACTCCCGAGTCCGATCTCGTTTCTCATCATATTTGCAGCGCTCCTCGAAGGAACCGGGGCCAAGGTCGCGCTCATCGTGACAGAAGGGTATCGCGATACCCTTGTTATGAGGAGATCTCAGGTTCCTGGAGGACTAGGAGCCTGGGTGGTATATCCGAAGCAGCAACCCTTGGCGTCTCTCGAACTAGTTTGTTATTTACCTTCTGACCAACGGAGGTCTTCTGACTCGTTACACTTCTCAGACAGTCGAAGCCGCAGGCAGAATCGCTATAGATGGGGCTGAGGTCCGCCCCTTCGACGAAGAAGGATTTAGACAACGGATACAACCCCTCAAGAACAAAGGACCAGAGGCGATCACTGTATCATTCATCAACAGCTTCGCGAATAATTCGCACGAAGTGCGACCCATCTCTCTTTCTCAATGCATTTACTGATGCGGATTTCATAGCTCGCCGCTTCTCGAATTCTGCAAGAGGAATTCCCCAATCTGCCGATTATTCTGTCGAGTTCCATCTTGCCGGAGCTGTCGGAGTATGAGCGGACACTTGTGAGACGCCTTTTATAATTAGCATTCATTCCAATTTCTAATATGGTCCCTAGACTACCGTCGTGTCGGCCATGGTTCGTCCAAAGGTCGAGAAATACCTCGATTCTCTTCAGAGCGAGTTGAAGGATATGGATATTCGTATATTGCGGTCCGACGGGGGGCTCACGAGCCCTAACCTCGCTAAAGAGTACAGTTGCAATTTATTATATTCAGGACCCGCTGGCGGAGTCGCAGGCGTCGCTGGTATGATAGCCCAGAAGACGGAGTACAGGAATTTGTTGACGTTCGACATGGTACGACTTTCTGCTCTTGTCCAAAGAACACACATTAACCTCCAATTCCTCAGGGCGGAACTTCGACAGGTTGTAGAAGTTTTGGATATGGAACGCGCCCGCTAATAACCCGCCAGATGTTTGTCTTATTCAGAATGGCATTCCGAGTCTCCGTCGAGAAACAACGGTCGGCGATCTGACAGTCCGAGCACCTTCTGTCGACGTGCGCACAGGTTGGGAGCATTCTCATTTCACATCATCATTTCTGACGCAAATCTCAAGTGGGCGCCGGGGGCGGGAGTGTGGCGCACGTTCCCGAAATCACCAAGGCCTTGCGAGTTGGGCCAGAGAGCTCGGGCGCCGTCCCAGGTCCAGCCGCATACGGGAAAGGCGGCTTGAAAGCGACAGTCACTGAGTTCGTTTTCCTGTCCCATTCCGCTATTTTGACCCTAAACTTGATCCCTGGTAGCGCCAACGTTGTTCTGGGCTATCTTCCACCTGCTCTTTTGGGAGGGACATTCAAGCTCGATTTTGAAGCCTCCAGGCGGGCAGTTCAGACCATAGCGGATGATGTCGGCCTGACATTACACGAAGCGGCTGAGGGTATATTGAAGCTCGCGAACGAGAAGATGTATGGCGCTTTGAAGAGCGTTTCTGTTGAGCGTGTTCGTGATATTTCTCCTTATCCATTCTTTTCTTACTTTGAGCGCAGGGACACGACCCTCGTGAATACAGTCTCGTTGCATTTGGAGGAGCTGGACCTCTCCATGCATGCTCACTCGGTAAGTGCTTTTGCGCGTCACTCGAGTCGAGATGTCGACATCTCCCTGCAGCGAGACTTTGTCAGTCATACCCTGCGATTATTCCTCCCTCACCTGGAGGTATGTTTCTTCTTGTTTGAGAAAGGAAGAGGATAACGACCTTTCCAGTCCTGTGCGCCTTCGGGGATGCTATCACATCCCTCCGCCATGAAATTGGCCGCACGTATATCTGCAACCTTGGCGAGGTCAAAGCTTCCGAGATCATCGATACCTGCAAAGGGCTTGCGAGTCAAGCTTCCGAAGTGCTTGAAAAGCAAGGTCTCCCGACAAGCAGACAAGGGCATACATTCGAAGCGGATATGCGATATTCGGGACAAGCGCTCAGCCTGCCCGTCGGGTTTTCATTAGAGGATCTAGAGAAAGACGGTCTTGGTGTCCTGGAGAGCAGGTACGTTCCCAAGAGATCCGTGGTTTGCATAGCTTGATGAAATATCCAGCTTCACTTCGCTTCACCACTCGCTCTTCACATACTCCCTTGATTTACGCGTAGAGATCATTAATCTGCGAAGTCGAGCAGAAGAAATCTCGGAGGATGTAATCCTGAAAGAGCTCTCAAAGACGGAGGAGGGAACGCCATCGAAGGAGGGGTTGACTGGCACAACTGACGTTTACTGGAACGGCGTCACATACAGTGAAGTCCCCATCTGGGAGCGCACTCATCTGAGAGACGGAGACAAGATATCTGGCCCAGCCATCATCACAGAGGTTTTCCCGTCCACATACTATCCATCCCGCATACTGACGACAACACTGTAGATGGACTCCAACACCATTATAATGCCAGACCACCGCGCAGAGGTTGATTCATTCGGAAACATCCTTCTCTGGCCGATGGAAATCGAGGAAGGCATTCGGACCGATGCAGAAGACAATCAAACGATCATCACACAGCTGGTAGAGGCCGCTCTCGCCAATGCGAGACTGGAAATGGACGGCCTGATTCTGCGTTCCGCGTTGTCCCCTGCCATGTGAGTGTTCCCACTGAACTCGCGTCCAATCCGGCTAAATATCCTTCGAGGCGCGAGCAATTGGATTATGTGCGTTGTTCTGGTTCTGCAGACAAGTTTTCTCCGACTGAGTAGCTCGTAGTTCCCCATGATATCTGCCGGAGCTGGACCAAGTATGTATCTACTCCTCACTCCTGTGCATATTTGACCTCGCCAGATGACGGCAAGATGGTGGTCGGACAGTTCGGCTCGTACATCCAGGCAAGATCGAGTCGATGATTGATGGCCCACAAATACTCATGTCTTCTGTAGCACTTCCTCAAAACATGGGACGGAACGATCGAAGAAGGCGACGTGTTCTTGACCAATGATCCATACTCCGTTGCTGTGCGTATACCCGTTCGTTTCGTCTGCAGGAAATGCGATCACGTGATTCAGCTGATTTAACTCTACGTAGGGCGGAATCTCTCACCTCAACGACATGCTCGTCATGCTTCCTGTATACCACGACGGAAAGCGTGTAGCTTGGTCTGCCAACCAAGGTCAGTGCGGTTTAGAAGCAAATCGATCGAGGGCTTACAAAACCGCGCACAGGACATTTCACCGAGTATGTAGATTCCGTGATCTGCTCTGCACGACTGTCTAATATCTCTTATCCAAGTGTTGGCGGCCAAAGCCCCGGCTCGCTCCCGATCAACGGGCGGTCTATATTCGAGGACGGAATACAGATTCCCCTCTCGAAACTCTATGCTAAAGGGGTGCTGAACGAAGCCTTGCAGAACGTGAGCTCTCCTGCGAGCTGTATTCAAGTTGCCTTGGCTGAATGGTTGTAGGTCATCTGCCGGAATTCCCGCACGCCCGACTTCTCGCGCGCGGACCTGCACGCGCTGGTTGCAGCTTGCCGGATTGCGGGCCAACGGTGCGTCCGATATCCTCCTCCTGAGACATCGACGCTCAGCCGCACATGCCGATAGGGTCTCCGAGATGTGCATTCGCTTTGGAACAGACGCGTTCGCGACGGCGCTGGATGATCTCCTCGACCGGAACAAGATCGCGTTCGCGCAGCTGCTCAAGACGAACATCCCGGCTGGAAAGATGACGTTTACGTGCGTCGGCCCTCATGCCGCGAGTATGTCTCTCCGACTGACAACACGTAGCGACTGGATGGACGACGATGGGACTGGGCTGGTAATCCGTCCTTTACTATGTTGATTATCCCCCCTTGATTGTGTGCGCAGGGCCCGTGGAAAGTTTCGTGCACTATGTTCAAGGAGCCGCTGGAGGACGGGTCGGGCGAAAGGCTGGTCTACGACTTTGATGGGACCGGTGATTTACATTGCATTGCCTTGCGGGACTGGTTTCTCAAATCTGTCCGCAGATCCACAGGCCGAATCGAGTATCAACTGGTTCGTCAGTCCCGTAAGTGGTCATTCGGCTGCCTTAAATCTGGCGCTAATCGCGTACACAGACAACCTGGAAGATGTACGCAATGAGTTTCGTTGTTATCCATCTTAATTAACGCGACATACGCAGGCGATCGAGCGCGTACCTCATCAAGGCTCTGGACCCGAGCATCACGCTCAACGACGGTATGTCTCGCTGTGAGTTTCCCGTGATGGTCGTGCCTAACAAAACGCACAGGCGCATACGACCTGATGGACGTGCGCATCCCGCTCGGGACGCTCCTCAACCCGATGCGCCCCGCGGCGCTCTCGTGCCGCACGCATCTCCTGGGGCGCACGCTGGATTTGATGATTGGGACGCTCGGGCAGCGCCAGCCCCGCTTCATGACCGCGGCGGGCTTTAGCGACAGTGCGTCTCCCGCCCCTTGACACACTCTAAACTTATTCGGACACGCAAGGCCCGCATCTGTTCTACAGCGGGTGGCGCGCGGACGGGACGTGGTTCCAGCTGTACCAGATCGGGTTTGGCGGCGTCCCAGGACGCCCCGTCGGCGACGGACTCGTAGGTGACCCGCCCTATACCGAGAACCCATCGTCTCATTGTCCCCTCCTAGGATGGCCACTCGCTGTTCCCTTCAATGAAGACGGTGCCCAACGAGGTGAGCCTCATCTAAATGCGTCCCGATGATGCTGACTAAACGGCGCTGCAGTTCCTCGAGCTGTACTTCCCGCTGCGCATCGAGCACTACGCGACGATCACGGACTCGGGCGGCGCGGGACTGCACCGGGGCGGCAACGGTGTGCGCATTGGTCCGTAGATTCATCAGCCTCATCCTCTTGAGCGACGAATCCATTCCTTCTTCCTCTAGACTATTGCTTCTTACGCGCCGGCGAAATCTCGCTGCACGATGACCGATGGCTCACGAAACCGTGGGGCGTGAACGGCACGTTCTACATTTTGAATCCGGTGCGCTTGCTAACGGGGAACAGGCGGCGAACCCGGGGCACGGTCCTCGAAGACGCTCGTGCGCGCTTCCGATGGCGCGCGCATCGCGCTCCCGTCGAAGGGAGACTTTATCGTAGTCCGCGAGGGCGACGTGTTGGAATGGTGCGTCTTGCTGCCTGCCTGTTTTGCGAATGCCAATCGTGCTACAGGCGTACATGGGGGTGCGTATCCGGCTTTCGGCTTCCTTCCCGTGAGTAGCTGCTGACCCGAGTGCAGCGGTGGAGGCTACGGCGTGCCGTACGCGCGGCCTGCGGAGCTCGTGGCGCGCGAGGTGCGCGAGGGGCTTGTGTCCCGCGCGGGCGCGCAGCGATACGGCGTCCTGTTGACGGACGTTCTGGAGGTAGACGAAAGTGCGACGGCGACGCTGCGCGCGGACATGCTGGCGAGCAAGCTGGCCGAAGGACGCGAGGAGGGCGCGTTCGAGATTAACCGTGGCGGGACGCTGGCAGAGGCATTCGAACGGTGCCAAGCGGAGGTGCGTGTCTACCACCCGTTCGGTTTGTTGGGCGCTTAGACGTTTTTGTGGATAGACGGGCCTCGCGCCGCCTCGGCTGCCGAGCGGGCGGACGCTGCGCGGACCGGCGGCGGGGTTAAAGCATATCATCGAGCTGCAGGCGAGGCGGCAGCAGGAAGACCGGGAGGAGTTCGGGGCGGATTATGACCGTTATGCCGGAGTCGGGGCGGAGCCAGATGCACCCATAAGAGGAGGTGGGATGCAGAGGTGTTGTTAGGTGGGCGGGAGGCCGATATGACCGTCGGGGTGCTCCTAAGTCCTAAATCAAGAGAAAGCAGGATTGACTTATGTATATCATTTATGAGAACAGTGTTTTCAAAGAGAATACGCACCGCTGGATCCTTGCGAAGTGAGAAAATTGCTTTTCCTCGCCCTCCGACCAGAAACCCGAAAGTACAATTAAAGCAAGAAGGCAATTAGAGTAGCTCTTCTGGTGTACAGAAGGCCCGACGCCTCTTGAATCGGTGGCATTCGTGGTGAGGCCATGATTATTTCCAAATTCCAGGCGGCAAGAGATTCGGGCACCCAAACCCGAGGGTAGAAGGATTCCTTTCTGCCCCCGCGCCGCAGGATAATCCGTCAGACTCGAGGTTCACGGAGACTCTGACTCTCTCATGGTGGCCAGTGTCGAAACGTTACGACTCGACCTCTTCTATGGTTGTATAGCGTATTGAACATTCAGTAGCAGACGGGAAGGTGGAGGAGTAGATTTCTTCAACTTGGATGATGAGTGTTCGGATCACGGGGATTTTCTTCTTCCTTCGTACTCTGCCAGTGTCACATCTGCCTTCCAATATTTATCTCCTCCTTGGGATTGCAGTCGAAAACGGGACCTCACGAATCCTGTGGCGTCGGCTTCACGCAGGGGTCCGCCGGAGCTGCTGAAGGATGAGACGGATGTCACACCAGAGTTCCTCGGCTTTTGGAAGAATTTTATGAAGGCATTTGAGCCGCAGAGCAGGAAGGTCATCGTCGCGGGCGAGTCGTATGCCGGATCTTACATCCCCTACATCGCCGACGCCATGCTGAATGCGAACGACACCCGGTTCTTCGACGTTGACGCGACGTTCATCGTGGATCCTATCATTGGTAACCGAAATGCTCACCAGCAAGGTAAGCTCGAGCTCCCCACATCGATTCGTTCTCATCAAGACGGTCACCAGTTCCTCACGAGGCGAGGACCCGAGAATCTCTTCCCGTTTAACGACACCTTCGAGGAGCAGCTCGCTACACTCGACGAGACCTGTGGCTTCACCGCCTTCCTCGACGAGTATCTCGTCTTCCCCTCCAAGGGCGTCCAGCCGCCGGCCCCGGCCTCAGATGGCGAGTGCGACATGTTCAACACGCTCACCGACGCGATGTACTTCATCAACCCGTGCTTCCAGACATACCGCATCACCACGACGTGCCCGTACGCCATGGGCCCTGTTATGAACCGTCCGGCGACGGCGTGGAGTACTTCAACCGCGCCGACCTCAAGGCCGCAATAAACGCGCCGTCGGTCGCGTGGCGCTACTGCCGCGGCGGTACGTCCTCCCCCGCGTCATCGCGCGCTTCAACAAGACCCTCATTGTCAGCGGGAACCTCGACCTGACGCTCCCCACTAACGGCACACTGTACGTCCCGCCTCGAGCCTCGAGCCGCCCGCTCACCTAACTTCCCTTTAGGCTGGCGATCCAAACATGACGTGGAACGGCGCGTTCTTCGTGCCGTATACGGCGGCGGCGACGGGCGGCGAGCCGCCGGACGGGCAGGTGTGGTCGCTCGCGGGCACGGGGCTGATGGGCACGCTGCATGAGGAGTGCGGGCTGACGTTCGTGGACGTGTTCTTCGCGGGGCACCAGCTGCCGCAGTGGCAGCCCGCGGCGGCGTTCCGCCAGCTCGAGTTTGTGCTCGGGCGCGTGGAGAGCATGACGGGCACGGAGGAGTGGACGGTGACGACTTAGGTTGAGGGTGGCTGCTCGCTTGCACGCTCGTTGGAAACCTCGTTTTATCTCATCTCTAGTTATTTGCCAGTGTCTGGGCCGATGAACCTTGCAACCGTTTTTAGCGGAGTATGGCGGTGACCGCGTCTTGGCCCGCGTTGGCCAGCGGTATGCAATCTCTAACGGACTCTAATTTCTGTCTCTGGCCGATCTGAGACTCGGATGTCTCGGAAGCAAAATTTCTCCTGACGCCAACGCGTAATTTCCGCGGGCGGTCTTGAATTCCCCTAACGCTTTGTTCTTCTGCACCACCACGTTGACCGTGGTCATTTTGCTCTCAGTCACCTTTTGCTCTCCCTTTTATCATTCTGATCCTCTTCTCAATGTCTCCTTCCAATTCTCTACCTGATCTCACCGGTCTCCTTGTTGACGAAGGCCGTTTACGTCTATTGCAAGCGCTGGGCGCTGGCTCCTATGGCGTTGTCTATAAAGCTATCGACACGAATTCCCCTTCCGACGCGCCGATTTACTACGCCGTCAAATGTCTTGGCTCCGGCTCTCGCCTCGACAAGCGCGAGGTCGAGCTTCACACAGTCTGTTCCCCCCACCCATCCATCACCACTCTCTACCGTCAGTTCTACACACGCGGTTACCTCTGCATTGTTCTCGAACTCTCCACCAGCGACCTTTGGGGGGCCATCGACGACGGGGTGTTCCACAAAAACAACACCCTCGTTAAGAAAGCATTTCTGCAGATCCTCGATGCCGTTCGCTTCTGTCACCAGCGCGGCGTCCACCACCGCGACCTCAAGCCCGAGAATGTTTTATGCAGTGCAGATGGCAGTAATATTCGGGTCGCAGATTTTGGTATGGCGGTCGACGACGAGCTGCCGTCCTCGAGCGCCGGGGGAACCACCTCATATATGACACCTGGTATGTTTCACCCCTGTCCTTGTCTCACTTGCGAACCAATTCTAATTGCTTTCTGTTCGCAGAGTCCGTTACTTTGGGACGTGGAACGGAGACGTACGAGCCTGCCCAGAGCGACACCTGGGCGTCCTGCATAATTCTACTAAACATGATGACCGGCGGTTTTCCCTGGCGGAAAGCCGTCGACTCCGACAAGGGGTGGGACGCCTTCCTCACCGACGACAACTATCTCCGCCGCAAATTCCCCATTTCAGATCCTCTCAATGACCTCCTTGAACGCTGTTTCCGTCCCGTCGCCGCCACCCGCCCCACTCTTCTTCAGCTTCGCTTTGAAATCGCCAATATGAAAGATTTGTTCAAGGTAGCCACCACAGAAAACGTCACTGCCCCCGAATTCCTTTCTCTACCTCTCCTTCTCGTTCCCTCAGCTCCTCCTACGCCTGGCGCGTCATTCAGCTTCCACCCTTCCGACTACCCCTCTCCAGCTACCTCCAACGCCACCTCCATCTCCATCGAGCTCAATCCGGTGCGCCTTTCAGAATTAGCCGCCGCCTGCGCCCCAAAGCCCCTTGTGACCCCCATCGTCTGCACTCCTGCGCCAAAAGACCGAGCCCCCTCCCCCTCCGCCGAGCTATCGCCCGTAGGACAAGAAATACTCGCCCGCCTGCGTGCGCGCCCCCCTATGCCCCACGGATGGCCTTCAATCGATCTCGCACGGAAGTTCCCCATCACCCTCCCCCCACCAGCCCCCAAGAAACCATCGCGGAACCCACTCAGGCGGCTCTGCCATTGGATCAAGTATACTCGTCGGGGCTACTCGTGAGTCTCGTTTTATTTCATTTCCGTCCGACTGCTGAGATCTTGGCAGATGAATAATACCACCCCTACTCTCCCAGCCTCGCTTCGACATCGCCAACATGAAAGATTTATTCAAGGTACCCACCGCAGAAAACGTCACCGCCCTCGAATTCCTTGCTCTGCCTCTCCTTCTCGGCCTCTCCGCTCCCCCATCATTCGCCTTCAACCCTTCGCCTTCAACCCTTCATCTTCCACTCTTCCGGCTCCTCGTCTCCAGCTCCCTCCAACACCACCTCCATCTCCATCGACCTCAATCCGGCGCGACTTTCAGAAACACCCGGCGCCTGCGACCAAAAGCACCATCCAATTCCCATCTCCTGCACTCCAGCACCTACGACCCATCCCCCTCTCCTCTACCGAGCTATCGCCTTTACTACAAGAATGCTCGCCCGCCCGCGCCCTATGCCCCGGATAACCGTCCATCGACCTCGCACGGAAGTTTCCCAGCGCCGTCCTCCAAGAAGCCAACGCGGAACCTGCCAGGTGTTCTTGCCCTTGTTTCAAGTATACTCGTCGGAGTTACTCGTGAGTCTCATTTAATTTAGTTGCCGCCCGTATGCTGAGATCTCCTCAGATGAAGAACAACACCCCCACTGTCCTTCAACTTCGCTGCGGAATCCGCCAACATGAAAGATTATCCAAGGTAGCCACCACAGAAAACACCACCGCCCCCGAACTACCTGCTCTGCCTCTCTTTCTCGGCCACCCACGCCCGGCGCCTCATCCATCTCCCACCCTTCCGGCTACCTTCAACGCTACCTTCATCTTCATCGACCTCAATCCGGCGCGATTATCAGAAATGACCGCCGCCTGCGACCGAAGCATCATCCGACTCCCATTTCCCGCACTCCAGCGCCCGACGACCCAGCCCCATCTCCTCCGCCGAGCGATTGCCTTTAGTCCAAGAACTCCTCGCCCCCCTTCTCCATCGACCTCGCACGGAAGTTCCCCGGCGCCGTCCCCTACCCGCCCCCAAGAAGCCGACGCGGAACCCGCTCAGGCGGCTCTGTCACTGTATCAAGCAGACTCGGCGGGGCTACTCGTGAGTCTCATTCTACTTAATCGCCGTCCGCGTGCTAAGATCTTCTCAGATGAAGAACAAGAAGGAAGACCGAAAACCGACCACTGCTGGTACGGTGTGGGCTGCGTATCCCCCAGGTGTTGCTTTCATTTCGCCCCTTGATTCATCTGAAACCTTTGCCCCAGTTTAAAATATGAAAAACCTCAAAAACATCGAATATGCCGAAAATCCTCGTCGCTTGGAGCTGGTCTCGAAGGGGCGGACAGAAGAAAAGTGAAAGTGGGCATGGAGCGCGTAGTTTACATTGATTGTAATCTAACCCTTTGGCACTGCAATAATGTACCGCCTTGGGACTCTGGATTAACTGGCGCATCTGTAAGAGGCCCCGACTTCTGGACTCCCTTGTCGGTTCCCAGACAATATTCCTCTCGAACGCGAATCGATGGGCATTTTTTTTCGGCGCCGTGTAATCCTCACTCACAGTCTCTGTTTGGTTCGCCCCATTGGTTCCCCCGGCCCTCCACATTTGAGATCGTCAAAAACGGCCAAGAACGGACATCTAGTGCCAACTGCTGCCAGCTAGCTAAAAATGTAGACCGTTGAATTCCAAGCGACATGGAGATTCGGGCGGCCAAGTAACGTTATAGCAGGTTGCCTCCAAGTGACATAGGTAAACCATAGGTATGATAAATGCTGATAAACGGGGGTAGTACTCGAATGCCGTAAGATGCGGAAATTCAAAATGGCCCCCCGAGGGCCGACTCCCGAGGGTATGCAACGGTACTGCCTTGAATCATTTGAATGATCTGAAGTCGTGTGATTCCTGAGGTCGTGCATCGCTGCCAGTCGACTGTGTCGAGGTTTTTGCTTGAGTCGTGGTCGGCCGGAACTTAAAGGAGTCGGAAAGCGGAAAGCACGAAAGGTCACATTACGTGACATTATATCACGTCTGGTGTCAGTGGCAGTGCCACTACGCTCTCAAATCAAGCCACCACAACCAGCATGCTGGCTCCATTCCAAACCATTTTTTCACGCACTAATCTGATTTCAGTTACTGCGGTTAAATCTGCTCGACTGCCACTTCTCAATTTCAGGTACGAGTCCAAAATCGAACTTCCGTTTTCGCGAACAACACGGAGGTTTCATTCCGCCATCCAGCCTAGCAGTCGCTTAAGTATGTGTGTCTAGAACATATGTGTCGTGGATTGGAGTATGGAATTTCTGTACCTGGCCGTTTCAAACCATACCCTGCAGCGGTACCGTAAGCCCCATTGCAGCTCAGCTCATGTTCAGAAATCAGCAGTGTGCTGAAGACTTGTCCCTGGTGAAGGTGGTTAACCTCGGAGTTCCGGACTATCTCGGAGCGCTAAGACCCTTGGTTAGCCGCGTCTCCGGAGGGTCCGCAACATTGTACTGACACCCGGTGATCCGCCGGGCTCCAACAAACTTTGAAAGAACAAACCCCCGGTCCTCCTGTCGGTCGATAGCGGAAACTAGATGGAGATCTTTACAGCCTAGCCTGTATTTGGAAATGGTGAAATATTGCTATACTTAACACTTCTCTGTTTCAACCCTCCGCTACGTCCCAGAACATGACCCGCGCCGGCCAAATTTCTGCTCTTTTGTCTCTCATTACTGAGGCTGCCAGAACTCTCGAAGCAGGGTATACGAAGGGACATGGTTGTGTGCCTTCCCTCGATGAAACGGAACCGCATCCTCTCGACGGGAAAATATCTTCGCCTGAGATGAAGGAAGCTGTACAGGTTCTTGAAGGTGCTTGCGCCCAGCTTTGCGCAACTCTAGCGCGTCCGAACCACACAGTCGTCAATGTAAGCCAGAATATTTCATTCAGCTCGGTACACTGATCACAGTCGAGTAGAAGTTCTTTTTGACGGTACTTCGCCGTTCCCTGTCTCCTCATCCACTGCCAACAATATTGAATTTCAGGCCCTCGAACCAAGCTGTCTACGCGTTGCTCTCAAATTCAAGGTTCCAGATATCCTGCATCAGAAGCCGTCCGGGATGCACGCCGTCGATATCGGGAAAATATGTGGCGTAGAACCGTCGAAGCTTGCTAGGATATTGCGTCTGTTGTCCGCAAAACACTGTTTCCGCGAAGGTGCGTGGATCCACTATGTTTACAGCCAGAAACGGACCACAGTAATTGTTTTTCAGTCGAAAGAGATGTATTCGCCAATAACCGGCTCAGCGTCCAGCTCCTCGCGTCAAACCCCCTTCATAGTCTTGGCTTACACATGTAAGCCTCGGATTCCGGTCTCGAATACCTAAATTCAGATTGAACAGGACAGAAGATACGACAGGAGGCGCGATAAAGTTGGCCGAAACGCTAGCGGATACGGAATGGGGCTCCTCGATCGTCCCAGTGCACGCCGCATACAATAAATTCACTGATCAGCCACTGGCGATGTTCGATTTTTGGGCTCAAGTCCGGCTTAATTTTTCTAACCCCTGCATTATAATAATTGTTTGTGTGCAGAACCCTGATTTCCATGGCCATGGGGAGCGGTTTGGGATCGGCATGATTGGTTGGGGCGCCGCCGTCGAGGCAGAGACAATCGTAAGCGGTAGGTGCATTAGTTGTTCCTCATTCACACGGTTGTAATTTAGAACAGCTTACCCCTGGGGTGACCTGGGTCCTGGCGCAACCGTCTGTGATTTGGGCGGAGGGGTCGGCAGCATGTCCATCCAGCTTGCACGCGCACATGCGGGACTCCAATTGAAGCTGCAGGATCTGCCGGATCGCATGGTACAGGCCGAGAGCGTCATTTGGCCCGCTGAATGCCCGGAGGCGATCAAGGAAAGTCGGATAGAATTCAAAGCTATCGACTTCTTTGTTGAGCCGCCGATTGCTGGGTGCGATGTCTACTATGTGAGTTGAGCTGAGTTCGGGTCGGATTTCCTTGCTTACCTTTTTCCAGTTGAAAAATATTTTGCACGACTTCCAGTCCCCACAGTGCCTCATCATTCTGAAGGGAATTCGCAAATCCATGAAACCTGGCAGTCGCCTTCTCATCCGTTAGTTCCCATGCTTCACCATTTGTTTTCTAGCCGACTAACCCCCATGATCACAGACGAGTACATGTTGCAGACTGCCCGCAGCAACGACCGACCAGCCAACCGGCAGCTCAAACGAGCCCCTGCGCCGCTACTGTCTAATTATGGGGAGGGACGAATCCGGCAATACTACCTTGACCTCAGCATGATGATCCTCATCAATAGTAAGGAGCGCACTTTGGACGAGTACGTAAAGCTCGGGGAGGAAGCTGGGCTACGCTTCGTGAAAGTATGGGACTTCGGCGACATGAGCGGTGTGGAGCTTTGTGCGGAAAAATAATTTTCTGTTCTGAAATAAACCATCTGTATTTCCCTCCTTTCTGGATTTCGAGGTGCCCGTACTACGTAGTAAATTGTTAAGTTTATATACTCGCGGAGATCAAAAATTAAGTTCCACATGGATAGACGCTAAAATCAAGTGAACGTGTTAGCAAAGGTTAACGGACAACAAACGGGCAATAGCGGCTGTCAGGGGCTGTTAGGGGCAGTCAGATGATGTCCTTGCGCGCGAAGATGGGCTGCAATACTTCGGCCGACTCGGATTAGACTAGAGTAAAACAATTACACCTAAAATATGACTTCCCTCAACCGATGCCTTGAATGGTATTCTTACAGCCATTAGGGTGGAAGTCCCCTTACTAGGTTGCATGAAAGAGACCTGAATTCAGCGTGTCGGAGGCAGCAAGGGTGCGGTGTGCACGAGAACAGCCACATGGGAGAGCTTGAGCTACGAGCACCAGCCTGAGATGAGGCAGCGGCGATGCAAACAGTGAACCGTAGATGAGCGCGATAAACGACGAGATTGTGGTAGCTGGTACTAGTACTAACTTAGTAGTAGCAGAAACGACGGCGCGGAGACAAGTCGGATCACAGATCCGACGATTCTGGCCGCATTGGCGCGGTGACGAGCTTAACATACCTCACCATCCTCGCCGTCGGGGGCAGAGCTTTGAACGGTAGTGGTGCCCGAGGTCCTGTAGCCCAGCATTTGATGTGCCGACCCCCGCCAGAGGATGTCTCTTACTCGGATGGAAGCGCCGGCATCTGATGGACAGCTTCACTGGTTGGTAATGCAGCCTCTCCTCCTCCTGAGTGTCTGGCGGCCCTGGATTCGGAGTCTAGCGCCAAGAATGGAAGCTGATTCTTGCAGTGTGAAGATTGGTATAAGTAGCTCGTGTCTTTCAACGTCTTTCCCCTCCCAGGCTTCAGTCGACCGCACTTGCGCCACCTCACCATGGGATCCTTATTCTCCTTGCTCGTTGATAACAACCGCCACACCGCTCACCACGACGGCGTTGTCCATCATCCGCTCGGGGCCGGTTCCTACATTTTTCAGAAAAATCTGATCAAGCACTTGACAAGCTATTGCACCAAGTCCCATATAACCTTTCATATTGGGGCACAACCCAATAGTTCCCCTCACATGGGCACCCTAGTCAATTTTACCGTCGCCTTCGCCCTCGCGCAGCGTATTCGGGACGATAAAACTGGCAATGCTCGAGATGTTTTGATATCTCTTGATATCGTTGATACCGCTCCCTCCGAGCAGATCACAGTGGACGGGATCAAGTACCAGCGTAGCCAGCGTCACACCGGGGAGATGAAGCGCTACATGGGCGACTTTATCCGGGTCTTGGAGCAGCTTCAGAGTTACACGGACGTGCCCTGGCGTATCCGCACTCAAGCGGAATGTTTCGGCCAACCAGCTGCTGTCCAAGCTGTGGCTGCCGTCATCGCGCGTCGCGCCGAGCTCGCGAGGTCGTTTTCGCCGGACACGGGTTGTCTCGGAATACGAGCTGCCTGTCCCATGGAGGGTTGTGGCCTCGCAGATAAGCATGGTATCAACAACGTCTACGACGGTACCTTTATCAAGTTTCAGTGCCCCCATCATGGGGCTCATACTGTCGACGCCTCGACTGTCGAGGGTGTTTCCTTGCTGGAGTTTAATACTCCGGTCAGAAATATTCTTCGGGCGATGATCTTCGCCGAGGATCAGACCACGGACTGGATTCGTGTTACTGGAGCTGACTATGCTGGCTATTACCAAGAACAGGTTTTGTGGCGCCACATCGCGAGCACACCGTTGCTCGTGTTTTACTCGCCACTGATACTGGATTGGTCAGGTGCCAAGCTCTCAAAGAGTTTATATGTGCGTGAAGCGGCGTACGAATATCTCACTCGAGAGGGCCTTGACTATCTTGTTTCTTACGAGAAATTCAAGGAACAAGGCAAAGACCTTCGCGTGTTGTACGATGAGGTCAAGGATTGGGTAGATCATCCATTCAAACTCTTCCGGTCCTACAGTCTGTATTACATCAACGACCTGTACCGCAAGTAAATACATACGAGCCTCTAACATAACTATTGTACAATCGTGCATCGTTCTAGTTTCTTGGTAGTGGCAGTGTCTACATAAACAGTGCACTTCTAGTATTTTATAAGTCCTAAAATGGAATTTTGGAATCGTTCAAATTTGCAATCCTTGTTTTTAAGCATCATAAATGTGCCTCGTGAGAGAGTTCTGGAGTGCCGACCCGATCCGGATGCGTGCCGTGCTGTTCCGTGTAATGTACCATTTCTTGCCGTGGCAGGAATAAGCCGGGAGGTGTCAGGAAAGGACGTTTTGAACGCTAGGTATAAAGTTTTAAAAAACACGCCCGATGTAATACCGCCGTTCCCGCCGTACCCGCGTCTCCTGACGCAACCCATATATATATACCGCTCCCGAGTCCCGACACGATGTAGGGCACCTCCGAAGCACGCGCACCCGACGCGAATTCTGCCCGACGCTATGTCGAAAAAATCCACTCCCGCACCCCGACGCAATCCTACCGCCCGCTTCCACGCCTAGCGTCCCGCTGCGTCCGTAAACGGCAAACTCCCAGATCACCAAGAGCTTCCGGACCAAACACGACTTGACGAGGGGAGAGTAAAAAAGGTAAAACTCGATGCCATCAATCATCGGTGATATGCCGGATATGGGTCTGCGGAATAATCCGATGCACTGCCACTGATACGTCCGCCCACTCTCCGCCTTTGGTTCAATTCGCCTCTGACTCGGTTATGGGCGGATTTAATCCGTGGGTCGTTTATTTCCTGCCTACAGATCCGTGTTTCTTCTTTGTGGTAGCTTTTTTTCCTATCTACTCGCTCTCTGGCTCCTGAGGTTGAAATTGGCCTACATGGTTCAGCCTTGAAGCTTGAAGCTTGAAGCCTCAATTGCATGCAAGGTGAGCTCATTTCCTCAAAATTTGGACCCTTGGCATATAATATACCTCTACTCTTTTCCATGTCCATCGGAGTGAGCTTCAACACAATTTCCTGCTGCAATCCTGCACTAGAGCCAGACTCTAGTTAGGTTCGACTCAATATACCGCCTTGTCGCCAGCATTTGCCTCCCCTCGATACTCGTTCGCCGTGTCGGCTTGGATGTAGTGTTCAAAAAAAAACATGGCAGGGTTTAGAAGCTAGTAATTTTCACGTCTCACAACTACGACGAGGATGATGCGGAGGAATGTGGGGACTCCGAGGGGAGGGAAGACAGATAGGGGGGGACAAGGGCAGGAGCGGGAGGCGGCGCCTCTTCCCGTATCATTTGTTCGATTGCCATCGAGTTTTACTCATCCATTCTGCGCTCCGGTTGCGCTCTGGCCTGACACACTTGTCTCCCGACTCTCGCTACCACCGCGTGGCGCCGCCGCCCACCCACCTCACTCCTGAACCGTCCTCGCACCCATACATTCCCCAATGCTGCCGCCACCGCTGCGGCTCAAAGCTCACTTCTAGCCCACTCCACATCCCGCGCAGGTCGCGGACGGTATTCCCCTTCCGGGGCCTTCCTACATCACTTATATATTCTGTACTTCAGTATGTCCTATATGATTTATTTATCTCAGATCTCCGCTTCGTCCCGTCCTTCGTCACGTCGCTGAGCCTGCTGCAAATTCGCTCACTCAGCCCAAGACCTCTGAACATTGATCCCATTGTTCCACCTTCCTCCTTGTTGCTCGCATGTGCCATTTCAGCAGCTCGTGCTTGGCCAGTCGGCTGGGACGTCATCGCTCCCAACACGATCCCGCCCGACGAAGTTTGGTTAAATTTTGGCGCATTGATTTTGTTTGAATCCTGGTTCGATGCTGGTCGACATTGGGGTGCGTGCGCACCCTTGCCACAATTATTATTTTGACTAACCCGGACCTCAGTTAATTTCCTAGTCTCCAGTGCCCTTGTCTTTGCATTCAGCTACTTATTACACTGATGTTAGTATCTGCCCGCAAGTCTCCGCCCAATTTTCTCTCTGCGGTCATCTAACTTTGTGGTAGGGGTTCAAATTCATAGCAAGGTTTTCACTGCACTACGGTGAGGCCGGGGCCCTCGTGTCTGAATCCAGGTTCATAGGTGTCCAGGTTTTTAATGATGTATTAAGCCTAACGTGTTCTGGTATGTAGTAAGGAGTGTAGTGGCCATGATAGAGTCTCACGCCGAGCCTTGAAGCGTCTGATGCAATGAACAACTTGAATGAATCAATGCAAGGGAGGATGAAATTGAGCTTCACACATGGTTAGGACTCGTCCCGCCATGCACAGCAACTGGCCTTAAAAGTCATGTAAATTGTGAATATAGTTGAATTGATCAGTGGTTCAGTGGGCACCGTTGGGCACATGTGGGTGTACATATTACAACTACTACTACATATCAGAGAAATATGTTAGACTTGTTACCAGTCTGCCTACGAGTGGCAAAAAAATGAGGCAAGCTCTTTGCCATACTGGTACAACTCGGACCAAACAATCCACGCGCGCGAGGAGTTTGAATTTTTTGATGGCTTCCGTTCTGCCTTCAAATCTGCTGTTTAAAATGGTGAAAAAAATGGAGGATGGATGAAACTCAATTCTGGGAACATTTTTCTGTTCAGAATCTCCCTTGAGACTCCCCAAACCGTAGGAATTGCCAGTGTGCTTACAACCAGAATGACTTGATTACGTAGCCAATTAATTTGATGGCCGCGATCAGCCCCACCCCCAAAATTTCAAACTCCTCGCGCGCCTGAATTGGAAATCCCTGCTGCAACGTGCTCGCCACATTGTTGCAGATCGTAGGCAGATTGGTTACGAGTCTAGAAATATGTATTTGTTATGGGGCTGGCCCTACAAGAAGCCAAAGGAGCTGGTGATTCAACAATGCTTGAATTGCTCAGAGCTGCAGTAGTGCTTGAGTAGTGCATTCGACTGGGACAAGCAAGAGGTGTGCGTGATCTAGATCGGACAATACGATTAGGTCAGCTGATGGCAAGCGGTAATCGCCGGCAGCAGCTTCAAGCTGCCTCACGGACTGCAAAATGTTATTTTAAATGCAGGTACCTTCAGAACCTTCATTAGGAGTGTTTGTGACTGAGGTGCGCAAACACATCCGTCACAGCTTTGATCAACTGATGGGCCTTTTCCAGGGAGGGAGGAGGAGGAGTGTGTTACTGCAGAGGTCCCAATAAGGAACAAGCAGGTACTGTACCAATGTACATCGTGTCCCGAATAGCCATCAACGGCCAGATTGCTGTGGTAACCTAAATACACCTGATGATCGCAATAGATATCTCACAAAATGACTTAGAAGACGGGGAGAGAAAGCTAATATCTATGCCTGTGTTGCTTTGGATGCTTTGTGGCGTAGTGCCAGAGGAAAAATGCACAATGGTGCAACATGTTGCTGAGATCGTTTTGATCTTGGTTTTGATTGTCCGATGACTCCGATCGGGCTCGGGTTACTTCGGGTAAATTAAAGGGGGACACAAGACATATTGCTCGTCGTCCGATACCGCCCGAGAGAGAATTGGTTCGATAACAGTCATTGCTGGAAGCCACGAAGAGAGGTACGTACGCCCCGGAGCATTTCCAGGATGATCCCCTTGTCGTTGGTACGTTTATGAGCTCGTAGCCCTTGAAAAATTGGTATCAAGCATCAGGGGTCTAATGCGGCATCGTTGTGCTCGCCTGACTGCCGCGTGCATATGTGAGGCGAGAGCGTACTCGTCTTGTCTGCAGAGTTCACCGTGTAACGTTCGATAAGCTGTGCTTTACGAAGGCGGTCATCTCTTTCGCAGTGATGATGGTGGTTATTGCCGGGCTCGTGGGAGTATTGGCTGATCCAGATCGCAAGCAACTTGAATGTTGCTTGAATGACAGCTCGATCTAAATCATGTGACTTCGTTGACAGTCTCCTTCTCAACTCCCTGTACCCCCTTCAGCCGGAAAACTGTACGGCGGACGGGTTGATTTCCTTCGCGCCCTAAACTCTTTCTTTCTTAGGAATCTTGTGCTTACGGCCATGCCCGCTGAAAGGTCAAAACCAACTGCCCAAAAGAAATCCAATGTCGCATCGTCCAAAGACGCGTTACGCACGAGGAAAACAGACATTCTGATATCGATTAAAACCCCTCACATCACCAATATTGTCTCGCGCATAAAGAATCACGAATTTCGCAAATATCTTATTCCCGGAATCGTTCAACGGATGTGGTATGTCGGTGGCCTCATCGGTTACCATAACTCAATATAATATCGCGTCAGGTTCTATGTGTCCTGTCCTGACCAGACTCTTCGTTACATCGCGGTTATCAGGTTCGCGTCCCCCCTCTCTCGATTATCACCATAATGATTCTGTCCAGCAATGGCAAAAAGGCCGGAGAGATAAAAGAAGAAAACGGAATCGGCAACGCAGATTTCAACAAAGGCCTGAAAGCCGCGCCGTTCGCCTACGAGATCCTTCATCTCTATCGCCTACAAGTTCCTCTACCTATCGCGAAACTACGTGAAGATCATGGCATCTCGCCACCGCAGCGATATACATATGTGCCGGAGGCGCTCTTCAATCAGGTGGTACTTGAGGACCAAGAGCTGCTGTTTTGACCTTGTCTGGCCATCTATGGATGTAATATTGTAATTTGCGAGTAGGGTAATGTGCATTTTGTATTGGGGTGTTTGCGATATCATAGCAACGGCTCGAAGCAGAGAGGTTGAAACTCCCCGGGATCACAGAATATATATACATACGGACCCAACTGGACAACTCCAACAATTAATTGAAATTATTGTAGCACGATTTGCAGTAATATTAGCAATAGTATATCCTGATGTACAAAGAGGCCCGCCGACGGATATGTGGCTAATTTCTTTGCCTGGGTCAGAATTGAGTACAGGGAAACCCGAAACAGTACAGAAATACAGAGACGGCCTTGTCTCCTCACCAAGAGCTGCGCTAAAATCGCAGCACTCTGCCATGACTTAATCGCCAGCACTACCGCCTCCACATTCCTCTCTAGCTATCTACAAATTGCGCACCCACGCCTCACTACTTACGGTACATCCTCCACTTTACCCGGCACCTCCTGCGGCGCCGCCAGCGCCAGCTCGCGCAGCGCTGCCAACTCCGCCGGCGACTTGAACACCGTCGCCAGCGCGAACTTCTCCCCGCACCACGCGCGGAACTCCTCCTCCCGCGGAGACTTGATGGTACTGAGGAACGCCAGGACCGCCAGCGCCGTCTGCGGACACAGCGTAATTAGCCCGAGCGGCACCCAGTACTATTAGAGTCTGAAACGCACCTTGATGTCGAGCGGGACCGCGGCGTGCATCGCCGTCAGCACGGTCTCCTCGACCTGTTCCCGCGGCGCCTGCAACTTGACCTGCACTTTCGCGACGCCCAAAATCGCCGGGGCGGAGGCGGAGTGGCGTTGAAGGTACTGCGAGTTGAAGGCCTCGGACGAGACCTCGTCTGGCAGGAGCTTGGACACCGCCTCGGCCAGTATCGGCGACACAGGGGCCTCGGGAAGTGAGGAAACTTTGGGGAAGTTAGGGAATAATGACGCTATGATAGTCTATGTGTGTATGTACCTGTCTGCCGGAACTCCACGCGCCGTATGTGGAGCTCTGGGTCCTCGGCGTCGATGGTGACGGCACGCGCTAAAGCTTTCGAGGCTTGAAGGTATTTTTCTACAGGATTGGAGTGTCAATGCAGAAAGAGGAGACGGCCAACAGCATGACTGACTCCGCCGAACAGCAACGTCATAGGTAGCTATCCAGACCTCGATATTGGAGTCCGCCAGCGTGGCCAACGGCTTGAGCAATTTGGCGGCCCGCTCCAGCGGGTCGGTGCACTGCAGCAGCTTTGAGCCGTCTGGATCATCGTCCTTGAGCGTGGGCTCCAGCCCCTTGTCGTCGTTGTTGGACTGCGGCGTAGCTATTCGCCGAACCAGATCAGCAGTGCGGAAACACAGCCCAGCACGAGCACCCGCCTTTCTTAGCGTCCTCCTGGATCTTCTGCGCCGCCTTCTTTGCCTTCTTCTTCGCCTTTTTCTGGGCGTCAGTAAGTTGAGCTGAAAAAGACATGAGAATCCGCCCTTGTAATCGAGAGTTACATTACATACTGCTGGACGCCGTCGCGGTGCCTATTGAAGGGTCGTCGTGTACAGCGACGAAGATCTGCTCAAGGATAAGATATCGGCCAAAGGCGGTCTGAGGAACAGGCTGACTCGCGAAGCAGATAAAGCGGCCTTGACGTACGCGGGGTGTGACCGTAGGCGGTCTTCCCAGGTTAGAAGGCTATGCATGCCGGGGTGAATGTGCGGCAGAGCCAGGATAGAGAGCGACAAACTTGAGATATATGTTAATAGTGAACTTGCGGAGCGAATATCCGTGGAAATCATATTGGTCGTCCTCCACCTCGTCGAAGACCTTGACCCTTATCAGCGCATTCCCACGAAATCAACTAACTCGATGGTTGCAGACCTTGTTCACGGCCATGTACTTTTTCAGCGCCGGCCCGAGGTTCCCGTTCTTATTGTGCGCGTCGGCTTCCTCAACGAGGTAGAACAGCGACTGCATGTCCTGGAGGTCTGCACCGGGGCTGACAGCGTCTTTCTGAACACAAGAAATCGTCAGCGGGGATGGTCACTCCACCAGGACGAGCGAGACCCACCTTGGTAAAAAGGCCCAACAACGCGCTCGCCTCGTCCACCATCCCCGCCCGGAGCCGGTATTTCGCGCTCTTCGTGTTGAGGAACCGGTCCTGCCCATCGAGGAACCGCGCGTCCTCCAGACACCGCGCGCCGCCGAACAGGTCCCCCGCGCGCTTCAGCACGCGGCCCTTAAACATGTGCAGCTCCGGCAGCGTGGGCGTGTGCGCCAGCGCGAGATCCAGCATCTCCAGCGCCTGCGAATGCCGCCCCAGGTACGAATGGTGCTGCGCTAAGAAGTACAGCGTCCACAGGTACGCGGTCGGCTCAACGTCCGTGGAGGTCGACGAGGACGGCTCGAGGGACGTCGCGCTGAACTTGTCCCGCGCGGCCACGGCGACCTCTTCTATGATCTGCTGTTTTGGCTGATCCTGGTAGAGCCCTTTGATGTCCGAGAAGAGGGACGGCACCCCCTTTTTGAGCCCGGAGAGTAAGTACGGGGTGAGGAGCACCTTGAAATGGTCGCCGGACGCGATTGTGAGGGCCAATCGCCGTGGAGCGGTCGCCCGGGGTATCTGCGTGGAGAACTCCTCGAGAATGGAGAGTGCCTTCGCCTTCGAGGCATTAGCGTCCGTAGCATCTTCGAATGCGTGAATACCACCAAGGTAAGCTAAGCAGAGGACGCGTAATACCTAATGATAATCCAAGATTTGAGAGATATCCGCGATAATATTCGTAGCACTCTGGGTTGTGCTCGACGAGGACACGCCACGCGTGCTCGGCCTCCTCAGATTCCAGTTTAGAAAGAAGGCGTGCTGGATAGCCGGTTTAGGAGAGTGAAACCAAAAGGGCTATGCGCAGTACCTCGAATCTCCATGATGGAAGTTCGATCTACGATGGCTCTTGATTTCGCGTTGATGTCGAGCATGGCAAGGGCTTCTGTGAATTCGCCGAGATCCTCGAGGAGCCGGACATGATATAACATCGTCTCGGAGTGTTCTACGTCGTAATCGGGGACGTTCTGCGTGTCATCAGTAACGAACAGGGAAGATGCATGGCGCGCTCACTTTCAGCGTTGCCTCGTAATGCGCCAGTACCTTCTTGGCCTCCGTCAGGTTCCCATTCAAATGATACGCGACGGCCAACGCCATCCAATGTTGGCGCATCCCGGGCCGAATTTTGAGAAGAGTATGGCGGGTCTCGACCAACCCGTCGTAGATGCGCAGCTGCGTCTGCAGCTGGGCCGCGTCACGTAGAATGTTCAAGTTTTCCTGGGATCGATTAGAAAGGAGCGGGGGTTAACCGGCACGCTACGTACTTTGTCGAACCGCAGTGCCTGGGTGTAGCACTTGAGCGCCTCCTCGTAGTTCTTTTCTCCCTTGTGTATTAGCCCGTACACATGCCAGCAGATATGTGATGTGAGGTCGAGTCGGACGCCCTTGCGCACGAGGTCAATGCCCTCCTCGCGGCGTCCCATATGCGTCAAGACGAGGCCTTTCATACAGGTCGTCTCTACGGAAAAAAATTAGCTTGCTGCATCGGAGGCACAGCTGGTAAACGCACCGCCATGTTCCGGGAATTTTTTGAGAATTAGGTCCGCGGTTTTAAGACCCTTCTTCAGCTGCCTAGTCTCGTACAAGGTGAGCAATTCCTTGAAGAGAGTCGATTCTTTCGGCGGCAGGACTCGTTTGGCGGGAATATCCGACATGGAGGCTGGTGTTCGTGGCTAGGAGTGGGCCTCGAAAAAACGGTGCGATGGACTCGAGATAGCTGGCAGCTTCCTGGGACGCGCTTACAAGAGTCCGAGCGGGGAGAGGGCGAGGAGGAGGACGGAAAGGTTTGGTATGGCCGATGTGGTAAGCGAATTGCCTAATCCACTCTTACTCCCGCTCCTCCACCTCGATTCTCGCAAGGTCAAGTAGTCCCGTAAAACAAGACTTTATACGCGATGAGTCGTTTTCAATGTACTGATATAAAATGCTCAAGATGGGTTACTTTCGAACAGATAAATATACAAGATTTACCTGAGATCCGCAAAATTACAATCAGGATACGATACTGCTCTCTGGGTCAGCAGCACACGCTGCAAAGACAGCTCTCATCTGCTCCCCAGCGGTTCCCTCAGGCTTCTTCTCTTTGACCTCGCTCGCCCCGCCGTCTTCTTCGTCTTCGTCCTCCCCCTCATTATCGCTGTCCTCATGCTCCCATCCAGACCAGTCAGCGTACGGCTCCAGCCGGTCCAGCATGTCGACCATGACCTTGGCCCCCTCGTGCGAAAGGCTCAGGTCCTCGCTGACCTCTAAGATGATATATACACCGTCCAGCCCCAGTCGCGCCAAACAGGGTGGACACACCGGGTGTTCCAGCACCATACACGCGATGAACGGCAAGTTCAGCATCTCCGTCATCGGGTACTGGCTCTCCAGCATCGGCGTCGTCTCCACGAAGCCCTTGGCGCCGAACATTTTCCCCCACACGTTCTCTCTCTCGACGGGCTCCCGCACCCAACTTCGCAAGAGGACCAGCGCCTCCGAGATGGCCGCGCGGAACTCCGCGACTGCGACGGACGGGTCGGGAAGCGGCACACCGGCGTCGCGCAGCGCCTGCTCGTCAAGTGCGGGGTTCCCGTCCAGAGCGGCGACGTAGTCAACCGCGGCGCGCAGTACCTGACCCTGAATCCAACTGCGGAAGACTCAACCAATACCCGGACGTCGTAGATGACCGATGTATGTACTCACGGAAAACTCGAGTAATGGATAGCTACCTCGGTCTTCTCGTCCCAGAAGGAGGTGCTCATGACGGGCGCTGGGAAAATGGGGCGTTCTCGGAAGGCAAAAGTGCCAGATCGGCGCCAGTACCGACATAAATACGATTGGGGTACAGGGGCCGCGTTCCAAAAATCATAATGCACTTCCGGAGGACGCTGATCGATCTCGTGTCTCAGGGGGGTCGATACAGAGTGTATTCGAAAGCAAAAAACAGCGAAAACAGTACGATGGATAAAATAAATGAGGAAGGCTGTTATACACTAAATTAGAGCTATACATCCAGAACAAAAGTGTACCAGAGCAGAGACAGAGAATAGAAATAGATCATCCTTCAGGAGTGGGAGAGCTGTGCTTGGCTTTCCGCGACGCAGCCTTCGCCTGTTTTTTCTAGCGAGCCAGTGAGTTATCGCCGACCGCAGTGCTGGGTATCCGAGAACACACCTTTGCCCGCGTCCGGTGGCCCCTGCCCAGCCTCTCCTCTGTAGGCTCCTCCTCCTCCTCCTCATCATCATCATCCTCAGGAACGACAGGGTCCGATTTCCCCTCCGGATCCGCATCCCCGTCACTCTCCGACCCAAAGTCGTCCTCCGAGTGCCCGGAGTGCCGCTTTCGTCGCCGTCTACGAAAATATGGCTTTAATCTCCAAACATGCGGGTGGGAAACAGAGACGTACTTGGCCGGATTCCCATTCGTCTTCGGCGGCGCCTTGCGCTTCGCCGTCGCCTTCTCAGTCCGCTCTTTCTCTTTCTTCTCCTTTTTCTCCTATCCAACCAAACAATCAACACGCCGACCTCTTAAATAAACAACAACTCGCAAACCTTGGTAGAGCTGTACTGCTCCTTCAGCCATGCCAACATCTGTTCACTCAAATAAACAGTCTTGAGGTTCTATCCATCCATACGTCCTCAATACTAACATCGTGAAAAAAAGCGAATTGCGCCCACCTTGTTGGCTGCATCCGCGTTTGGTAGCGGACGCAGAATGTCCTGCGGGAGCTTGATTTTGCCGGGGTACGTTGTGACGTTGAGCCCGTGCGAATGCGCCCAAACCTTGATCAGTTCCTGCGCCAGCTCGCAGATAACGTAGAGGTTCTGTGCACAGTGTCAGCAGGGCAAGCAGATCTAGCTAGCCAGCGCACCTCAGTGTGGTCCTCATCCGCGTCGCGGACCGTCTTGCCCTTCAACGCCAAATGGAAAAGGAGCGAGATCGTGTCGGCGGTGGCGACTTGTTGGAGGTAGAACTGGATGTATCTGGGGAGCCACTGGGTCAAGAGCAGCCTGCGGCGAAGAGCGCGCACACGTACTTGGCAATATCGAGCAATTCTTCCTGCGAGGTAGCAAAATCCGGATGGTGCGCCAACAAATGGAGCAGCCGGATGAACATCATGTCCATATTTTGTACCCGTTTCGCTGCGAGTAAACCCGGTCAGCTTCCCGCGTACGCCCAGCAGCTAAAGGCGCACCTGGAGGCAACTTGCGCACGACGCCGCTAACGTACGACATGGCCTAGCGATCGCAACATTGAACAACCGGAGCGGAAAAAACGTCGATAGAACTAACCATGGCCTTGACGTCCGCCTCGGGGTCATGCACGGTGAGGAACGGGATCACATTATAATGCGCCGGAACTTTCGGCGGTTGCGACAGCGAGACAAGTTTCTTCAGGAACGTCATCCGGACGTCGAAACACGTATCCTACTCCAAGGGATCAGCCTGCGAATCCGCGGCAGCTCGACACGCACCTGTACAACGATAGCCAGCTTCAAAAACCGGGGCGCGATGGCGGTAGCGTACGCAGGGACGGTCGACAGGTGCAGCAGTGAGACCGCCGCCTGAAGCCGCATGCGCGACATCACTTTGGGACTAGAAAACGAAGGCCGTCAGCGACAATACTTTGGGCCGGCGAGCGACCCACTCTTCGCCCGAATCCGCGATGAACGAGCCGCCGTGCTCCAGCAGTGTAGCGAGCATCTTGAGCACGGGGGTCGCGATCTCAACCGCGTTGTCCGATGATGCATGCGCAAGGCTCCGATTTCGGCAGACTTTGAGCGCGAGGATTTTGGCGCGTAGATTATCCGACACCTCAGACTCGTCCGCCCACTCCTCCTCGGTGTCCATCGCATCCTAAAGACCAGCGTAAGAAACGACGTTTGCACAGTAAATGAACAACGAACATCCAAAGGATGGGTGGGAATCATGAGGAGCTCCTTGAGCAGGTACGCCATGAGGACGTCGCTCTTGTGCTCGAACGCATCTGGCGCGAACCGCGCGAACTGCGCGAGTACGGCGACGTGTGCTACGAGAACCTCCGGGGATGTAGAGCCCAGGTCATCACAGATAACCTACACAAAAATTCGTGAGACACAAGGCCAAGGGACAGAAAGGCGCGTACATCAACAACTTCCGTGCAAGCCGTCGCCTTGTTCTTCGAGAAGGCCAGAAAGCGCGCCGCGAACTTGGCCTGCCTGAACGTGCCCTCGACCGCAAGGCGCTTAACACGCTCTAGCGTCCGCCTGTCTCCGCGTCAGCAACCCCACAAGGACAACCGTACAACACGCACTTGTCCGCGGGCACCACCTTCTCGTCCCAACGCGCAACCGCAGCCAGTCCCTGTAAGGAAATCTCGACGACCAGCGGGTGCTTCTCGTCCGCGACGCCCTTCGCCAGCTCGCCCACGTGGCTCTTGTATAACGCCGGAATATGCTTGGACACAAATCTCAGCAGCCGCGAAGCGTGCTCGGACGCCAGGTGGTTCGTTTTCTGGAGGCGCTTGAGCAGAGTCGGGATCGACGACTGGTTCAAGATGCGCAACGACGCCTGCCGCAGGACAAGGTTCATGGTAGGCGCGATGCTCGAGGAGACCGTGTCCATGCGCTTGGCGAACTCGTTCTGGACACGGTCAGCTTTCGGGGCAGCTTAGAACGGGGAGAGACTGACTGTGGCTTTTACAAGACCCTTGAGGTCGATTTGCAGGTCCATACATGTCTTTAGTAGTTTATACAGCCGTTGTTCGTTGAGCTTGGCGAAGGTATGGAGATCTTCCGAAGCCTTGTGAGGGTCAGGGAATGCAGCTGCATTGGCAAGAGATCAGATTCGTGCAGAGGTCACCAGTGCCAGTGAGTAACCTACCACTGATATATTTGATTACACTGGAGAGTTTCGCGGTGATCGCCTCCTCGTTCTCGTCAATAACACCACCCTGACAGCATGTAAATGGGCATCCAGCCGAATGACGATGGACATACATTATTCAGTATACAACTTTCAACGAAATGTTCAAAGATGGTCGGGCGTCTGTGGAACGTGAGTAAAGGGATCGGCGAAAGACGGGAATAACGCACGAGCGCTGCAATGCGCTGATCGTCATTAAGGTATTTACAGCATGCTCGTCGTCCAAGAACGCCATGATGGTCAGCAAGCGATCCGTCCAAGCGACCTCATCAACCTCGACATTTTTTGAGGTCGACGGCGTGGAGGACGACGGTAAAGGAAGAATGTACTCCGCCACCACCTCCTCCACCAATGGCCTACAAGTAAAGTCAGCCAATTTCTTTCTTATGAGAAGTCCTTACGTACCGAATCTCGGTGGTAACTTTGATCATCTGGAACATCTCGTTCGGGATCCACGCGAACTGCGTAATGGCGGCCTTGTCCTTGTTCTCGCTGTGCGTTTCGTCATCCACCGCATGAGTCGAAAGAAAAGAGCGCGTACATTTCGGGGTACGCCAAGGAATAGAGTCTTCCTAGCGCACGGAGCGCTTCGACGCGGACGGAGTGCTGGAGAGAGGTGAGGCGCGGGGAGCGCGGAGGAACAGCGGACACACCTTTTTGTCGACGCCGCGGCCCGCCACGGCGTGCAGCTGCTCCGTCTTGACGTGGTGGAGCGCCGTCTCGTAGTCGAGCTGCGCGTACACGCGGCACACCGCCCCGCGGACCTTGTCGTCCGGGTCGAGGAGCTTCGCCGCCAGCGCGTCCTCCACCAGGTCCCGCTGCTCCGCCGGGCTCGCGAGCAGCGCCACCGCGCCCTCGACGAACTTGAGGCGCACGGCGGGCGCCTTGTCGTTCTTGCGCTTCAGCCACATGGCCCACGTCGACGGGTGGTTCCGGGCGAGCTCGGGGCCGTTGGTGGGGTCCGCGAACATCTCGCCCAGGACCTGGGTGACGAGTAACCGGAGCGGCAGGTCCTCCGCCTGGAGCTCTTCCTCGAGCTGGGGGATCACGGTGGGGAGGACCGCAGGGCACGAGTGGTAGAGGCGTTTGATGAGCTCATGGGCGGAGCGTATCTCGGTCAAATCGTCGTCGCGCTCTGAGACGATGATCTCGGTGAAGTATTGCGAGACGTGGCGCGTGAGCTTGTCCGCCGTGTCGTTGCACACCTGCACCGCGAGGCGGTACGCGGGCTGTTCTATGCGCTGGGACGGGGGTCAGTCCGCGAGGGGGAACAAGGATTACGAGACACACAGCATTCTTGTCCGTGAACTGCGCCATTATCGTGTCGAGCACCTCGGTCGGCAATATTTGGCACTCGTCTATGAGGGCGACAAGGATGTCGGAGAGGAACATCTCGATCTTTTTGGCAAGATCGCGTCGTACGAGGTCGAAAACGTCGCGAAAAATGGTGGTCATGAGCTCGTCCGCGTTTTGAAGATCGCACACAAGGACGACACTTTTGACGGTGGACAGCGTCTCGAGGAGATGGAAGTACTCGGTGTAGTACGGCGAGTCGGAGCCTTTGAGGCCCATTGTGAGTTGGCGAAAGAAAAACTGGAAGATATCGCGGAGCTCTCCCTGGGTGTACGGCGCATCGGGCGCGGTGACACGCAGAATATCGGCGAGGCAGCAGGCTGCATATGCCTTCACGCCGCGGTCCTTGTGGTGCATGATAGCTTGGCTGATGAGCTCCTTGCGGACCGACGCGAGAGAATTGACGTCGATGAGTTCTTGGTCCAGCTCTGCCAGTTCTCGGTGCAAAACCTGCAATTTTTTGATGAGAGCATCAGTAGAAAGACCCTTTCCGACGAGCTTGTCGCGGAAGGCGAGTTTTGTGGGTGAGGGGGCGACAGCATGGCGGGTTTGGGCCACCATGGTGGGAGAGGAGAGCACGCGTTGTGTGTCCTTGTTTTCCAGGCACCTTCTTCTTGTCTCTTCTTCAAGTTCTTGTTCTCTCCTCCATGGTCTTCCCCACCTTCGGTTGGCTCCCTGTCGAGCTCTCTGCAGCAAATTGGGACGCTTCGTGCTGACTGTCGTGAACTCCCCAATATTTTATCAGAGGCGGCATCGAGCCGCTCCCTGGATCGTCTCACCTTAGGGGTAACAACAGTACGCGCTCCCAGCGTATTGACTCGAGAGGGCTGGCCGCACATGGAAGGGAGAGGTTCTGAGGGGTTCAAGGGCGCGTGGCGGTCGGGAAATAGGACATTGTAGCAAGCAGAGTGGTCGCGAAGACGGACATCTATGAGGGGCAGTTTCTGGTACGCAAGCTACTCCAACGTTCTTTTCTTATTTCCTGACGAGTACTTAACAGACGTATGCGTAGTTGTACTATTATAAAATGGAGAGCGACTGGCTCGGCTTCATGGGTTTGCCACTGAGATTGTTTTCGCCCCACTCCACAATCCCCCCACAAAAATACAACGCACTTCGGGCTTCTTCAGCCAGCACCAATTCGTCTGTGTTGGATAGACGGTCAGCAATGGCATGCCAGATTATTAACGGGAACAATTTATCCGGCTACAATGCGCCTTGTACCAAGCCATCTCCATGCGAGTCGTCGCGTTCACTCTACATTTGGACCGGAAGCCCGCCAGAGGCCGCACCTGCCTTAGGAGGGAACAAACTTGAAGTCCCAATGACCGCACTTTCACCTCTTCGCCGGGCGAAAAGCAGCAAAACTGTCAAAGAAATGGCGACGATGCCGTCCCTGCCCAGCCTCGTTCAACGCGGGGCACTCGCCCACCGCGTCCACGCGTGGACCAGCTACACGAAGAGTGTCTAACCAGGAATGGAGTGAACCCGGGCGACCGGCGACCTGGAGGTTAAACAGCCCTGCCATCACCGACACGACTCGGGTTTCTTCTCTCTTCCCGCGACTCCAAATCGGAGTTAACGTCGCCGATAAATGGCTCGGGGTTCTAACGAGAGGCGCTTTTCTTCAGTCGTCGTCATGGGTCAGCGGTGGCTTGGGTCTTTCTGTGGTTGCCTCGACGTACTTGGCGACTTGAACTAGCTTGAAGTGGAACTTGAAATGCTTATACGCTATTGCCACGATTGGGTGACCGGGAGGTTGAAAAAAAAATTATCCGCTAGATTTTCGGCAAGGCGTAGAACGACGTCCTTCAAGCTTCAAGTCGAATAACGCGGAAAGCCTAGCGCGGATTTTCTTAGTTCAGTTCTGTGGACAATGGTCAAAGTTCGGGATCTCGGCCCGTAAATGTGACGTGACCTGGCACATGACGTGACCCTTCGTGGGTCTCCTCCAACCAAGCCGTGCACCGCGTACGACGTGAGACGACGTGTTGACAGCTTTTTCAATCCCCTCCCTTGCCATCCCTCGTGAATCAACTTAAAACCGATACACCGCGCTTGTGCTTCTTTCTCCTTTGTGTTTCGAGCAGTTGTCTCGGACGATTCCGAGCCCTCCGATCGGATGCACGGCGCACGGACTGGAATTAAACTTCAAGTATATTTACATGGGAGTACAGCTGCGTAATTCCCCGGTGAGCTTGTCCCTCGTGCAGTATTTACTACATATGTGACTAGAGAAGTGTTGTTCAAGCTGGCGTGATCGCGTCGCATTCAACAAATTTGAACTCTCTTGATCTTGCAGGTCCTTGTCACCTTTCCGAGTGGGGCTTAGGAAACGGCCGCTATCCAATTTCCCGCGGTGTTCAGCTTGTATTGATATTTGCTGAGTGAGCGGTGCGCTGATTGTGAAGCAGGTGAAGCAGGTGGACTCAGTAAACTTGAAGGAGATGTCGGACACGCCACCTGCGGAAGTAATTTTGGATTTCTCGGTAGGCACTTCAACAGCGCATTCCAGTCGCATTTCCTGGTGTACTTGGCATCTAGTTCAATGCACAAAGCTTAAAAACCACTTGAGTGGTACTTGCGATTACTTCCCGAGTCCTCTTGTTAGCTCGATGATACATTGAGATTCCGCATCACATTCCTCCATTGTATTCGATGGTTTCATGAAGCGAATCGCGGGAGTTTTATGATATGCGGCCGCACCGTGAGTGGCGGGGGCGGTGTCCGGGGTCCGGCAATCGGCTCTGCGCTGATCATTTAACAGATTTCAGTCGTACGAGATGGCCCGTTCCTCTGTCCACCATGCGCACCATCCTCAAGCCGCTGGCAATCCACGCCGCCTACTCTCCCATCGAGACCATTGTATTTCTCAGTGTCGTTGGGACTCTCGCCTACCTCCACGTCCTTAATGCCGTCAAGCACTCGGCTTTTTTTGCGCCCCCCGCCCCCGTGCGCCCCGCATATGCACTCTACACTCATGAGTGGCTGCCAGTGCGCGAGGCCGTGTGGTTCCGCGATGACCAGGTGCCGCGCATGGATCTGCAGCAGATAATATTCAGTGGTCCGCAGTTGGAGCCCGCGTCGCTCGAGAATGTCACCAAACATGTAGCGGCGACATATCCAGGCTTCTCTCACCTCCGGAAGGGCCCCGAGGGATGGACGCAGACGGTCCAAATCCAGGACAACTTTGCGCTGCGTTCGTTGTCGCCAGACACCTGGGGCGTCGCATACGAGGTCGAGTCTCAGGGCGAGACGATTGCGGAGATGCGCTCGGGGAAGTGGGTTGCGTATGCGTTGAGGGCGCTGGTCGTACGTTTCTATGAGCTGGCCAAGGTGCGTGCGGTTCCATTCTACGGAACATACGCCTGATTCCTTGCAGAAAACGCCTACGCCGGATATCCTGCTCATTCTTACTGGCTACATTCTCATGCACTTTACCTTCTTCCTGCTCATCTCCCGCTCGCGCGCGCTCGGCTCTTCCTTCTTCCTCCCCCTTGCGATCGTCTCCTCCTCCGTGCTCGCCCTCTTGCTCGCCCTTCCTGCGGCGATGCTCCTCCACATCCCCATGCACCCCGTCGCCCTCACCGAGGCCCTCCCCTTCCTCGTCTGCACCGTTGGCTTTGACAAGCCCCTCCGCCTCGCCCGCGCCGTCTTCACCCACCCACGCGCCGTCCGCCCCACTTCCACGCCCTCCGGCGAAGTGATCCTGGACGCTCTCAGCGCGACATACTACCCCATCCTGCGCGACTATATCCTCGAGATCGCCGTCCTCCTCCTCGGCGCCGGCTCCCGCGTCGCCGGCCTCACCGAGGTCTGCGCCCTCGCCGCCCTCCTGCTCGCCCTCGACTGCCTGATGATGTGCACCTTCCTCGCCGCCATCTTCTGCGTCATGATCGAAGTCCGGCGTATCAAGGCCACCTCCCCGGCGCCCGCACCCCCCAGGCAATCACTGTGGTCCCGCGTCGTCGGGCCCAAGGGCACGCTCCTCCGCCGCGGCTCATCGCTCACGGGGAGCTCCTCTGAGGGAAAGGACGGAAAGGACTCCGCTCAGGAGAATCCCGTCGCACGCCTGAAGCTCCTCCTGCTCGCGTCCTTCCTCGGCCTGCACATGCTCAACCTCTCCGCTCCGCTGACGTCGCCGCTTCGCGTGCCCTCCGCGGCGGTTGCGCACACGACCCCGCTCGACCGTTCGCTGCTCGCGCTCCTCACACCCACCCAGGTTCACTCCCCCTCCGCATCCGACGACGAGAGCGTGGAGCCGCGCCTCCTGGTGCGCTTGAGTCCGCCGCTCACGCTCCGGCCCGCGCGCCCGTTGAGTCGCCGCCGCGTCCTCTCGCTGCGCATCGACACCGTGCTTTCCGCGTGGACGCGCCTCGTCGGCGACCCCGTACTCAGCAAGGGCATCGTCGTCGTGCTCGCCATCAGTGTCCTTCTCAACGCGTATCTGATCCGCGGCGTCGGGCGCGCGCGTGGGGGCGTGCGCTTCGAGGACGGGAGAGAGGAGGCGAAGCAAGAGAGCGAGGCGAAGGAACACTCAGAAGAGGCGCCGGCGGTGAAGACAGAGCCGAAGTCAGAGCCGGAGACAGCGCAGGGTAGTTGGGCACGGGACATCGTGTCCGCGTCGACCACGGCGTTCGCTGCACCGGCCGTCCAGCCCATCTCGATCGTGCACGCGCAGACGCCGGCGCCGAGCGCCGGCGCGGTGCCCACTTTCTCGCTCGAGGATGTGGACCGCCGGCTGCGCGCACGCGGGCGGGGCCAGCGGAGCCGGACGCCTGCGAGGCGGATAGTGGCTGTCCCCAGCGACGAGGAGTCGGACAATGATGAGGATGAGGAAGACGAGCTGGAGAAGGAGCCGCGGCCGCTGCCGGAACTTATTGCATTACTGGAGAGTGCACCGAAGTCGAGTGGTCTGAGGGACATGACCGACGAGGAGGTGGTACTGCTCGCGCAAGCGGGGAAGGTTGCAGGGTATGCATTGGAGAAGGTGAGTTAGAGGCTGGCTTGCTTCGGTGTGATGGTATTGACGCTACTTTTTCCAGGTACTCGCACCGGCGCAGGAAGCCGCGGGACTGGAACGGGCGGTGAGAGTACGACGGGCATTGATTTGTGAATGTTCTGCCAAAATTAAGATTCGACTCCAATTTAACCCATTCACTTGACAGCCCGCGCCTCCCTCACTCAGTCCCTCGAAACGTCGCTTGTCCCTTTCGAACGGTACGACTACGCCAAGGTCCTCGGCGCGTGCTGCGAGAACGTCGTTGGGTGCGTCTCGCTCAATATACATCTATTCTCAGTAAACTGACGCCACCCCCAGCTACATCCCCATCCCTTTCGGCATCGCAGGCCCGCTGAACATAGACGGCGTGTCCTTCCACATCCCGATGGCGACCGCCGAGGGGACGCTCGTCGCGTCGACGTCGCGCGGGTGCAAGGCGCTCAACGCGGGCGGCGGCGTCACCACGGTCCTCACGCAGGACGCGATGACGCGCGGGCCCGCGATCGACTTCCCCTCCATCGTCGAAGCCGCGCGCGCCAAGGCGTGGATCGCGAGCCCCGAAGGGCACGGCGCGCTCAAGGCCGCGTTCGAGAGCACGTCGCGCTTCGCGCGCCTCACGGGGCTCAAGACCGCCATGGCCGGCCGCACGCTGTTCGTGCGCTTCGCGACCGCGACGGGCGACGCGATGGGCATGAACATGATCTCGAAGGGTACGGAGAAGGCGCTCGAGCTCATGCAGCTCGAGTTCCCCGAGATGGTCGTCCTCGCACTGAGCGGGAACTACTGCACGGATAAGAAGCCTGCTGCGATGAACTGGATTGAAGGGAGGGGGAAGAGCGTCGTTGCCGAGGCGGTTATTCCCGGGCGCGTTGTGAAGAGCGTGCTCAAGACGACGGTGGAGGCGCTGTGCAATCTCAACACGAAGAAGAACCTCGTCGGAAGCGCAATGGCGGGCTCGATTGGCGGGTTCAATGCGCATGCGGCGAATATCCTCACCGCGATCTTTTTGGCGACCGGACAGGACCCCGCACAAAACGTCGTCAGCTCCAACTGCATGACACTCATGGAGCCGTACGTGCCCCATTTACCGTCTGGGCAACCCGCTAACATAGATCTTCAGGACGAATGACGGACAAGATCTTCTCATGACCGTCTCGATGCCCTCGATCGAGGTGGGCACCGTCGGCGGCGGGACCGTCCTCGGGCCTCAGGGCGCGGTCCTCGAGATGCTCGGCCTGCGTGGTGCGCATCCCACGCGCCCCGGGCAGAACGCGCAGGGCCTTGCGCGCGTCATCGCCGCCGCCGTCATGGCCGGCGAGCTCTCCCTCATGAGCGCCCTCGCCGCGGGCCACCTCATCCGCGCGCACATGGTGCACAACCGCTCCGCGCCGCCGACGCCCGCCGTCTCGGTCCCCACCACGCCCGGCCTCGAAGCCCCGCGCGCGGGGCAGCTGGCAGCGGCGCCGGGTATCAAATCCGCGATATTGACGCCGTCGTCGTCGACCGCTTCGCTGCCGCCGTATTCGCGGACGTAGGGCGTGTTCGCGGACTGATTTTATTCATTAAATGTGGCGGCGCGCACGCAGTCGTAGCGTTACACATAACCGATAATTCGCAATGTGCTCACGTTTAGAGAGCGGCGAGATATGTATGTAGTACCACAATTGGACTAAATGCTGATTGTGCGCGCTCGCTTAAATCTTATAGACCGAGTTTGTGTGAAATCGAAATCCGAGTCGCTGCCTTCAGGCGTCCGACGACTTGTTTGTCCGTTCGTCACTAATCCGGTCATCACTTGGAACTGCTGTTAGTATACGGTGTTGTTGACGGAGGCTTTGCGGCCGCTGCCGCTGCCGCTTTGATACGTATCGACTCTCTGCGCGTGCGGTGCTCCTTGAGGTTCTAAATTCCCTCCCCCAATCAAGTCCGACAGGTGTGGGGACCGGATAATCGAAGAGCCAGCCGCCGCTACAGACCCAATCAGTGGTGGCAGGAGTCCCTTGTGGGCGCCTCATCTTCTTGCCACTTGGTGCCTATCCGATATACGCACAGACGAGGCCCGGGCCCCACAAGCCGTGTGTTTTTGTACGTCGCGGCGCGAGCAGCGTTCGGGTTCTCAAACGTTCATTTTCCTTCAGAGTTGAACGGCTCCTGATACTGTATGTCCTGAAACCGCGCCGTGCCCGTGACCAGAGAAATTTAAGGTGGAGTCAAACCGAAGCGATGATTTTTCCTTTGGGTGCGATCACTTGGTTCATCTTACACACAAATCGTGGTGATATATTGCCAGGCCAAGAAGCTGGGGCATGCTATGCCTTCGTAATAGGGCGCGCATACCCTCAGTCTCTGGCATTTTCTCGCCTTCTCGCCTTGTACGTAGGCGGTCGGCATGGCCAAACCCGGACTCGAACATTTTCGGTTGTGTTGAACTTGTATCCTGCTCCTAGCTCGGATGCTCTACAACGATTCACTACGCGCATGGCTTATTTTATGGCCGCCGTAATTATAATTGATCGCTGACGTTTTTCTCCAGAACAGAAACGCTGACGGACGTTCAATATCTGTAAAACGGGAGGATCTCGCAACGGCGCGCACGATGGCGTTGTAGATAGTTTTAACTTCGACAGTCTAGCGGAAATATCGAATATACCATCCTAGTTATAGACCCGAACGCAAGGTCAATACAATCTCTCACTCATCCGCGTCCAGCTCGCCTCTCGCTATAGCGTCGTATATAATCCACTATATTACCACCATTAGCATCGAAATGATGAAGCACTGGCCTCATTCGAGCCTCGTAAATTTCCTTTTCCTGTGAGATGGACGCTTGGCCGAAAGCGGTTGTTTGGCGATGCCAAACAATAAAATTATCTTGCTCTCTTTCCACACTCTATCTGTGCTTTCCTTCTTCTTTGGCCACCGAGATAATCGTCTCTCGTTAATACCTGATAACCACGTGTGGGTTTAGTCTTGTCGAGTCCAGAGTTGTACCCTCAACAAGCGTCTTTTAGAACTCCTTATTCATTCGGGAGTGTTATCAGCTGCAAAAATGGCCGTGGAAAGTAACGACGTCAAAGTATACACCGTTAATGGAGCGACGGCATCCTCCTCGTCGTCCTTGCCAGATTGGCTCACTCGCAAGCGCGCGGCGAAGGGGAAGGGGAAGCGGGCAGTGCGAGAGCATGTCGAGGGCACAATCGAGCTCATACAGGGATTCGAATTCCCCGAGGCGAGCAATCGCATAAAAACGACGAGGGACGGCCAGTTTGCCATCGCGACGGGCACGTACAAGCCCCAGATGCGTGTATGGGATCTTGCGCAGCTGACTCTAAAATTCGAGCGGCATTCGGACGCAGAGAATGTCGATTTTGTGGTGCGTGAGTCTTTCCCGACGCTATATGTAATTCTTCAGCTGATTAGCGACATAGATGTTGTCGGACGACTGGACGAAATCAATACACCTGCAAAATGACCGGAGCATTGAGGTGCATACCCAGGGCGGGTTCCACTATCGCACACGCATACCCCGCTTCGGCCGCGCGATTGCATATCATTTTCCTTCCTGCGACGCCCTCGTCTCTGCCGCCGGCCCCGAAATCTTCCGCCTCAATCTCGACCAAGGGCGTTTCATGACCCCGCTCGTGCTGCAAGACGAACAAGAAATTCTCGGTGTCAACACCATCGATGTCAATCCCGCGCATCAGTTGCTGGCATTCGGTCTGGAGGGCACTGGGTCCGCGCAATTCTGGGATCCCCGATCCCGGTCTTGTGTTGGCGTCCTGCGCTTGCCGCGCGGTCGACTTATGCCGCCCGGCGCCAGTGGCGACGCAGCTCTAAGTGTCACGGCTATATCCTCCCGCGTCGACGGCCTCTCGTATGCATTGGGCACGTCTACCGGCCACACTCTGCTGTACGATATCCGTGCAGGACAGCCGTTTGCATTGAAAGATCAAGGATACGGGCTGCCCGTGAAAAATGTTTCCTGGATCGAAGGGGGGAGTCGGATGGCGGGCGACGGCATGGTCATGAGTGCCGACAGGAAGGTCATTAAGATATGGGACCGGAATTCCGTGCGTCATTTCTGGGCTTGCATTTATTTTAAATTAACCAGCATGCAGCCGTCCACAAACTTTGCGGCGATAACTCCCGCCGCCGACCTGAACCACGTCCACCATGTCCCGGCCAGCGGTCTCATCATGACCGCCAACGAGGGGATCCAGATGGCGACATACTACATCCCCCAACTGGGACCCGCCCCCCGCTGGGCCAGCTTCCTCGAGAATATCACAGAGGAGATGGAGGACCAGACTACACGCTCTGTATACGAGGACTACAAGTTCGTCGAACGCAGTGAGCTCACAACGTTAGTATTCGTATTTTCATCCCCGATGCATCTTCCGATAATTTGCGCTCAGACTGGGGCTGGACCACCTCGTTGGCACGCCCACGCTCAAGCCGTACATGCACGGATACTTCCTTTCCCTCAAGCTTTACGACGCCGCGCGCATCATCGCAAACCCCTTCGCATACACAGAGTACCGCGAGAAGGTGGTCCGCGAGCGCATGGAGAAGATGGCCGAGACGCGCATCCGCGCGAAGAAGGACGGAACTGCAGGTGTCAAGGTCAACAAGGCGTTGGCGGAGAAAATACTGCGGGATCAGGAGCGGGAGGCGAAGCGTCTCGAGAAGCGGAAGAAGAGGGCAGCAGCCAAGGATGGCGAGCCTGTCGATGGCGACGCGGAGATGGCCGACGCAGAGGCCGAGCCGCGACCAAGTCTGCTCACGGACCCCCGTTTCGCGAAGGTGTTCGAGGATCCGGCGTTTGCGGTCGACGAGGCCACGCGCGAGTTCGCGCTTATGAACCCCTCCGCTGCCGCGCAACGCAGAAATGGCGGGGACGTCAGACGAAAGACCGCCGTCGAGGAGGAAGAGGAGGAAAGCGACAAGGTCTCCTCCGACGGCCTTGGAGAGGGAAGCGACGACGAAAGCGATGGAGAGAGTGGAAGTGGGAGCGACAGCAGCGACGCTGGAGGTTAGTAACATCACATTTCACCTCCTCTCTGACTAACTGGCGCAATCTAGCGCTCAACAAATTCGACCCTCGCGCTCGGCCTGGCCAGAAGAACGCGCGCGTGCAGGAGGCTTATTCCCGTACTCGGGAGCAGAATCGGCTCGCAAATCAGGGCAAGTTCGTCCCTATGCGGCCAGCCTCTACTGGCGCCAATGGGACCCGATTGGCCGATCGCAACGCGACGTTCGGTCAGAGGAGAGGGACTACCGCTGCCCCTGTGCCCGCAACCGGATCCCGCTCTTCGAAGTCGCATGAAGCCGCCATGGAAGTTAGTTGGGTACCATCAGCTTCGTCTGCGACGGGTGGGGATGCGGATGACGTGGACGCTAGCTCAAGGAGCAAAAGCAAGGCACGAAAGGGGGTCGAGGCCTTTGGAGCTGGGCTGGAGAAGGGGTACAACGGGGAAGATGTGGAGATATCTGAGCAGGATAGGAAAGGGAGAACACAGCGGAGGAAAGGTGTTCGGAGCGGGAGTAAAAATGTGTTCAGGCGGATGGATGTATGACCCGTTTATTTTACACGGTTGTACAATTGTTCTTACGAGCGTAGAATACATCTGGTACTATAATGTAGCAGGCAGGACGAGAGAGAGATACGTGTGCATTTTTAAGGAGTGTCGGTGGTATCCAAATGGTATCGTAAGTTACAAGAGAGGGGCGGAGATGGAGATGCGGGGGACCGGAAATAGGAAATGTTTGTTCAAGAGCTACATCAACAAAGCCATGAAAGTCGGCGCGTTGGGGTCATCCTAGGCGCTTTGTGAGTTCTAGGACGAGGGAAAGAGAAAAGAGCCCACCTGCTTGATTAGGATACCGTCTTCGGTTGGGATAATACGCTTGACGTTGGAAATCCGGGTCGTGGCCGTAAAAGCTACAGGGTAGGGATCCGAGCAGAAGAGACACGTGAAGGACTCCCACTGCTTCCCTCTTGTTTCTTTCCTCTTTTCGATGTGGATACCCGCTCCAGGATTGTAATCTAAGACACCCAGACCCCATACGGCGTCGGGGAAGATCTCGCCCCAGAATAAGCGGCGTCCAATGAGGGCGACCCCTTCGCGGTTCGTAGGGTCCCAGATTCTAGGCTTCGTGGGCCACGCATCATTCAAGAGGGGTACAGTGAGCCAGTGCAAAGGCTCGACTTCCTCAAGTGTAGAAATGCCCAGCCAGGATTCCACGGTGGTCCGTCCGAAGAGGCAGGCATTTGACTCGAGTATGTTCTTGAAATTTAGATAGTCGTATCTGATACCGAAAAGCCGCTTTGAAGGATCCGAGGAGAACGTTCCGCTAACCGGCTGATGAGGTGAGATGTTGCGTATCAAGGAAATACCGTTTGGGGTCCAGCCCTTGCCATATATATCTGCGAAGTTCACGATACGCTGCGTGTTCGTCCGGATGGAACCCACCCGAACGACTTGGCTGAGGATTTGGTCGCGGGCCTCCAGCTTGGATTTTTCGGTTGTGATGTACATGTCTTCGGTAATGAATTGGAAACCAGTGACGAACGGTGTCGCATGATCACAGCGACTGATCTGTAACCCATTCAGATGGAAGGCGGGGCAGAGGAAAGGAGACCACTTGCAGAAACGTAGCGTTGCGCACCGCACCAGTTTTGTATGAGCATTTCTGAGATCATATCCTTGCCATATCGGTAATTGGCCACAATGCACAGCATCTCCCCGTGCAGTTCCATGTGGTAAACTTCGGACGACATCTGGAACCCGACCATTAGCCGAGCAGTGCCGACATGCTTCCCCTTCAAGTCGTAGACGTGAAGGTATGGAATACGCGAATGCGGGTTCGCTCCTTCGTTGTTGTTGCTGGAAAACAGGTGAGAACCCACTCGGAAAACAGGAGACGACACGCACTATTCCAGAATTGCGACCACTTGCCCAACGGGATCAACGGAGACGGCCTTGACGTAGTGCGATCTCAAGGCAACGTCGATTTGTGTGCATTTGAGATTGATCTCCCCAGTTCGGAAAGAGGGGGCCTGGTACAGACGCACTCTTGCGCAAACCTGCGGACCCGCATCCCAACTGCCGACATCGTACACGTACCCGTTTGACTCCCCCATGAAGCGCTTTCCTGACTTCCATCCGAGACTTCCAGCCCATGGCGTCTCGTCCGAAGTTTGCGGGATGCTGAAGAACTGGCCGCCAGAATATTGGAGAGTCGACCACGCGAAATTGTACTGTTCGATTCGATCGCGGACCTGCGCCAAAAGTTGGGATGGCCATGTCCGCATGTGGTTGGCCACAAGGCCAAATCGAGCGCATTCCGTCCTGATAAACTCGGGGAAAGCATGCGACGCGTGGTATACCGGACGCCATGCCTGCGAGTATTATTCATCAGCCAAGTCAAGCGGCGAGAGGATGGATTGCGGCTCACTACGGCTGCCCTTGCAAGGTCCCTGACATTTAGATGCTTCGATATTTGGAGTGCAATCTCTGTAGGTATCCGGTTGGCAGCTCCCCCGCTCCGTGGCGGCGTCGCGCTGACGGTCTTGCTGTGATAACTGGACATGTTGGCCTGAACAGGTCCCCCCACCCAACAGTCCATGCCTTGGGCTTCGGCCATCATAGCAGCAGAGCCGATGACTGGAGGCGGCCTTCGAGCTACCTCTCTCCTGTCTCCTTTGCTAGAATCCTTAGGCATGGAAGTGGCGCTGTATATCTTGTGTGTGGGATATTGCTCGACGAGGGTGGCCTTTATACCTCGAGAACAAATAGAACTTGATGGATCTAGAAGATACAGGCCCACATGTTTCTGGAGGCGACGTGTAGTGGAGGCAGCTCAAAGGTCAGGTAGTTACAGAAACAAGCAGCACTTGTATTCGTGCAAACCGTAACTGATAATAATTGCCGAGTAGCGCCGGTTCACAAGAAAACTGGGCCAAAAGCGGATCCAGAGCCCATGCTCCATGAAAATTCGCGAGGCGCGGTCTTGTTTAAAACAATAAACGGAACGGCACATTAGGTTGCATGGTGATGGGAGAACAAGGGTGTTGCGTCACGTGGCCTCACGGTCACTGTTGGGCGCGAATTTCCTTTCTCGGCTCCAGGCGTTGTGCTATTCTGCTGCGCTGGGCGCCACTGGCACATGGCCGTTCCCGAAGGAATATCGAGAACTCATATCCTGTAAAAAGCGCATGTCTCAGCTTTCGCGAGGTGGTCTTGAACGACAAGTGTCCGCAGTATGACTCTCAAGTCGAACCTTGGACAGAGCGAAATAAAGGGGATCGCAGACCTCAGTGGCTTTGATGCCCAGGGAACCGCCGCCATGGCCACCTTGCGAGGAATACACGTATAGTACGTGGGTGAGATCGCCTTAGTCCTCGCCCACCCGTCTCTCGCACCGTATTTGCAGCCGTACCTCGAGGCTGATACCGTCCGGAGTAAAGGTGAGAACAGAGTAAATGGCCCATTTAACATATGCTTGTTCATTCTGTAGAGTTCGATAGCATCCTTACCTCCAACTTTGACGCCCTCGCGGCCTTCTGCTGTGATATTAGACATTTGCGCAGCCAGGCCCCTTGTCCGATGGAAGACGAGTGGGCATTCGTTCTTACCAAGTTTTTTGAACTCGCCAAAAAGAAATGGCAAGGGGCGTTGACGGAATCCCCTAAGTTAGCACTTCTACCGCGAACCCGGATTATGCTAACCATCTGCTGCAGCGGCATGCCCCGACCGCATGCAATGCCTCGGCGATGGGTGCGCAAGCAGGAAGAGGTTAGGGTCGACCCCCTGGAGTGCCCGGAGACCCACACACCCGACGCGGGGATTTACATCCAACGGGTCGTCGTCAACTTCTACGCGCTCTCTGCTCGCCAACAACTATGCTTGACTCCCTTCAAGGAAAGAGGAAGGAAGGCAGAGGCGATTTTCCCCGTCGTCATTGCCCACTACAAGGCCCGTTTGAACAACCTTCCTCACCATGACGCGGCCGGGCAAGCGAAGTACTGGCGGCGGGGATCTTCAGTAACTGCCAATCAGATCTCCAGATGCTGACGCTTGCCATCGCTCATGGCTTCGTGCTGCCACGGAGTGCTTGTTGGTCCTGGTCCAGCCATAGCACCAACCCCCAAGATGTACATGATCTTTGTTCGATAGTTCGCCGATACGCTTTGCTTATTTTTCATTTCTCACTTCACAGGTTGGGATTTTCTCTGGCGACATCATCGATCTCGGACGGTTGTCCGGCGTGATAACCCTCTTTCTGATGGTATACAACGTGATTCAAATCCACGTTCAAGATGCGTTCCGCGTATCGCAAGCGTATCGAGAGAAGGCCTCGCCAAGGGATTTTATTCGGGAGCCTGGGTCCCGAGACGATTGACACCCGGCCGTCTAGTTGATCAGTGGAGGGTTCGACTCCTCCCGCCCGTCAAACGCAAGACCCAAAACCCGGCGGCGAAAGCCCCCCCTCGGACTCAGAAACGCGTCAAGATGGGCGTGGAGGAGGAGGAAGACACGGGGGGTACCAACCAGGAGGACGAAGAAATGGAGTCGGCAGACGAGGGGAAATAAGAGAGGAGGGTGGTGGGAGTGGCGACGATAATAGGTCCAATGAGGATTCAGACGACTGAGATCCCGCGTGGCTACTGTAATATTATTCGCGATTTCTGGAAAGCCGTTGCGTTGTTGCAATGTCACCGTAGATACTGTCTGAGGTACATAGTCATGGTCATCCACAGCCCGAAGAGTCGGAAAAATAGTACGGATCTAAGTGGATCTGAGCGAAGTAAAGCGGGAAGGCCATCAGCGCCCAACCACAGCCAACCACACCTGCACAAGTAACGCTTCAAGCTTAGACCCAGACATCAATGGAAGGTTCCAATCCCTCTTTGCTGACTGGAGAAGGGCGCGATTGGGACATACCTCCGACAACATCGACGTTCATCAAACATGCGCAATTTTTTTGAAATAAATCGACTGATCATGATGCGTCCTGATGCGTCGCAAAATGATAGGCACATACGCCTCGACTCTCCCTCTCTCCAGTTCTCTCCCTGACCCCCAATATGTCGGATATCGCGAAAGTTATCGCAGTCGTCGGTATCACCGGTGTGGTGCTGAAGACCATCCTGGACCGGACTCGGAGCGCCACGCGCGGTCTACCCTATCCTCCGGGACCCAAGGCAAAGCCAATCATAGGCAATATGCTGGATATTCCCCAAACCTTGCCGTGGCTCACATATTCTGAGTGGGCAAAGCGCTACGGTGCGTTGGCCTATTTCGTAGGGTTAAACTCGGAAACTTACTTGAATCTCCAGGTGATATCATGCATGTTACGATCTTGGGCGCCCACATTATCGTCATTAACTCGGCGGAGATTGCCACCGAGTTACTCGAAAAGAGGTCCGGCAATTACTCGTCTAGGCCAGACATTCCCGTTATGCACATGCAAGTTCCGTCGTCGAATAACAATTTATTGCTTGCTCATTTTTGGCTCGTAGGAATGGGTGGATGATGAACATGGGCTTGAAAGGCTACAATGACGAATGGCGCAAGGACCGGCGAATTCTACATCAGCGATTCCGCCGCGACGCTGCACCTACCCTCCACCCTATAGAGTTGGCGAAGACTCAAGAGCTCCTGATCAATCTCTTGGAAACTCCCAACGATTTTACGACCCACTTTAAAACGTACGGAAGCGCCTTACTTCATTGTCGCATACTCTGAAGGACTTTTCCAGTTTCCCGACGTCAATAATGATGTATCTACTCTATGGCCACCAAATCTCTGCACACGACCCTCTTGTCGAGATAACGTACGAAGCACTCGGGATGTTCTCTGGCTCAGTCGTGCCTGGGACTCTGATCGTCAACGTCTTTCCGTTTTGTAAGCTGCCGATTCTATCACTCCGTTACAGACATTACATTTCTAATAGTGCGGCACTTTCCTCCTTGGTTCCCGGGTTTGGTCGCCCTGAATGACCTGTGCGCCAGGTCTCGCCTTTTGCTGGGAAAAATGCAAGATATCCCGTTTTACTCTGTAAAGAAGCACATGGTACGAGGATCATACAGTACAGCCAGTCTCCTCTAATCCGACAACCCAAGGCTGACGACAACGCTGTTCCGTCTTGGGTTTCCGAGCTCCTGGAACGGACCGGTGACGCTGCTGTCCCTGAGAACAATATCAAGGCATTGGGCGCAATTACCTTGGCTGGTAAGTTGCTCGTCACTGGAGGGATACGCTTGTTAATTTCGTTGATGCAGCGGCGATGGAAACTGCAAGTCCTTGATCTAGCTGGTCCGAGGATGTACTCATGGATTTGACGACAGACACTCTCGGCCCTCCGCGCGTTCATCCATATGATGGTCCTGCACCCCGAAATCCAGGACAAGGCCCAAGCGGAGATCGATGCTGTCGTTGGAGACAAACGGCTGCCCAACTTTGACGACCGCGAGTCCCTACCGTACATCGATGCGTTGTATCGAGAACTTATGCGGTTTCACGGACCCGCCCCCCTGGGTGAGCCGTCCTTCTCCATACTTTGCTGCCCGTTGATCATTCTCCGTGCTACAGGCGTGCCTCATTCTTCGTCAGAGGACGATGTGTACAACGGTTTCTTTATTCCCGCCGGTGGGTCTAGTTTTACCCAGAGTGTTCGCATTGGCCTGATTTGATTGGCAGGATCGACGATCATGTACAATCAATGGTATGCTGTTGTACTAGTCCCTGAAACAGAGTCACTGACACTCTCCTTCCAAGGGCCATGTGCCGCGATGAGCGGGTGTATCCGAATCCTGAGGAGTTCAAACCTGAACGGTTTATTGCAGCCGACGGAAGTCTCATTACCGAGAACTTTCCTCCCACATACGGGTTTGGGAGACGGTCCGTCCACCTTTCACCCTTCATCCTTCAAGCGCACTAACGGTGACTTCAACAGCGCATGTGCAGGCAAATCTATGGCCGACGCCTCCGTATGGATCGCGATAGCCTCCATCCTCGCGGTCTTCCGCATGAGCAAGGCCAAGGACAGCGCCGGAAATATCATAGAGGTGCCCGATGAGTACATTGATGGACTTGTCACGTTAGTTTCCCCATATTCCGTTATCCCTCGCTTACCTTGCCATGCAGTGCACCGGTCTCTTTCGAATGTGCCATTGTTCCACGGTCTGAGGCGGCCAAGAAATTGATAACTGAGACCCCCCCACTGAAGCTGCACAGTAACCCGATGTACTACGACGAGACGGTCCACGGGCCTATCCACCCGTAATTTAGCCCAAGTAGCCATGCCGTGAAATGCTATTCATCTTATCCCTATCTATCATTCAGACTGCTCGACGGCGACGTCGCTAAATAAGCTCGCCACGTATGGAGCACCACGGGATCAGTTTTAAATGCGATGCCTATTCAGGGCTGTACGACGCTCGGGAACTGGCTCGTTTGCTGGCTTGACTCGGACAGCCGCCATCTCCGGGTGTTAAGCTTTCGCCGCCGTCGCCTTGGTGTCTCTCGGTGTGCACTGCCCCGCAAATGGACAGCCACATTGATCCGCCTCCCTCGATCATCGGATCAGCGATCGCCGCTCCTGTCGCCGCGTCGGCGCGCTTACCCACGGTTTACCGACGTTACTTACCGGCCGATCCCCCTAACTCGCTTTGGGTCGACCTTTGCCAGAACTCCTGCACCAACCCGCATGGCCACGAGTCCACCTTCCATATTATTCCTAGGAGCACGGAGGAACAAAGATCGCAACTGGATTGTCAAGGGCGCAAAATCGGACCAGTTGCCACAACAATTATTCTGATTCCTCGCCTCGACTACATGCTACCTAGGGACTCGGAGTAGAGCATGATTATGCGAGACCACACCTTCTCGAAGCTCACGGACGTCAGAATCCACAGGCACCGGGATCCTAGAGCTGGAATCTGAACTTGATTCCGAGTCCATCATTCTAACCTTTCTTGTGGGTCCGGGCTGGTTCGGGCTTCTTCAGGTCCTCGGGGATCCTTGCCAAGGGCTCTTTGACATCTGGATCAGTTAATTAAAATTCCTTCGTTTTCAGGATCATCTCCACGCAGCTCCGCGCCAACCTGCAAGTGCGCATCTTGTCGCCGCTGATCTCTATGTAGGTTCTGATGTGGTTCTCTTCTCTGGAATTACCATCTGTGGTCTTCTCTTAGACTTGGCGGCACCGCAGGTACCACTGTACCTTGCAACTAAATTAAATAGAAGAGTAGAAATCCCAAGACAAGAAATAATCACACGACCGAGTTGCGAAGTCCTACCGTTGTTGATATCTGTGGAAGCGAGTCGTCGCCAGCCTAGAGAAACCATCTTCGGGAATCTTCAGTCCCCAGGACGAGCAAGAAGAGTCACCGCCAGGCGTCGTCGACGCGAACATAGCCCCGGCACGTAGGGCTTCCTGCTGTGACGGCCGTCTTCGCACAGACACCGGACAAGGCCGACGGCGAGTGCATTGGCAGTGCAGCGCAAAGTAATAGCAAGCCAGAAATTGTAATGCCTGGTTGTTTTATACACAGAAGTTGAGAGAAAATTAAAAATGGCCCTTTCTCCTCGATCATTTCATGGGTTTTCGGAGGTTTCGGTGGGTTCGGACGCGCCAGGCGTCCCAAACGTAGGGAAAATAGCTTTCGTCCCGTGGAGTCGACATCTGAAATCCAATTCAACCACGCGACTGCTATTCGAAGTTAAGCCGCCGATAGCCCGACATTGATTGTAACGAGCACTAAGGTTTTGTCGTCAAGGTTTCCAAACCCATAGGATTGTACAGGTTATATTTTACATCCGTTTACCAGTATTTTTTTTCATCCACCAGTTCGACTGAAACGACATGTGTCTATTTCGGGATGAAACTAACGCGGGCAACGAGTACACAGCTTATAATTACGTAGCTGCGTGAACAATGCAGGGACTAAGTTTATCGTATCTCCGGCGACGCCGACGCTGCGGGGGAAAAAAAAACAGGAACCCACATGTTGTGGGCCTGATCCTGGCAGTGGAACCTGAAGCTATTTGAGTCTTGACGGTCTCAAAACGGTCTTTTCGTTCTTCCAAAGTTTTTAGATGGCGCGATGGACATGGGCCATGCGGATCTGCTTAAATGTTAGGCCATCAAGCGTCTCGGGAAAAATGAGCCAGAATAGTTGCAGAATAGGCGTTCAAACGTTCGAGAGTGGCGGGACATGATCGACAGCTCTGACTCGCCGAGCGTGGAGGGTATCCCAATAAGGAAGGTCGGCTAGAGAGAAAATTGATGGCTGCTATGCTTCCGACACGGCAATGTGCGCCTTGGGCGCCCGACACTGATCAACAATGGAGAGGGACGTGGATGGAGAGGTGTCCAACTGGATTCTGACTCTTCATTCGAGAATCTGCTACGATGTCCTACCATCCGACATCTTCTTTCTGTCATGGCGCTTCGAGAACTTGGTGAATATCTGTGAGGCTGTTCAATTGGAAATTGAAGGTCCGAAACGTGCGTATGTTGATTATACGGCTACTGGATAATTTGAATTTCCAACTTCGCTGAACCTTGATCTTTACTTGGCCTATTTTCTACTAGGCTGCTGATTCTTGGCTGCGATTGGAAAGCTCGTACTGGCTCATCAGATTGTTCAACAGTTCTGAGATTCGCACCTGACCTCTATATATGCCTCCTTGAAGGTGGTGCCTGTTCCAAAGCCACTATCAAGCTTCCACTGATTATGATTTCAGTGTCCTCATGTTGGTATCAGCGGATCAGCCGCCTTTTGTGCGGCCCTTGGTAGTCCCTTGGTTGTCGGTGAAGGCCTTAGTGCGAGTCTGAGCAGGTCTGAGTACAGTTAGATCTATTCTATTCTGACTTGATGGATGTACACCTTTAACAGACGTATCCACCTCGCACTGACATATAATTTTGAATCTTTAGAAGAAACGTTATACTGCCACAAATGAGTGATCTTGTAGGCTTGCTAACCCATATTTAGCTGTGCCTTACGGACACCCGCGCGCGCCAACAGATGCGCCATGTACTATCCACATGTATGTGCTTTCAGCAGCTTCCAAATCCTGACGTCATCGCCCGATGATGAGCGTCGCAAACCCGAATTGGGGCGTCGGAGGGCGTCGGCTGCCCGAGTTTGGGAGATACCGCATCAGTGACCATGCGCCACCCGCACGAGGATCTCCATGAAACCGGGTCGGGTGGGATGCGAACTGAGCTGATCCGAGGACACCTCAGATTCGATCGGGCAGTCTTCTTCTTGATTTCGATCCGTATCCATATGATGCGATAACTGTTCTGCTTTGCTCAGCATCTTTTCATTCTACTATATATAATACCCCCAAGACTCCTTGGTTCTTAGGCTTCTCTTCTTTTTTTTGAATCCCTCTCCTCTCCTCGGTTTGACATCGGACTCCACCTCCCCCCGCGACACCTTGTAACGCCATGTCTGGACCTCCCCCTACCGGCCCTATCGTTATCCCTGTCCCCCCCAACATTGGGCAGATGTTCGTGTCGTTCACTCTCATTTTTCGTCGCGTTTTAATCTCCTCGACAGTGCTGCATCGCAGCTCATTGGGTCCTTATTAAACTACTGCCTGTATGGTGTGCTCGCCGTACAAGTCTGTGAGTCCCATTTCGTTTTAAATTTGGCATCGACGCTAAATCGCAAGCGTAGATGTATACAGATTATCCTTCCCCAATGACAAGGCATCGATCAAGTGGATGGGTAAGAACGGCGCCCATACTTCCTATCCTGTGCTCACCTCCCTCTAGTTTATATCATCTTCTTAGTGGAGACGGTCATGACAGCACTCAATGGCGTCGACGTGTACCATTGGTTCGCGGCCGGGTTCGGCGACATCCTTGAATTTAGCAAGCCTCTCATCTCGCCGGCCTACACACCCATAATGGGCTCGGTCATGGCCTGGGTAGTCCAGTGGTTCTTCTGCTACCGAATTTACATCATCAAGAGAGAGTCCCTTTACTTCTGCATCTTTATTGCCTTGGTACGTCGTTGTCTCTGTCAGGTTTTATCCCAGACTAATTTTTTTCCGCGCAGATCTCGCTACTCCAAGCCGCTGGGGGCATCGGCGGTGGAATCTCCTCCTATCTCTCCGCCAACACGCAACACGACCACAACCGGATAATATTCGTCTATCTGTGGCTCATTGGCGACGTTATCGCAGATGTCTTTATTGCGGGCGCGATGACATTCCTGGTATGTTTGACTCATTCGTAAATTCTACCACCGCTGATCTTTGATTGCAGTTGCTGAAAGCGAGCCGCCAGCAGCACAAGCAGACCAACGACATTGTCAAGCGCATTGTACGGTTGACGGTCGAGACTAATGCCTTGTCCACGGTCGTCGCCATCCTATCCCTGATCCTGTTCTACGGCACCCCGAATACGACGTACTTTATCTGCCCAACGATGGTCCTCGCCAAGCTGTACGCCCCTTTCTTTTGCCTCCGCCCGATCGTTTAACTGACAGATCAATAGGTATGCTAACACGCTCTTGGTGACATTCAACAACCGGGCTTTCATCCACCAGACCGGAGGGACCAACGCGCACTCTGCTTCCGTGAACGACTCGTATGCCCCGCGAGGGAGTCGGAACACCGCCAGCCGCAAGAGCCTGCCCTTCTCCGCCGGCCTGGGTCTCGACAGCGAGACCGACACCTACACCGGTTCCGGCGTAGGCACATACACCGGCAAGGTGACCGTCACCACCCACTCCCGGGTGGACAACATGGACAGCTACGACTTGGGTCGCATGCAGGTGTGTACTCTCCTTCCTTCCGCCTCCAACCCGCGCTGATGTCTCCCTCCCTCAGGATGGCAAACCATTAGCGATATGAATGTTGTAGCCCCGCATATGCGACCCTTGAGCACTATGCTCGACCACTCATTTGTTTTATTATTTATCATTCGCTATTTAACTTCGCATTTCGCACTTGCACTTCGTCGTCCCTCCTCCGGGAAAAATCATACCGCGCTTTGTACACTATACCTCTGTATATACAAGTCAGCTAACTTATTACACTTGTATGTACATTAACATCCCTATCACCTTGGGCTTTTGAAAATAGAATTGGGAACGGAACCGAAACGGAACACATATTACGCCTAACTCAATGGGGCTCGCCGTTACCGGCAAACTGCGCAGCCAGTCTAGTGTCGAGTTGTTAAGTATATACTCGGATCTCAGACCGTTTGCAGCCGCTTGACTCCACTAGGAGTCCGCTAGACACTCCAATCTCGCCTAGACCAATGTGACCTCTAAATCCCACCGCATTGTGGCGTGTCCGTACATAACGATGTGCTGATGCAATTGCAACGACTCAGCATGACAAATGGGTAGAGATTTACAGTTTGTACATGACATGATATTTTGCGCCCGCCGTGAAATTGGTCACCGGTGCTCAAGCGCTCATTGGAGGCGCGCCACGCGCAGGGGGAGTTTCGGGCCATCTGCCGCCATAGGAACGAGCGTGATGGCGAACGTCGGCTGCACGTCCCCCTCGTCCGGAAGCGCAAACGAAAACTTGCGCACGAGCTCGCCAAGGATACTCTGGATCTCGGCCAGCCTGCGGACACAGTGAGCTGCGGGCATTGAGCAAGATGACAGCCGCCACTTACGAAAATCGCCAGCTGTAAACGAGCGAGTTGGTTCAGTGTGTCAAGGCAGTGTGGTTGTGTACGCACCCGATGCACGTCCGACTACCGCCCAGGAAGGATAGGCTGGCATGGGAACGTGAGCTGGCAGCAAAAATTGAAATATGGGGTAGACGAACAGATTTGAATAAGGACCTATCGATGCGCCAGACGCAGCGATGTTCCCGTCGAGCCACCGCGAGGGTTTGAATTCCGCGGCGTCCTCCCCCCAGACGGAGGTTAACCTATCGCCGGTGAGAAACAGCTCTGCACGAAATATATGTACCAGCTTACCGGTGGTAGGAAGAAATGGCAATGACCAGATGCTGCCCTTTCTTCACGGGAATCTCAGTGATGAGCTTGCCCGAAGCAGTGGTGATGGGCTCAGAGAGCGGCAAGACGCTGTCTTTGGCGGCAACGCGCTCTGTCTGGGGCACCGTACTGTAAAGTCGCAAGATCTCCTACCCAAGGACGTCAGTACCCCCGATTCGCTCTCGACCACCTTCAGACGTACCTTGATCAGCGCGTTCAAGATAGGCAAACGGTCGTAGTCGACCGAGTCGGCGGGCCCTGCCTCGTCGAGTTCCGCGCGCAGTTTCTCCTGTAAATCAGGGCTCTTGGCGAGTTCGTACAACGACCACGCCACCGTGTTCGCCTGCAAAACGTTAGCACAAACACGTCTGGGAGGGAATAAGCATTGACAGTGGTGTCCTCCCCGGCGACCGTGATCGTCCCGAACTGGTCCTGAATCTCCGCAAAGGTCATTTTGCTCGTCGATTGCGAGTTGGAGCCGACGAGGACGCTGATCAGGTCCTTCTCGGGCTCGACGCCGAGGTCCAGCGCGTCCGTCTTGTCCTTGATGAGCCTCTCCGCAAGGGCGCCGATCGCGCCCTTGAACTCGAGGAGCTTGACCAGCGCCGGCGGCGGGAAGTGCAGGATCATGTTCATGACCGGTTTCGGGATGTAGGGCAGGATGCCGTCGGTGAGGACGGAGAACTTGGAGCGGTCGGCCGCGATCAGGCTGCGCAGAGAGAAAAATTAGCACAAATGGTATGCAGCGGTTTCCGATGCAAGTACGCACACGAGGTTGTGATATCGCGCTGCGAAATCCTTGTCAGCCTGGAAATTGTAGCCGACGACGCCTGCGTGGAGTGAGTATTTTGCTCGACGAGCAAGGGCGTGTATATTCACCTTCTCCGACGGCTTGCAAGGTGGTATTATGCAGACTGGGGTATATATCCAGGACGTCGTTCGGCCCCTGGGCATCGCAGAGCGCCTCCCATAGTTCGGAGACCTATACTGCGGTCAGGGAAGATGCGCGTAGGGAGCCGCAATAATACGGACCTCGTGCGCAGCCTTCCGGAGAGTAGGGCTCAGCGCGCGGACACTCGCGGCAGAGAATGCGGGGTTCATCACCGCGCGAATACGGCGGTGGACATCGCCTGGATAGCAATGCATATATAAAGGAGAAGCCCTGCAGTGCGGAATGCTCACCCTCGACATACAACAAGCTCCCCTGTCCCAATCCCGTCAAATTTATAAGCTGCTGCTGGGGCGACTTCATGTAGGTTCCCGGGTGCGATAGTATGTGCTTCAAGGTCGCCGGGTCCGAGATCATCAAGCGGTTTTCCTACATACTTGACTTGAGAACCGTTCCATCCAGAGACGAGTCGAGGACTGACCCCAAAACACCCCTTGGTGCGATAAAGCGACCCGTACTTCTTCTGCCATTGGAATTCAAACACGCCGTATGGGACCTCGAGGATGAGCTCCAGCAAATTCCCTGCAGCCCGCCGTAAGTCAGTACGCATCCACACTCCAGAGGCGTATCGTAATCTTGCCGAAAAGCCACGACGGCGAGGGCGGGCCCGGGATGTCCTTGATCAAGTCCCCTACGCGTCGGAAACGCGCAAAGACCACGGCGAGAAAGACCGCCCCAAACGCAAGCGCGATTTTTGTGTTGTTGGTGTCCATATCGGCAGTAGTCCTGCGATTGCGATGGTGCTAGCTCTACTTAGCGCAGTCTCCTTGGGGGAAAACCCATTTTGAAATGCCAGAGATGTGTAACCGGCGGCCACGATGCGTTTGAGCATCACTACATGTTGATCAACATCTCTCGAACGTCCGGCAGATGTCCCGTCCCCGGCGGTCTTGCAAGCTGATTCATCTTGGCTATCTTTGGTCCATATGGTTTGTTGGCGGACTGCCTAACAGACGGCGCCTATGTTCGCGAGAGATTTGCGAGACATCGATTGTTGAATCTCCATTTGCAAGTGTTAGCGAGTCGAGGGGAGCGTCAGCAATCGCATCATCCATCTTTTGATACATCATCAATCAATGATGCGCGCGTAGATCAAACCCGACGGCAGCCGACGGCGCTATCATGCGTTGGCGTTGGCGAGACCTGGCGAGACCAACGCTGGCGAGCGTTGGCGACGCTTAAAGTCGCTTCAAAGGCGCTAGTGAACTTTCAACGCGTCATTATTTGCTCACTCCAATTCTCATGTACATGTTCTTATGTTTCTACTCTTCCTCTTCAAGCTTCAAGCCCGGTTTAGCTTTATTCCTTTCTTCCCCGCCGCGACCGCATTGTTTCCCCCCGCCGCATTGGCGTTGGCGTTGCCGGCGAAGAGGTTCTCTTTGCCCACCACCGACTATTCGAGGGTCAGATTCAGATAATGAGAATGAAAGCGAATGCAACGCACGTTGGCGACAGAGACGCCGTTCAGCGTACCCGTCCCGAGGAGGATGGGCGCGTAGTTGTCGCTGAGGAGCTGCACGCCCGAGACGAAGTCCTTCTGGTCGAATTCGCTGTGGATACCTTGAGTAAAGCGGTACAAAAAAATTCATATTGAACGTACCAGTGGCCTCCAGTGGGGGACGCATCAGCGGTCAGGAGCGTCGGGTCAGTAATGATCTTCTCGTATGCCGTGATGGCTTGCGGGCTGTGAATGGTCGTTAGGTAAGGTGCAAAGAGGAAGGAAGGAAGAAATACATGGAGGTCTGGAGTGCGGCGAGATCGTTGGTGGTGCTCTGGAAGTGCAGGCGGAGGCCGGAGATGTCGCCTTGCACTGGGACTTGGCTGCAGGAGAACATGCTATGAATACACAAGTCGCAACGAGAAACGAGTAGCACGCACGGTACGAGACCCCCGCAGCCCAAAACGGCTCCGGGAACCGCCAAACTCGCGCCAAACGTCGGGATCATGAAGCCTAGGGCACACCCGTCAGTCTCGACACGGAAGTTTGCGGCGCTCGTATTTACCGCTCAATAACAGGCTGCCACCGCTGACCTGAAAACCCCTCATCAGAACATAGCCCGACAATACTTAGAACGCTGCACTCACCCCCTCGAGGAAGATCGCGGAAGGGTCGAAGTTGACCATGGTCGGCAGGACTTTGGTGATGAGCTCGTTCACCGCCGCGCTATGCGCGGGCCCGTCGGGCCTGTGCGGTATCGTGAGCTAACCATACACACATCCCTCGCTGTCTGCTCGTACCTGACCAAGCCAGTCTGGTCGCGCGGGTCGGACCCGCCCCATCTGAGGTCAGGGTCCGGGGAGAGCAGGGCCACGCCCATCAAGTTCGAGTTCACGCCTTGGTTCTGCGCGCGATGAGAGGCCGATCGATACGTTGGTGAGACGCGGAACTTACAGGGAAGTCGACGAACGATTGACCGCCATCGCCGTGGAACAGGACCTATAAACCCCGTTGTTGGCGCGTGGACAGTCTGCGATGCGAAGTGGCTCACGTTGATACCCAGCGTCCCGTTGGCCTGGCCACTGGTGGCCACCAGCTCGCTCGCCGGGGCGGAGATCTTGAAGCGCATGGTCAGCCCACTGATGGACGCTCGCTATTAGCGGACGTCAGAAAGAATATGAGGGCGCGTCGCACTTGATGACGACCGAATCGTCGATGATGGTGCTACCGTCCTTTGCCGTCGACACCTTCGCGCCCGCCGCGGCCTGCCCGTTACCGTTACCGCCTGTCGCGGTCTTCCCACTTGTGGCCTGCTTCCTCGTCCTCCGAGCCTCGATTCCGACTGCGCGCCCGTTGAAGGGGAGCGCGGGGACCAAGTCCACACATTGGATCGCCAGAGAGAAGAAGAAAAGGAGGGATTTGGCTGAGGGCATTGTGGGGATTGAGTGGAACCTGTCCGGGGAAAACTGACAAAAGCAACTGAGGGGGGGTCGAGGAAGAAGCAAGAGGTGGAGTTGAAGAAAGTTCCAGGGCAGACCCAGCCGCCAGACAATGTGAAGAGAAGAAGAAGAAAGACGCGAAAGGACCAGTCAGTCTGCACTATAGTAAATGACCGGCTTATGAACTATGGCAACAACCGAAATAACGGGCGGTAACGACCAGAGCACTGCAAGACGGCGTTGACGCCAAGCAAAGATCGACAATGAAGGGGTGAACCCCGAACGGCGGTTGAACGGAATTTGAAGGGTGGCATGTTCTCGAAGAGTCGTATCTTCCTAGGGAGCTATCCCTGCCGTTCATCGGGAACAGAACAACAGTCTGCACAATGGGGATTGCTCTGTACGTGCATCGGGAGTTGTGGAAGGTTGTGGAGATCCTTGGGCCTTGGCGGTTGAAACGGTCGCGATCAAGCAGAAAATGGATCCGTTGAGGCTGTGTCAAGGCCTCGGCTGTGCAACTATAAACAGGAAATTGCCGTGCGGGGTCACCACTCCGTATGGCGCGGCCATCTCGCGTTTGAAAAGGTTTAATAACAAGCCGGACGGCGTTGCTTCACTGTGTACTAATTCATTTTATCTCCACTTACACTGAAAAGAGGAATACGAATACATGCAGGAATATGAGCCAGGAGACTCGAGACCTGTTTCCGAGTCGTTGGAGTACAAAAAGGATGGGGGACCAACGCGCTGGTACCCCGCAGAGCGAGAAGGACGTAGAAATGTTTCACGGACGCCGACCGAACTTTGAGGACACGGAACAACGGCGCAGTGGTCGGGAGAGCGCTGAGATGAGCGCTGAGATGAACGCCGAGAGATGATCGGAGAAGGTTGGCAAGGAAAAGACGGAAGAAACATACGTTTGAAGAGGTTTAATAAAGAATTGAAGACAGGCCGGATGGCGTTGCTTTCACTGTGCAATTTATTTATCTCCACTTGCACTGAAAAGAGGAATGTGAACACATGCAGGAGTATGCGCCAGGAGACTCGAGGCCGGTTTCGTTGGAGTACAAAGAGGATGGGGACCAGCGCGCTGGTACCACGCAGAGCGAGAAAGACGTCGAAATGTTTCACGGACGCCAACCGAACTTGAGGACACGGAACAACGGCGCAGTGGTCGGGAGAGCGCTGAGATGAGCACTGAGGTGAGCGCTGCGGGATGATCGGAGAAGGTTGGCAAGGAAAAGACGGAAGAAACATACCAGCGCCTTACCACATGGGTCGGCGCCTGCAATGGTTAACGGGGAAAGAGTCAGAAGATGAGTGCATGAACATCCTCATGGGGGCGATGTTTCCTTGAGCGCTCCCTCCCACAAGGCGGGAGGCCAGCTCGTGAAATTGACAGGCCTGCTTGGCACACAAAACGCATCGCGGTGACGCTTCTATCTTGTTACAAGTCTGGCGCGATCTCTTGCGCCCGTTTGTCGCGAGAAATCCCAAAGGACAAGCTGTTGCGACCACGCGCAGCGTGAGTGAGGGATGGAACGGGACGTGTCTGCTTTGTTTGAATTTGGAAGTGTTCTGCGAGTGAGAATCTGGAAGACTAAATAGTTGGAGCCATTCAAAACCATGGGGCATGATTGGAGATTTACACAGTTTTGGTGCCATCGATCCGTGTTCCAGAGGGCTACTTGCGTTTATTCCAGGCATCGCGAAAGGCTACAGAAAAGTACATTGTCCTTGAGCTAAGGACGGTGGGGGTGGTCAAGAAGAGAGGCTTGGGGCACGTGACGGCGATTCACTCTCCTCTCCGCAATCCAAGAAATCCCCGGTGGGCTCTCCTGGGCTCTCTTGCCGCTTGCGTAGCTTCTGCGTGATTTTTCGCTAAGTAGTGTTCGCGCCGCAAGTCTATCGAACCCTATGACCTTCAACGAGCTCATAAACATCGGTCTCGCAATTTTGCCCTGCCGTGCAGCCGTATATATACTGGCTATCCGTTCGTTCGGAGCCTCCTACGATGCAACATGTGTCTTCCCTGGCGCGAAAAGACGTCCCCAGCGCCTCCAGACTTTCCCTCGGCGGGTTACTGCGCTTTAAAGCGCCCTTACTGAATATCCACCTCCGATATTCCGGGTGGCACAACCCGAGAACCACTCCCACAGAAAGCATAAACTGGTGATAAACTGCGCCTCAAGGACCATAATGGATGATCGCCGCCGCTTCTCCAATGCAATTTGAATGCAATCCGAAATAGGCGTGGACCATTTCATCACCCGTGGTCGCAATTTTACGTCTTGCGTCGGACAGGACGTTCCGGCGCAGTCCGACACCCTCATATAAAAGACGTCCTTTTTCACGGACGCCCCAACCTCTTCCCTCTCTCCCCACAACCACATCGTATTTTCAGGCGTGGGCTTTCGGAATGTCAAAGTTGTATATTGGGTCAGTGGCTCTCTCGTCTGTCGCCGTCGCGCTTCTGCTTACCCTTCTCTTCCCAGGAACTTGAGCTTCGGGGTGACCGATGAAACGCTTCTCCAAGTGAGCGCGACCCCCCCCCCCCCCCCCATCTTGCGTCGAGTCATATACTTACTGCAACTCACAGGCATTCAGCCAGTACGGACAGATCACCGATGTCCTTGCCCTTCCTTGCTATCGTGGGTTCGTGCGACACTGACCTGGTCAACAGTCGATCGTCATGAAGGACCGCGAAACCGGCCGCTCGCGCGGCTTCGGGTTCGTCACGTACCAGAGCGAACAAGAGGCCCAGGCCGCCATCAACAACATGAACGACCAGGATTTGGACGGGCGCCGCCTGCGCGTCAACATCGCTAACGCGAAGCCTTCGGGCGGTGGAGGAGGTTCGTTCTCTGTCTCTCTCTGCGTTCTTGAGCTCACCGCGATACAGGTGGATACGGCGGCGGGGGAGGAGGGTACGGCGGAGGCGGATACGGCGGCGGCGGAGGCGGGTATAGTGGTGGTGGTGGCGGTGGTTACGACAATCAAGGTCGGTCGACGTCTTGGGCTCTGAGTCTTCGCTTTAGCTTACGCTCCCACTCTACTTCAGGCGGTGGATCGAACTGGTGAAGAATGCCGGAGCCATAACTAACTTCTGTCGTAGTCTCGTCTCGTTTTTTGTTTTCTATCCAAGTCAAAAACGCGCTGCTTTTTCGAATATCACACTAAACGCGTCAACGCAGCGTCAAGATTGCTGAGTCCGCCTGAGTGAACAGCGAACCCTCGCGTCTTGAAAATTCCCCCAAAATCCCCACGAATCCTGCGACGGTTCTTAGGTTGCCGCATGTCCGTAACTGCGGTGTATATTTTTGACCGCAATTAATCGATTAGAATCGATGGCAGAACCCTGCGCAGATGGGCGACGCTATCAAGGTTCTCTTCCATGTCCAACTCTTGAAGGAATGCCCACTTCCTCTTTGGGAAGCACCACCTCCACCTACGCGAAAAAGGCACTTTTTTGCGGACTTCCAGCCAGCCCTTTTTTCGCACTCAACAGCGATCTACTGCATCTCCACTGACCAGGTCTCGCTCTCCCGGGTCCCTCCCTGCGCTCGTCTGCGCAAAAAGGTGGGGTACATTCTATTACGTCTTTATTTCAATGTGCGAACCTAAACGCCAATCACAGGTTCACAACTCAATCACTGATCCTAGAAGTCGCAGAGCGGAGTTCAAAATAATCCCAGTATAAGTATTTCGAGCGGGGCTCAAATTCTTCCTCTCGCTCCCTCTTTCCCCCCACCACCTACTCCGCTCACGTCTCTGTCCGGTTAGGTTTTTTGTTACTCGACCCGTTTCGTGTATCGTATCGTATCGCAGTTATGTCCAAGTTGTACGTTGGGTAAGTCTCCTTCGTCCTCTCCTTCCTCTTTGTCGACCCTCGCTCACCACCGCGGCAGGAATTTGAGTTGGAACACGACCGACGAGGGACTCCGTGATGTTCGATGACGCCGCCTGATATTTTCTCTCCTAACTGATCCCTCTTTCCAACCACAGGCTTTCTCCGCCCACGGCCAGGTCACCGATGTAAGCCTAGCCTTTCCTTTTTCTTTCTTTCTTTCTTCCTTCACCGTCGTTCGCTCACCACCCTCTCGCAGAGCATCTGTATGAAGGACCGCGAGACCGGCCGTGCCCGCGGCTTCGGCTTCGTGACCTACAGCTCGCCGGGAGAGGCCGAGAACGCGATCAGCAAGATGCACGAGTCTGACCTCGACGGCAGGCGCATCAAGGTATGCGTCGCCCGCCCTAACTATCATGTCGATGCACTCATCTTCCGACTAGGTCAACATGGCCGGTGAACGTGGCGGCGGAGGAGGTTCGTTCCCTTTCTTCTCGACTTTCTCTTTTTTCCTTGACGTCGTAGCGCAGGCGGCGGTTACGGCGGTGGAGGTGGAGGCGGAGGCTACGGCGGTGGTGGTGGAGGCGGCGGCTACGGCGGCGGTGGTGGAGGTGGTGGCTACGACAACAACGGTAGGCTTTCTCTCACTCTCCCCAACGTCCATCGACTGACTGTCCCTCAGGCACCGGCTCCGTGTGGTAAATCGCTCGTACGTTCCTTCCCTTTCGTTCTCATCTCTCTCTAACCCTCTCCAGCGCTCTCCTGACCACCGCGTCGTCGTCCGTGTCCTCAAGTTCTTGACCTGGTTGCTTCTATTGTCTGTGTTTAGTCTCCGTCTCGTCGCAATCCAGATGTACTACGTTAAGCTTTCGAAAAAATGTACTGTTTCTGTGTCTCTTTCGATGTACCCATTGAGCCGTTCTCCATTGACCGCAACAAAGTCGACGTTCACTTAATTCTCGGGTCGCTAGTCCGTTTGCACAAAATAAATAAATATATAGACGAATGCTAACCTTCGTGCTAAGCTTAGTTCTAACCGCCGGCGATGCACGGTGCTAGTCAAGCTATCCAAGTACGAGTTTTGTTCCTTTTTCCTGCGCAATCATTGTATCACCCGCCTCCCTTGACACACACGCAAAATGATCTCCTTTATTCACGAACATCCCACACCCGACTGTTTCCCCCATGCCATGCCGCTCATATTGCCTCTTTTTAATAAATATATGGACATATTGCATAACCCAGGACGCGAGGTCCACCGTAAAACCAACGCCATTCTTCGTGTCTTTGAGTTTTATACGCTTCAAACGCCCCAGCGATATGCATACGTAGCCATATTTACAACATACGAGCCTCCCTCTGCTCAGTAGGTCTTCTTCTTCTCGTCTACCGACAGACCACCTGGAGGCGCGTGAGTTAGTCGAAGAGAATGGAGACGACGCGATGGACGTACCGGGGCCCATGTTGACGAGGAGGATAAGACCGCCGACAATCGCTGTGGGAAGGTGAATCAGTCGCAAGGTATGCGAGAACGAGACGGCGTACAGAGTGTTTGGAAGAAGTCGTATCTGGAATGACGTCAGTTTGATGACAAGAAACCACAAGAAAAAAGCGTACTTGAGGAAATCGCGCTGGGGGTGGCCGGAGCCGACAGTCCACCAGTTGTTGGCGAAGACGTTGAATATGCTCAACACGATAACGAGGAAGGAGGCGGACCACTTGGCTTTGAAGCCCACCGCCACCATGACGCACGCGGCAAGCCCGAAGATCGAGACGAACACGCGGGCGATGCTCCAGGTGCCCTGCAGGATGAACCCGAGGAACAGGAAGATGAGCAGCACACGGCCGGCAAGGAGGAAGCTGCGACACGTCAGTCGGGTACTGTCGAGCGGCGCAACGGCGGATCAACTGACTATTTCCTGCGGTCCGTCTCGCTAATGGAGGGCAACCCCGCAAAGAGCTTTTTCCTGGTGACCATGGAGTCGCTGAAGACCATGAAGAGGCCGCCAATGACACTGAGGTTGCGCAGGAAAAAGTTGAGGTCGAAGATGAGTCCGTAGCCGAAGCCCTGGATGATAACGACACTGAGGAGACCGGCGACAGCGTATTCGGTGTATCGTTTAAGAATGACCATGGAGGAACCGCCAAGCATGGTCTGCGCCGAAAATCAAGATAAATACTAATTCTGGAAGCACGGAGCTAACGCACAACAACGTTGATGAGAAGGAATAGATGTGAGAGTCCCCAGGGGAACTTTCTGTGTCTGTGAGGCCCGTCAGACAAGTGCGAGACGGCGCGCGTCAAAGGAAAACGCACTGCTGCAGGTACCACAGCTGGTCGCCCCATTGCGTCAAGATTCGCAACGCGTCCTCGAGAAAGGTGACCACGATGAGAAAGCGGCCGATTGCGGGCAAGTGGGGCTTCAGAGGCTGCGAGTAGATTTCGACGTAGTCTTCGACCTGCTTGCTGAATGCTTGCAGCCTCTCCATGGGGTCGTTGGGGTTGGCTGATCGGTAGCCAGCGGAGGCGGAAGAGCGAGAATTTGAGAGCCCATGGGGGTCAGAGTTGAAGTTGTTCGACTGGGGACGGGCAATGCTAATGCGGGAGGACATGGCGGGGGCGAGCAAGCTCTAGCGTACGTGGCGATATTTAGTGTGACGACCAGTGACGACACGCCGTGACCGTGTGATTTTCCATCATTCTAACCGCATCAAGGAGACCAAATGAATGGAAACCAAATTGAATGCGACCACTGGAATTGTTTCAAAATTTGTGTTCCTAGGTCCAGAACTGCGAGGGATCCTCGGGGATATTTTTTAGCAAGAACGGAATTCATCGCCCCCCGCGTTGGCTCGACTTCGACTTGGGCCAAGTAAGCTTGCGGTTGTAATATCTGAGAAGAACTGCGTGCAAGAGAGAATGATAATACAAGATACGTAGCACTATTGATACAAGGACGAGTCGGAGCCACGATACAGACGGTAAGTGGTTGATACAGTTGGTATAAGAAACGTATATGGTCGGTCTAGAAAACTAGAGTCTGAAAAAACGAATATCGAAAGTCGTCAAGGATATAATGAAGTGGCGACGCCTGTTTGACGGCCAAGAAGAAAAAGAAGCCTACTCAAAGCTCACTTGCAAGCACGCCTGTGCACCCTCCCAATCCCTCAGCCGGTGGGATATCCATCCTCGAACCTCGTCATCCATTTCCGCTTGAATTCCTCGTACGTGGAAATGGACCAGGTCCAGCTTGGAGAAGAGCGGATTGGCGAGAACCGTCACGAGAGCATTCCACTCTATCGAATCGAGCTGCAGTTCGCCACCGAGCCAGATGTTGAACGTGATCTCCGACAGCTCGGACGAGCCGACTCGGGAGAGGAAAGGGATGAGCCAAACGTATGGCGAGATTTCGGCGAGGGGAGGCGTGGAAGTGGGCGTCGGTGGGGTGCTGGGGAATTGATAGAGGGAGAGCTGGTGCATGCGGATAGTGCGGAGCCTCGCGTGCATGGATAGATCTATTTCCCCGACGGCATCTGAAATCAAAGCAGTTAGCATTTTGAGCGTTTAAATCCGCGGGACATGGCGCACCTCGAATGGCAGGAGCGTCTTCGTAGTTGTGAGCCAAGAACCCAAGCTCTAGGTTCTCTACCGAAGAAGCGAGGGAAGACAAGAACTTTCCAACTAGGGGCGCCTCATGCGGGAGAATCTCGGGGAGATTAAGTGAGTGAATGGGCGCGACCATCGCGGTCCCGCTCGGTGCAGCGGCATCTGAAAGCCATGAGAGGATGGGCTCGGTGGAGCAAGCACAAATCCTGAGCTTCTGCAATCTAGAAAGGAAGGGAGGTGGAAGCACTGGTTGCTTGGTGTCGGCATCCACCGTGTCCCATGTAACGTTGTCGAAAAAAAGTTCCTGCAGCCCAGGGAATTGGGACGCAAGAGTTCGAAGGACCGAGAACGAGGGGAAGTGGATAAACTTCAGATCCAAGACTGTCAAGGTCTGGAAGATGTTTCCTCGCCCTTCCAAAAGAGATGCGGTGGCTGGAGCGGCCAAATAGTTCCAGCTCCATGTCTCCATGTGGATCTTGCGGACATTCTCTAGGGTAATCATGAATAGTATGATGTCATTGAATTCATCGTGCTGTTCGCGCATCCACCCCCCACCCAGACCGACGTTCCGGATATAGGGGGCGATGGTGGCGAAAGCGTGGGCGGAGTCGCGTAAAAATTTGACAAAGTCGGGGCGAAGATTTACAGAGAAGAATAGGCGGCGGCGGCAAATGTCGAGCCACGCCTTGCAGACTGTACTGCAGATAGAAAGGGTCGAAGTCGAAGAGTGGAATTCGTCAAGGAAATGGTCGTATAGCTCGGGGGCCAGTCGAGAGGTGATGGAGGCAGGCAACGGCGTGGTCGGTGCTCCCAAGCCCATAGTGTCAGTGGGGAAGTCCGAACGAGGAGAAGAGTCGAAACGGCCCTTTTGAGAGCGCGCGCTCCTGTGCTGTACTGGCCCACGTATTGGGCGAGCCATTGTTCCCTAGTTGGCCCGGAGCAGGAGGAGCTGTAGAGCGAAACAAGACATCCCTAGTACTCAAGTTAAATACAAGGGCAAGGCGGTGAATGCGGGCTGCCACTTCAAATACGCGACTGATGCAGCTGTGCGTGTACATGTCGTGAGTCGACTCAGTCAGACTGAGACTCAGTCGTGGCTAATTAAGGAACAAATGGTCACGTGCGAGACACTAAATTTCTTGACCAGAACCGCTGCCACTCGGACTGCAATCTGTTCCTAATTCGCCTCCAGTCAATTTGTTTCTATCCGCTTTTCCAACAAAACTGCATTTTAACCGATCCCGCAGATGGGGAAACGCAAACTCTCAAGTTCAGAGGCAGAATTTACGGAAGCCGACCTCTCCGCCTCAGACGATCAGTCCTACGCGTCATCAGGGTCCAAAACACGGAGAAAGATCACCCCCAGTCGCAGGCCCACTAAAAAGAGAACAAAACACGACTTAGACGCGCTGAATGATGAATCAAGGCGTACACTGCCAGCTTCCTCGCACGCCAAATCCGCCCACGCGATACGCGCCGAAGATGTAGTATCTATTCGGACCTCCCTTCTACAATGGTATGCTGGAGTACACGCCTCACGGAACATGCCCTGGAGAAAACAATACGACCCGACGTCGGGTCGTGAGGAGCGCGCACAAAGGGCATACGAGGTGATACATATCTGGAATTAGACCCGAGGAACTACTCTCATGCCGCGGATTTCAGGTGTGGATATCTGAAATTATGCTCCAACAAACCCAGGTTGCCACTGTCATACCGTACTACAACCGCTGGATCGAAAAGTGACTTGCTTCACCCGAGTTTAAATTCGTTGCTGATCAGCGAGCTGTGCCAGATATCCTACTATCCGTGATCTTGTGTGCCTCCATCTCAAATCTCTAACAAAAACAACTGATAATCTTCCAACCAGGCAGGCGCATCCATCGACGAGGTCAACTCTCTTTGGAAGGGATTGGGTCGGCGCCCACCCCACACTGCATGTCATACGTATTCATCATTTCTTCAGGTTACTACAGTCGTGCGAGTCGTCTTCTCGCTGGCGCCCAGAAAGCTGTCAGCGAGTATGACGGTAGACTGCCTGATAATGCGAAGGATATGCAAGCGAATATACCTGGTATCGGACGGTATAGCGCAGGGGCAATTTGTTCTATCGCCTATGGAGAAAACGCCCCAGTTGTGAGATTTCTGTGTCTAGTTCCTAGAGTCAGACTCCATAATTATTTTTCAGTTGGATGGGAATGTAAATCGGCTTCTCAGTCGGTTCTTGGCCCTCCATGCGCCTCCAAAAGCCAAGACGACCCTGGACATCTTGTGGAATGCCGCCAGCGTAATGGTTCAAGATCTTGGTTCATCTTCCAGTCAGAGTCTCCCTATTTATACTACGTCGGCAAGGCAACTTACTCAACACAGCGAGCTCCAGCTCGACGTCGACGTCGACCCAATATCCGGGCGATGTCAATCAGGCGTTGATAGAGCTCGGAAGCACGGTGTGCAAAGTACGCGATCCCAACTGTGAAGGCTGTCCGCTCCGTCCTTGGTGCTCTGCATATGCCGCGACGCAAATAACAGCTCCTACGGTCGGTCCCCTTTTATTTGATGCGTGTTCACCGAAATGACTTGAGCGCCGCAGATGGCTGTCAGTGACATCGAAGATCTTTGCAAGATATGTGAACCACTAACCGTTACCTCCGATGTGACGGCATATCCCATGAGAGTAGAGAAGAAAAAGGCACGCGAGGAACTAGACATCGTCAACGTAGTTGAATGGCGGTCCGGTTCTGATCGTCAATTTCTTCTCGTGCGAAGACCCGACAGTGGTCCGTGGTTTCCCCTGGTCGGTGAGAAATTCGAAATCGACGCTCAGTTTTTTCTAGGCCTTTTGGCGGGCCTTGATGAGTTTCCGACATCCGCGAACGTCGCAGTTTCCATGTCGGCGGCGCGACAACTCAAGATCCCACACGAAATCCTACCAACCCTTTTGCACGACACCGTACGTCTCCGGGATATGACTGGGAAATCGTCTGGTCCGGAACCTGCCAGCACTTCGCTGCGGATTACCAAAGTCCAGCCAGCGGGAGATGTTGTCCACGTCTTTTCTCATATCCGAAAAACTTACCGGGTTCAATGGGTGATCTTGGAGGGGACACCCGTTCCTCCGCAGTTGGCGTCCGCGACCGCCTTGCCAAAGAGTCCAAGCGCCGTGAAAGAGGGGAGCAAGGGCCGAGGGAAATCCAAGAAGGTGGACGACAAGTCTGAGGTGATTTTGGGTTCAACATGGGTACCTTTGGATGCGGTCGCGACCAGGAAGTAAGTCTCTTTGTTGACTCAACCGAATTTTGTCTTGATTAAATATAATAGCATTGGGACTGGCGTGTTGAAAGTGTGGAACCTATGCAAAACTTTGTGGGAAGAGGACTAAACGCGCCTCATACTAATATTACTATTGATAAAACAAAACATTGTGAATAATCCAAGAATCGGAGTTGGCCGGAGGAGAGTCGGAGCAGGTCGGATCACTATGCAAACATATGATATCACATGTATACTGTCCGTTGAACTTCGATCGTCAACGCATCGACGACGGTGAGATTCAGCATGTCTAGTCCCTTCTGCGAGGATAGAAATCGACTCTAGTGAGTGTCAACTCCCGTTCCGGAACTCTGTCCGGTGGTTGACTAGAATCTGTGTCTTTTTGTATTAATGCCAACTCCCCTTCCAACCCGTCGTACACTCCCACCACCTCCTTCGCGGATCATGTTATCGGCGCATCAGTGCCGTATTAAACCTTTCAAACTGCTGCACATCCTCCGACATACACGAGCGCCACCGGGCCCTGTCTCTAATTTTCCATCCTGACAAACACCACACTGAAGATTCTAAATCTCTGGCGACTGAAAAATTCCTCGAGGTTCAAAAAGCATACGAAGGTAACAACTCTTGCGGGAGTCGACAGAAGCACATCTAATCATCATCCCCTTTACTTTCCAGTTCTATCTGATCCTTTTCTTCGGTATGCGTGGCTTACTGAGTCTACCGAATAGAAACACTGATCGGCGAGCCCAAGAGCAGTGTATGATTCGCTGGGTAAGCTGAGAGTAGATGAGTAATGTAGGCTTCTCCGCTAACTTCGCATTTCTCTAGGTGAGCCGGGGCTCGCGGTGAACTGGTTAGAAGAAACCCGGACCGAGTCTTCTGAAGAGGTCGGTTGTCCTGTCAAATTATTAGCCGCTGCCACACTACAGCTCAAATAGCAGCTTCAAGAAATATTTAAACAGATACGGCACGACTGGGCCCAAGAAAAGGCCGATATTACCATCTCACCGAGGGGCCGAGCCGTTTGCAAAGTTGACGCGTCGTCCTTGTTTATTCCATACCAGGGATTGGAGGAAGACGCCTGGTCACTGCGACTTCTGAACCGTCTCGAAGACGTTCAACTGTTGAGCTTCAGTCTGCGTCATGATATGCAGGTAATGTGGTCCACCCTTGGGCCACACACATTGATTTCACTTCTTCTTACCTTGCACCAGAAAAGGATAGCTGAAAGGTCTATCGTATCGGTCGCTGCCCGCATATCTCGGCGTGGTAAATCTGGCCGAGGTAACTTTATAGGCACTCTTCGACACCAGTACTCGCCACGACTGGCGTTCGAAGTACGTGCATGGTTCTTTCCAGGGAAGGCCCGATCATTCAGTGGCCTTGTCTACAGGCCACGTCTATGCTACTGTATCCTTACGACATCTCCTTGAGGTCTGAATACCAAAACGGTCCCAATGCGCTCTCCCTCCAAACCACACTTACTCCAGGAGGGCTAGCGTTTCCGCCGATATTTATATCTGTGTCTCGGAAACTCTTCCGGCGGCCAGACTCTGCGCAAGGACACCTGAAAATTGATCTGGGTCGTCATCCCCAGGTTACTGTTAGCGTCGTTTCCCAGAATCCTTTAGATCTACCGTTGAAGGAACTTCACGACTCCTCGCTGTCAGTATTATCTCGAGGAACGATTAATTGGTCGTGGTCTCAAGGGATCGTTCTCAATTCTTTCGAGCCCAAAATATTTGGAGAATGCGGTCTGACTTTCAAGGAACTGGCGTTGCAGTGCAAACTGGGTCTCGAGGGAGGACTTTACGGTCTTGTCTGGTTATTATCTGGCTCTTGGGCATCTGAAAATGCAAGCTTGGCGGCAACGATACGTCTCGGCAATGGGGGCGTTGTTCTTACAATCGAGTTCGTGTCCTTGGACGAACTACCCATAAATCCTGACGACCGCCTTTATAGTGCCGCCTACTTCCAGCAAACACTATCTGTCCCAATTTTGCTTTCAGAGCAACATAACAGTTCACTCGCTCTGTGGACCACGGCAGTGCCTTCTTTACTTTTCTTGTCAATCTATCATCTCGGGAGTAGAAACCACAGGCAGAGACGGCTCCGGTATTTAACTCACTCTGATCGTTGACCTTGCTGACTTGAACTAGAGCCATTTCCTCCGCTCTCAGAGCCCTCGAACCGGATTCTCCTTCCCGAAAAGATGCTGAAGCAGTCATTTCGCTTTTAAAAGACAAGGCTAAGGATTGCTTAAAGGCCGAAGTTGCAAAAAGCGGTAATGTTAAATTCAATTTATGTCTAGCCAATGGAATCTAACAATAATTACGAAAAGGTCTTGTCATTCTGGAGGCAACTTACGGCGCAATGGAGACCGTTGACAGGGATCAGGGTCTTTTCTGGGATGTTACGATACCTCTCCAGACATTAGTGCGTGGCGAGCGAGGGAGGCGCGTAGCGCCGAGCGAGACAGGAGAGCGGTTAGTTGCCAGAGGTTTGAAGAACGGGGCCACTACGTTGCGAGAACGTTTCGTCAAAGGACTCATCGGCGATACCTCTCCAGACATTAGTGCGTGGCTCCCAGTTGTGCATACCCGGCCGCCATCCCAAAGTTAGTCCACATCATATTGGCTTTAATTCATAGTAAAAATCGTTGGATTGTGCAGGCTTCTATCCAGGGCATTTTGGATCCCGCTCCCTTCGCACATAAGTCCTTGCGTGTACGCTACCTCTTTCGAGGAAGGATGCACTTTACAGAGGTCCCCGAGTATCTATCTTTGATTTTGCCTTTGCCCGGTGAGAGCCTGAACCTTCAGTTCCTGCGAACCATGACTAAAGCATTCTTCCGAGTCAGATCATGTTGTTAACTAGCTCAAATGAAGTGTCGGGGTACCCTCAAACCGTTCGCAATTTTACGGGGCTCTGATGGCACGCGGCACAAAAGATCGACTGCCTACTTCTGTGGTTACACTAGTGCAAGGCTCTCGCACCCCTCTCGGACTGTCGCGAGGACTTGCTAAATGCCGTTTGAGTGGACTCCAAGGCCCCGGCTGATTCATGGGATTGTATATTTTGCCTACTCGACCGATGGTGTTACATCATGCACGGCGATATATTTGGCTGGTCCATGGCCGAATTCCCCGTGCAGTTAATCCTTTCGGTACAACCGGAACTTGTTCCTTCGCGAGGCGAAGAAACAGAGATGTTGTGGGATCCGGGCGCTCTTTCGTCTAACTCTCGTCATCTGTCAAGCAAGGATATAACCTTGTCCGCCCCGCCACTGGCTCGAACTCTGTATGTCCGACGTCGTGCTTCTCGGATCACGAGCCAGGATTGCTTCACATGTCGCCTGAGAGATCTCTGGCGCCAGGTACACGGTTTGCCGAGGGAGCTGGGCTTCTCGTGCGGCATATGCATTCTTCGTTATTGGTTACCTTTTAACCGATCGGGTTTTGGTTCGGTGTTGGTGATCGCGCTGAAGTGATCTCATTACCCTCCTAACTTGGGGCATTCAGTCCAAGATCACATCATACCCGATATAGGGACACACGTCCGTGATCTTGGGACGCTAGGCGCGCAAATTTACGACCTGCATGCTGATTCACGGCTGGCATGCAACTCCCATGCCCGTCGATGTTGTGAATGTGTTCTTTATCCTTCTTACGGACAACTTCGAATTGCATGCGGATAACTCAATTCAAACTTAAAATAATCGTTCATTTCCTCAGGCTTCCGCCGGGTCCACCTATTTAGTCCGGCAGGCTTGGGAACCACGATCGACTCTGCTTTCTATCCAGTCCCAGCAGAAATTCTGTCCGCCATGCAGCAGCCTACTCTACGGAATGTCCGGATCCGCTCCACACGGGATGCCATTGCTGTCTTCCACGGGGTCGCACGAAATATTCTTCCGTTAATCACCCGCCGACTCGATGCAGAGGAGCGGCTTTGCATCTCAGCAGGGACAGTTTTCGTCTGGGAAGAAAACGCAAATTCCGAAGCTACTGGGCTCGGGATGGAACGCTGGCAAGTAGAAACTGATATCGCATGGGGAAAAGCTAACATATATATCTCAGGACTGACGGAATGGGGTGGGGCCCAAGTCGTCTGTGTCATTTCCTCATGTATTTATAAATACTTATTAATTGTCATCTAGGTGTTCGTGATGTAATGGATATCCGTTCTAACCACTACTCTTGTTCACCCCTCCTGCAGGAATTTCTGTTTTACCACCAGAAAGAATGCGACATTGGCGAAGAACCAATAAATCCCATTACGCCGTGGGCACAGATGATGAGGTTCTACATCGCTTTTATTTCCTTGCTTGAAGTCAAGCTAATCCTCGGCATTGCAGGAAACGGTCCAGTCGACTTACCGGAAACACGTACTCTTCGTCGACGTCGCAAAAGCCTACCGAGTCCCAGCGACTGATCAAACAGACTTATAGCGTCTTGGTGTCTCTGCCTAAAGATAGACCCTCTGGAACGGTTCGCAAGTGGCACCTCAGTGGGGTTTCTATGTTGCCATAGAGGACCAATAGCTGACTATTTCCCAGCTGCGTACTTTAACCAGGAAACGCTAAATGAACTTGATACCATCGACGATTTACGGTATCTGGACCTCCCGGTTCCTGATGGTTGGTTCAGAAGTGCGAGAGCGACTAAAGCGCGCCGCGAGAATCGGACGATAGCTGAACACGCCCAGGCCTCCGAGGGAATCATAAGCTCTCCGACGTCACAGAGCTCTGATCATCCCCAGGCACTCCCCACTCCGGCAGCGCAGACGCGGTACCGCGGACAGATTTCTACCCTCAAAACTGCATTTGCCAGTCCGGTTCCACTCTCGTCTCCGCGACATCCGGCTTTTATGCATACTCCTTTAACGCCTACCGGACGCCTCGTCCCACTGGAGTACCTTCAGAATACGTCGCAGAAAAATCGGCGAGACCCAACTGACGAGCAATTCTTGCGCCGTTTCGGGTCCTGAGTCGGCGCTCCTATTCACAAAATTGGTATCATTCATTTACTTCTTCCCTTTGATCAACGGCAGTATCGCTATGGAACTATTTAACTACTACTAGAATTGGGTTCGATACGTTTATGATCACGATATGCAGCTCTAGAACACATCCCCCTTCGAGTTACCTGGACCTTCGCTTATATATTGCGCAAATCTGAATGAAAAAGCAGCATATTCCATCCCAACTTTGGCATGGTGCGACGCGACTTTGAATGAACGTGAGTCACATGATCGTGTTCAAGTTAGGGAATGCCGTTGGATTGCTGCTGAATTCCGCGGCGCCCGGGAGCTTTCCTCCGGATTCACAAGGTCATGGCAAAAATATGCCTCACCTGCATGGTGGTCGTGTGCAGGAGCGCTGTGCACTCAGTTGCTGCTAATGGAAAGGAGACGACTTCGCCGTCCGCCACCCTCCTCTCACGCAACTTTACTCAACTCACCTGGAGCAGTCTCCGCCGAAGTCACTTGACCCCATATTTGCACGACGCGCATTGCCGACGTGAAGTCGTTTGAAACGTCAGTCAGTGCTCAGTAGTCGACGGAGCACGGTTTTTACCGAATCAGCGAACCTAATCAGAACGCAATCAGTCTCCGTCGCCGCCAAAGCCTCGGAAAGTGGTCCTATTTCAAATCGGCATTCACGTTGCGTGCCGTCAGCTCGTTCTACTCCATGGAAGCCTGGCAAATAAGTGCCCAGCGCATCCATATTGCTTCCAGCTTCGTTTCGAGTTTGGGAATTTTCTGGTGAGCGATTTCATTCCGCAAGAAAAAGGGAGCATAGCATCGAGCGAATATTTCGGGTCTTGCGCAAGTCTCGCGTGGGATTACAGACACGCCGCCGACAGAATGTGGATCCACGTTCCATGTATGGCATTGACAGGATTCCGGTCCGAAGAGCCCACACACGTTCCCAGACCAGATGCGCAGTGGGAGAAATGGACGGAGACGACGATCTACATAACAAGCAAGTCCCAAATGACTTTAGAACGAATGCTAACACTTGATGTTGAATCGAGGGCAAATCGAGGGGGTGTAGCAAGAGAGGAGAAGGAGGAGGAGTATTACGGTATCATTCAAGTTGTTTGTTCGCAAATCATAGCGCAAATAGTGCGGAAAAGGAAATCCCGGGCCAATCCAGCGCACTGACCACCAGCACCTCTGGTGTCCACGACCTCTATCCTTGTCCCCATGGCTCACCCATCTATTCTGAAGACATCCGAGCCAAAGCCGCGCGGTGCAAATAGGTCGACCAAGGCGGCGGGAAAACTAAAGGTCCTCCCTGAGCAACCGGAAGACCGGAATGCGCCAGGGCCTTCAAACGACCTAGAAGAGACTACTAGTGTGGGTACGACGGGTGATTCTGACGACGCGGACCTCGACGATGACGAGCCAGAGGTGGGGGGGTCGCACGTTCATGCTCTGTGCGGCGTACTGAATGTACACACAAAGGTGTACAACCAACTGTCGCTTATGCCCGACGGCACGGCGAAGCGGGACGCTAAGAAGCTGAGCAAGAAAAGAGCGAAGCTGCTACCGCGGGTTACCGCGTACGCCACAGCGAAGTATCTATCACTCTTATTTTATGCTGGGAATACACTGATGGCGCTACAGTGCGTATCGCATGGGCCCGCTCATGGAGGTGCCTGTTTATACCCCTCTGCTTCACGCCCTGTCTGATATCTCCAGTTCCTTAATGCGCGGAAAGCTGCGTACCACACGAACCCCAAGGCTATCGACGAGGTTTTGTACACGCCGTACGCGTTTAGACCCCCGAATTCGGGGGACCGGAATTCTGCGGCGAAGAGAAGTCGAGGCCCCACGGGCGATCTTCTGGGTATTCCGGAATTACGGAACGAGGAGGACGACCGGGAAGAAGACGGGCCGGCGAAGAAGAGGAGTAAATTCGACACGACCACGGCTGAAGCGGAAATTTTCCTGTTCGAGTACGGCACGGTCGTCATCTGGGGTATGACAGAGCCGCAAGAACGGCGGTTCCTGTCTTCCATGTATGTCGTCCTCCCATCGTCATAACTATGCTGACCGGCCCAGAAAACGGTTTGAGATAGAAAAACTAGGTGAGCGACGGACCACGCCCTCCTAGATATGCCGCCTCACATTCTGGTCCCAGCTCCAGATGAAATCGAGATGGAAGACTTGAACTTTTACTACGCCAACTACAGCAGGTGGGGCCCTTTCTCGTTCCCAGCCCTCGATTAATTAGCGTTTTAGAATTTATAATGATGTAATAACCCTTCGGAAAGGGTCGAGCTATATGTCAGTTCGTTGGCCCGGAATGTACGCCGCTGATCTCACCCGCCCTCAGGACCAAGCTATCTTTATCGCACGCAATATCCCAATCTGTCAAGATCTCCCTCGTGCGTCGTCCTCGTCCTTTTTCACCTCTCGGATACACCTGCTGAGGGATGCCCATCAGTTCGAGGAGTTGATCTCGTCGACGATCGAGGAAACCAAGGACATCCCCGAGATTATTGCCACAACGGGGAAAGTCGGAATGCCTCACAAAGGTGCGGTGCGCTGCTTTTTTCGGCGGGCAATGTCAACTCATCCCCTGCAAGAAATCATGCAGAAAATTGGCCAGCTGTTTCTCCTGCGAACCAACATAAATTCAGTGGGCTCCGTCCTAGATTCCCCGGTATGTGAAGCGTGTTCCGGATGGCTGGAAGCTTATTCGACCCACAGGAAGTTTTCTGGGTGCGCTATCCCTCGCTTCGTTTCCGTCTTCATACGCAGCTTCTCACGTCGGAGACAGAGCTTTCCCGACTTGCAGCCGCTGTATGACGCAGCCAGAAGCTACCTCGAGATTCCTCAGCGCATAAATCTGCTGAATACGCGCGTCGAGGTGAGCTGGAAACACACTCATGCGGACAAGTAACGGCGCAACTGACATTGCGGTCTCGTGAGGTTCTGCAAGACCTTCTGCAGCTGCTAAAGGAGTCTGTATCCAGCAAGCATGCCGAGCGGCTGGAGCAGATCGTCATTGCGCTCATCGCCATTGAGATCGGTGCGTGCCTGCTCTCTCTCACTGCGCTGGATGCGTACTCAACGCTGGAACTAGTCCTCGGCATCGTGACCATTCTGGTCGACCTCATGGCGTAATGCGGGGCGGGCGTATGCTAGTCCAGCGAGAGGAGATATGATAGATATTCCACCGTGGGGTCCGTTCGGAAGGATGGGGTTTTCGGCGGTGGGCGTAATCTATCTCCTCGGTTTATTGTGCGAACTCGTTTGCAATAATAATCCTCTCAACATGGCCTTGATGGTTGTGCTTGTTACAGTTGTCTGCCACTCCGCCTCTTAGATTTAACGTCCTTGAAAATTCCTGTAGTCCGTCTTCCACAATTTATTTATTATTTCCGTCACACAATGGCGTGACAACGTCACGACGGTCACGCATGTCTCTTCTCGCATTTTCATCCACTTTCCGGCATGCCTCATGCGTCGCACCACGCCTGGCATCTAGGCCGCGCACATACGCGTCAAAACCGGCAAAGAGCGCCCCGAAGGCTACCCCGGGCGCGACAAAAGGTGCGCGGCGGCGCCTGCTGCTAGTGCCGCCGCTGATTGAAGCCGCTTTGCAGCATCTTCGTGCGCGCCGGACACTGTGATCGTTGGTGCGAACTACCTCAAGGGCCAGCCGCCGGTGCTCGCGCTACCCGACGAGGAGTACCCGCAATGGCTGTGGCGTGTGCTGGAGCCCCGGCAGTGGCCGGACGACGGGCCTGGGGGCCGCGGGGAGCGTGCGGCGCGGCGCGCAGCGAACAAGCTGCGGATACGAGATGCGAATTTCATGAAGACGCAGTAGTGGGCTGGGCATGGGCTTGGTGTAGTGGGCTACGGTGCGGTTTTTCAGGGCTTTTTTTGGAGGTTCTGGAGGCTGATGGAACTTTGCGCTAGACGCGTAGGATCAGCATTTATCTCCCTGCGCGCGTTCGGTTTTTCTTGCCTGAAGGAACAGGAAACAGTGAGGAAGCTGGCTCGCCAGGAAACCGGGCTGGGAGCTGCTGGGAGGCATCCCCAGAGCGCGGGATCTATATATCGCAAAATTATTGTAATTTACAACCAGATAAATCTCCGGAAAGGTCATGACACGTCCTGCAGTTGTAGATTTATTCCTTGCAATAGGTCCTGTAAGAACCCGGACGCTACGCCAGTCTCAATAAGGCAGCTAAGTTGCCTAACTGAGGCTGAGGCTAATTCGCTCCGAGTCTGCGCTGAGCAAGATCTCAAGCGCTTCACTCTGCGTTTGATCCCCACATCCACGCCCACGCCTGCTTCATCTCGTGAAGGAGGGAAGGGCGAAGGGTACTTCCTACAACCCCGATGCCTCCTAGGGCCGCACCGGATATGATGACACGGCGGGCCCGACGGGAACGTATTGCACCAAATGAAAGCGATGGCAGATTAAAAGTCTAGGGGATGCCTCCAATCATCATCGCTGCGGGTCCATCCTTGAGAGTTTCGTCTTAGCAGCCTCCTAATGGGAGAAGGACGAGACGCACAGAACGCGGTACGTTTTCTCAGTGCGCAGCGGGGCCAGACGATGTGCAGGGAGAGAATGGGAGAGTAAAGGTTAGAGAACTGTGCTTGCGGCCGTCATTGAAGTCAACGGGTCGCCGGTAAAGGTGATATTCGTGCGAAAGCAACCCAGTCAAACCTCAAACAACCGCAGCTATCCGCAAAAATCGCATCGGGGGTAGGGAGCTGTTACGAAGCTCGGTGTGCTCTAGAAATTGGTGCCTGGCGCAGATAGATACATGCTTGCGTCCGTACGTACATGGCCTAGCGTACCGCGTTCCTTCGGCTCGCAGCGTGGCCTGTCCGGGGTGGACTGTCGAAGGGTCCAACGTATGCTCGGGTTCCCGGTTCTCCTTACGAGATGATCAGCATCAGCCTGCGGGTGAGCGAGATGAGTCGATCTCCGGACGCGGCGCATAAACTACGCACGTCGGAAGCCGCGCTAGCCCAATATCTCGTAGCTTTTCGCCGAGTCTTTCGCGGACATTTGGGCCCGCAGCCGCTGCAGGCGGAGCAGCTGGTCCGTCTCGTCCGAGTTGGCGTCCTCCGCGAGCTGGATGAGCGCCATCATCGCGTCGTCCACGAGGTTGATGACCACCACCGCCGTCTCTGTCGGGTCAGCGCCCTTGCTCTGCGCGAGCACATCATGCACCGCACCCGCCGCGTCGCGCACAATGGCGTGCACCACGTCGTGGTCCGCGTACGCCGCGACATCGCGGAAGAAGTTGGCGAGCATCTCGGGCGAAACATCCCCCTGGCCAAAGTACCCGCACAGTTCCGCGAAGTATTCGAGTGCGCCGCGAAAGTTCGCAAAAGAGACGGTCGCGTAGTCGTAGTCAACGCGCTGGATATAGACGAGCGTAGAGAGCAGGTAGTGTTCGTAATCGAGCGCTTCAACGACGAGGAGCGTCGTCCACGTTGCATATAAAAGCCCGGAGAGGATGGAAGCTAGCGGTGTGTTAATGGGACATTTCTAGAAGGTTCACGTTGAACGCGCACTTATTATGATCCCGCGCACTTTGGATCGAGGTGTTCCGTCGGCTCTGAACCATAATTTCGCACCAAGAGACGCAGGGCGGGGGGTCTGTATGTAATATTGGCGCTGAAACGGGCGTAATGGTCTGGCCGCTGGCCGCAAGGCTTGAAACCGCGTGGACCGCAAAAAGTTGCGAAGAGGGAACATGGGAGGCGGTGTTTGGGCTTGTTGGGATCAATGTAACCGAGCTGACGCGTCAACGGGGTCAATGCCGAAAAAAAAAAGGCAGAAAGAAATCTGCAGCATAGGCGATATCTATTTTCCTTCACCTGCGTCTACTACTTTGTGCAATGCGAACGGAAGAAGAGAAGGAGGAACAGATCGTCCGTGAAAAAAACAAGAAAGAAAAAGGCTGAAAAAGAACCTAAGCTCAGATATAATTCTGGCTGTCTGTTCCCATGCGAATCGTCCCCGCCCGCCACAGTAGAGCACATGCGTCCTCTAGCAGCTTAGCTGTCATAATCCCATATAATACGGTTCAAGATTATAGTACGAATTCATTGAAATATATATATATAATAGTGCGACTCGGGAGTCGAGTATCGTCAAGAAAATTTCAAACGTGACAGAGCTCTTCAGAAAATATCTCCCCAGTCAGAGGCTTGAGTCACTTCAAATGAGGAACGACTGAGCGAGCGAGTTTGTGGAGAAACTGCGAGAAATTCTACAATGTACATGTAGACCGCTTTTCAAGCCTCAAACTCAATGGATATGATAATCCGCCTTGGGGTAGGTGTTGTAGCTGGAGGAACGGTCTAAAAGCTGAACAGGTGGTTGTGGTTCAAGATCAAGAATGGTGGCCGGGCCGGTTACACCAAACTTGGCTCTAACCTTGCGACCACCTACAACCGGTCTATAACCTACGCATTCCACTTCAGAAGAACATATAGAGAGCTGCAGAGGCCGTAACAAGCCTACGCCGGTGGCCCGATCCCCCTTCACAAATTGGGCCACGTCCGACGAGCTCCTCGATGCCAAAATTCAACTTCAATACCGACGAAGCTGCGCTTCTGAAGGCCTACAAGATATCATCGCTATATCCGACGTGCGTTGCCCATAGACCGGCGCGTTTGTTCTGACTTGGCGCAGGAAATGGGAGGAGATCGACCATGAGCTCGAGAACTCGTTCGCGGGTGCACTGACGAATACTGGGGCTGGCGGCGACGGTGAAGGCGACCCTCTGGGCCTCGGGGTGACGATCAAGTAACTATTGACTTGACTGCGCAGGAGCGTGCTGGCTGGCTAATTATTCTATAGTGCAAAGGAGATGGACATGGAGTCCAGTGCGTTCCCTTGAACTTCCTCGCCACTCTAGACTAATCCGGGTCGCAGAGGCCGCGGTGCTGATCACGTCCAAGTCGTTCGACCCTAAAGCGTTCCTCTCTGCGGTGCATCCCAACGCAAAGTACCAGGACCTCGCTGCGGGCATCTCCCACCTGCACGCGTCGATCGATGCCCGTTCAGAGGCCATCCGCATCCTCGTGGAGGACAACTTTGACCGGTTCGTGGCGGTCAAGGCCTCGACGGATGGTGCGTCTCCACGCCCTGCACAAGGACCAGTCTAATATGTGCGCAGCGCTGTACTTGGAGATGAAGGAAGGGCTGCTGGGGCCTTCCACGCAGTACGCGTCGAAGCCGCTGCGCGACCAGCTCAAGTGTACACACGCGCTCATCTTATGGGATTGAAACTGACGGCATTTTAGTGGCCGCCGTCAAGGCCAATCAGGTGTTCCTGCCCGTCCTGGAGAACGCGTCGAAAGCGCACAAACTTCGCTCGACCCTGGGCATATTTGAGCGCTCCAAGTTCTTTTTCAATCTCCCGGGCTTCATCATCGAATCGATCGAGGCGGGCCGCTACGAGGTGGCCATGCGGGACTACAAGAAGGGCAAGTTCCTGCTCGAGTCGCGGCCGGGCCAACTGCTCCCGATTGGCGCTGCAAAAGACGGGGAGGCGTCGGTCGCGGCGGAGCAGCAGCAGAAGCGCATCCTCGACAAGGTCTGGGGGAGCGTCGAGAAGGCCATGGGGGAGATGCGCAACGTATTGGTCTCGCAGCTGCAGAATCCGAGACGCAGCGTCGAGGAGCAGGAAAAGACGCTTGAGTGAGTGCCGCTCGTGTCTCTTTTCTGACTCGCTGACCGCACGCCAGAATTCTGCTCGAGATTCAGACAAACGATGATCCCATCTGGACGTATTTCGATAGCCAGCACGCGTATATAATCAAGCAGATGAACTCGGCGTACAAGACGAGTGTTACCGCAATCCGGGGTGCGCCGATTTACCGTTATAGCGCCGCACGTACTCATGTTTTATTCAGACACTCTCGAGAAGACGGAGCCAGATAGCACTGACCCGGACGACCTCACGCCGATACTCGCCGCGCAACTCCAGCTCGCTGTGGGAGCGCTGGACACCAAACAATCGGACGCTGCCGTCGGTTAGTTTCCTTTCGCATTTCCCAGCACCGTCCTTATCCTCGCGACCAGCGAAATGCGCGGCCGAGCCCGTGTGGCAGGGGATATTAGACATGGTGAAGACGCTCTCCGAGATCGTGCTCTCGTCGCTCCCGAACTTCTGGCGCATATCCAAAAGCTTCATGGACGGCAAGTTCAAGCGGGTGCGTCTCCCCTCTCCCGCAGTCTGTGTCTGGCTGACGTCCCGCAGCCCCAGTCGTCCTCGCGGCGGAGCCCAACGCAGTGCCGGACCATGGCGCTCGACATCATTAAGCTCTACATTTCGCTTGTCTCGCAGTTCTTCACGCTGTCAGACATGGCGGTGATGTCGTCCCCGCGCGGCAGCACGGCGGCGCCACCGTCCCTCCCGACCAACTCCAACTCGCTGTGCACCGCGCACTACCTGATGAAGATCCTCGGCGAGGTACAGGAGACAGTAAACGAGATCAATGCGATGGAGATCTCGAACGAGGCTGCGTCGGGCCTGAAGAGTCTCCTCGAGAGCGCCAAGTGGCGCTTCGAGGACCTCCTCATCACGTCGTGGCTCCGCGGTGCGCCTCCCATCTTATCATTTGTTTCCGCACGCGACTGATCACACGGGTAGACGCCAACATCTTCCACTACCTGGAAGAGTGGATCGCGAGCCCCGCGGACTCGTCGGCGACGCACTACCTCACGCAGATGGAGCTCTTCCAGCGGCACGTCACGACCGCGGCGTTCAAGATCGCGGGCGGCGTGGACCTCGCGACGGCGTCGATCGCGAAGCCCGTGCGGCAGAACCCGATCCCGGTAGCGTTCGTGGGAAAAATCACCAAGGCGTTTTTGGACGCGCTGTACGCGTTCCTCGACGGGCTGGTACACCTGGCGTCGGAGGAGTCGCCCGTGGTGACGGGGAAGATGCCGCGCACGGACGCGGCGGGCGGGCCCGGGGGCCCAAATTCGCTGGAGCTCTTGGACTTGCTGGATGGGGTGCGTCGTTGTGTATCCTTCCTTCTGATGTGCTCATTTCTGGGGCGCAGGACACGCGGCTGCTGCTGGTGGTCTCGAACTTCGGGCATTTGGCGAACGCGATCGTGCCGAGTATGATTACGCAGCTCGAGACTGCGTTTGGGATATCGATTGCGGAGGATAGACAGGTCGGTCGCGGCCTAGATGGCGTCTTCATGTTACTGATCTGGTGTGTTCAGACCCTGATGACGGTGGTGCAAGAGCTGGACAAGACGCTCTTTGAGGGGTACACCAAGCCAAAGGCGGACAGCGTCACCAGCATCATCCGCGATGGCATCCTCGACAGCGGGATGGACTGGTTCGACACGCCGCAGCCCACCGGTCTGTGCCTTGTTATATTTTTCCCCCACAACTCACGCGCTAGCTTTCGCAGAGATACGACCGTACATGTTCGAGGCGCTGATATACCTGGTGACCGTGCACGCGCAGGTCTCGGCCATCTCCGAGGCGCTCCTCGCGCGCACGCTGAGCGTACTCGTCGAGGCGCTCGCGGCGGAGGCGTTCCGCTGCTTCCGGCAGGTGCCGCGCTTCGGGATGGGCGGCATGCTGCGCGCGACGCTCGAGATCGAGTTCATGCACCAGACGCTCGGGCGGTACGTCAGCCCCGAGGCGGCGAAGCAGCTCGGGGAGCTGTACACGAGCATTTCAAAGGCGTATGCGAAGCGGCCGGGGGACGAGGGGCTGCAGGGGAGCCTGGACGGCGTGAAGCGGACGTTGTCGGATACGCGGCGCGCGACGGGGATCGAGTTTTTGTGCTTCCGGGCGACGAAGCCGGCAGGGGGCGAGAAGACTTCGAGGAGGGAGCGGGAGAAGAAGGGCTAGATGAGCGATTCGGTGGTTTGTATTGTTATTTTATCAGTGGTTGCTGGATGTATTATTATTGTATGAACAGTTGGAGACTCCTAATGCTACTAGATTTCTTGGAAACAGTTGACCTATACTTGCTTCTTCTCAGCTCCGAAAAAGTCAGCGACGCGTGCGCGCGACTCGGAGCGAGGAAGTAAGATCGGTCTCGCCTCGCGACTTCGAAGCCCGAGTCAGTCTGCCTCACGGAGATGAATTACGCGTGGTGGGGATGCAGATCGCATTCATGAAATTTTAATGCTGAAGCTGAAGCTTGAAGTTGAGAAGTGCCAACTTCAAGCTTCAGCTTCAGCAATTCGGGAAATTACCTGCGCAGTGAAACGACGGCGACGCAAGTTGTCCGAGCCAGCATTAGAGCATAATATTTCTCGGCAGGAAACGTGTTGGCATGTGAAAGCACAAGGGTATCTGGTTCCTTTTAGTAAGTACAACGACAGCTCACATCGTTTTATTATTATGATTATTTTGGGGCAGCAAAATCACTCCTCGTCTATACGCGGCTCAATATGGTGTTCCACCCTTGGTGGCGCCGAGCCGGAGCTGCCATTCTACAGTATTCCGAAGGATAATGAGCACGCCGGAGGCATCTCCAGTGAAAAGGCGTACCTGTCTCAGTTTCGCGAGGTGGATCTTGAGCGTCTCCGCATAGTTGTCAAAACCAAGCGTGCTCATGGCGTACAGGATGTCCTCGCCCCCGATTGTCTTGCGCTTTTCAGAGAGACACCGCTCTGCGGCCTCGGACGTGATGAACGAGATGAACTCGGAGACACACTCCTGCACGCACTCTTTGGCGTCTTTGGCGATCTTCGCGGTGGGCGGGACGGCGCCTTTCATGATGCGGGAGACGTTCGCGATCTGCGCGCGATGAATTCAGTCTGCCGTTCTTTCGCCGCTGCCGCAATAACGGGGGACTTGCCGGAAGGAAGCGGTCCTGCTCCCTGTATTCGCCGACTTCCTGGTCGGTTATGGGTGCAGCGTCCGGCGGGGGGTCGGGTGCAACGACTGAGCCATCATCTTGGGCGGGGATTATGGGATGCAGTTCCGACATATTGTGCTCGCCGTCGCCCGTCAAGCGCTGGGAAGGTGGCGGTGCTAGTTGTTTACCAACACCGCGCGATCATAACAACGCGTGTTCTATTAACGTTTTGCGCTCTCTAAGTTAGCCCTAGTCTCTCTTGACAAGCTTCCTCGTTCCGGCTACTCCTGGAAATGCTGTAAATACTCGAAAGCAAGTCGAATACAAAACCCTATTCTCAAAATCTGGAACTTGAACGACCTTGTTCATGAGCTTCTGGTTTCTTTTACAGCTATAAATGAGAAACCAAAGACACCTTTGAGTTCTGTGGCGGGATCGCGACCGGCATATGCATGAGCATCAAATGTCGTCCCGGGTTGGAGCGCGGCTCCAGGCGGCTCCAAGTCCCAGTGGAGCTCAAATTTCGCGCCCGAACTCTTCTCTAAATTAAAAACTTAATGTATATCGCCTTGAGAAGCTGAGCTCACTTGGCTCTAAAACAAAATAATTGTGGCAGCCCCAGCTCTGGGCTCGCCCGTTCTCGCCAGCTCTCGGAGATTCTCGGGTGTTCTCGTTACTTTCCGGCCCAGCTGATGCATGTGAAATGACAAATCGCGTGACTACGATAATTTCGAAAATGGAGTGACTGAGACTCTTCCCTAACGGCCATGTCCAAGCGAGTCCGTATCTACACTGCAGAGGACGTCTCCGTGCACAACACCCAGGCGAACTGCTGGCTCTCGTGGCACGGAAAGGTCTACAACGTCTCCCAGTTCATCAACGACCATCCTGGCGGAGACGACATCATCCTCAAGTATGCGGGCAAGGACGTAGAGGGGGCTATGGCGGGCGAGGAGGACGAGCAGCACGAGCACTCAGACGCCGCGTACGAGATGCTGGAGGAGTATCAGATTGGCAAGCTGGGGACTGCGGAGAGCATCTTGCGCGATGGTGCGCAGTCCTAGTAATTCACCGACCGGTGCTGATTTTAGGGCCAGATTTCGAGGCGGCAGACGACTTTCATCCGGAGACCACCAACTCGGACGAGGACTTTAAAAAGAACCAGTTCTTGGACCTTAGCAAGCCTTTAATCCGGCAAGTATGGGAGGCCAACTTCAGGTGTGTGTTTTGAGATTTAAGTTTATGCCCCTAATGCTGGCTCCAGCAAATCCTACTATCTGCAACAAGTTCATCAGCCGCGGCACCTCCCCGAATCCGCACGTCTCTTTGGGCCCGACATTCTCGAGGTGAGCCCGACGTATGTAAACGGTCATTCTCCAATATTAAACTTCGCACCAGGCAGCGACGCGCACCGTATGGTGGGTGATCCCCCTCTTCTGGGGTCCTATCACCGCGTACCTCTTCATGCGGTCTCTCGTCCAATTCTCCATCGCGCCCCTCGTGCTGCCTCCGTTCACCTCGCAGCCCCTCGTCCCGCTCGCGTTCGTCTCCCAGGCGCTCACGGGCCCCACCCTCCTCAAGACCGGCGTGTGCTTCCTGGTGGGCAACGTCATCTGGACGATGCTCGAGTACGCCCTGCACCGCTTCCTCTTCCACATCGACGACTGGCTGCCCGACCGGCCCATCGCGATCCTGCTGCACTTTAGTATGCACGGCGTGCACCACTACCTTCCCATGGATCGGCGAGTCTCCGTGACTATCCCTCTCTCTCCCCACTAAATACGCGTTGCAGCCTGCGCCTGGTAATGCCGCCCGTGCTCTTCATCACGCTGCAGGCGCCCTTCACGCGCCTCGCACACGTGCTCTTCCCGACGGCCGTCGCCAACGGCATCATCGCCGGCGCCTTTGCCTTCTGTGCGCCCCTCCCCTTTTGCTGCTTTGCTGGTACTGACCCACATTGGATTATTTTACCTTTTTTATCTCGCGCAGACATCCTGTACGACCTCATGCACTACGCGCTGCACCACACGCAGCTCCCCGCGTATATGCGCGAGCAGAAGCGCTACCATCTCGCGCACCACTACAAGAACTTTGAGCTCGGGTTCGGCGTCACTAGTGCGTTGTTTTTCCCTCTTCCGTGTGGATGATCGTTGACCGCGGCGCAGGCAAAATCTGGGACATCGTCTTCAATACCGTGCTGCCCGTCTAATTAGTGTGCGCGGTGCGCGGTGCGGGGCGGTAGATCTATGGAGTACAAGTTCGGGATTAATAGTATGTACATACACGCATGCGAATTGCTTTAATGCTGCTCTTGGTGGTGCGAGCTCCGCGCAGCGCGGCTTCGGTGGTGCGACTTGGCTGTTGTGTGGTGCTACGTGGCCTTGGCGAACGTATCTGGCTATTCCCGGTCTCTCCGGAACACATGGGTTGTCCGACGGGCGGACGAGGCGGTACATTCGCTGATGCACCCTTGCGCACCCAAGGAACCTAACCATTTTGATCCATTGCGGGTCCAAGTTTCAACTTGAACACAGCATCGCCAAGGCAGTAGCTACCACCGAGGTTTGACCGAGGTCCTCTTGAGTCCGAGCTTCTCCGAAAGTCGGGGGCGGCTATAGCCGTGGGGATAATACAGGAACACCGCCAAAGATTTTTTTTTCTCCATTCTGCTTCATTCAGATGGGTTTCAAGACTTAAGAAAACCTGAAAGATACATAAATATCGATAAATAGGGGTTCGACGCGACGCGACGGACACGTGACCATTTGAAATGCGAGACATGGGAAATAAGACACGCGGAAGCAGGTCTCACCTTAACTTGCACTGAACAAGCATGGGCTGGTTCGACGACAACCACCCGATGGGCTCGCGAGCGGACGAGGAGATGGAGGATGCCATTGAGGCGATGGGATTCAACAGGTGGTACAAGGACCCGCAACCTGCGGGTGGCGCGGCTGAGCCCGTGCGGGTGGAGCGCCCCGAGTCTGAATGGGACGAGAGCAAGTGGCGCAAGACCAACCTGCGCGACGGGGTGCATTTTTCACCGCTTCCCCTTCCTCCCTGTGACGTTACTCAACGTGCGGTGAAATATGTAGGACACGATGGCGAAGGGCAAGGCGAAGACCACGTACCTGGTGCATTCCATTCCCCATTCACCCGGGAGTGTTTTTAATTTTTGTGGGTTAGCTGACGGACAAGGACCTCCTCCCGCTGTCGTACCAGAAGGAGACGAACTCGGCGGGGTACAAGAACATGAAGATGTACAAGAAGCGCGAGGTCGAGCGGCTGAGCTGGAAGAAATACGGCGGGCCCAACGGGGTGAAGGCCGCGTGCGCTCCGTCTCGCATTCTCCGCGTGCGTCGCTCATTATTTGTATGTGCAGCAAAGAAGACAAGAAGAACGGCGTCAAGCCTGTGTCGCCGAAGGTTGGCTGTTTTCCTAGATATCGGAAGTCGATCTGAGGGTCCACCAAATTTTCAGAAAGCCGGAAAGACGAAGTCTTCCACGTCTGCGGCGGCAATGGCAGGCGCTAAGACCACCGTTCTCGGGAAGGGAAAGGGAAAGGCACACAGCAGCGATGGTCCCGCCGAGGACGACGAATAAATAGTATAATTCGTACGTCTTCTTCTTCAACCTCCTCGAGACACTCTGAGCATTTTGTCTCATGCAGAGGACCCCTGGTTCAATAATGTTATCATAAACTTTCAATCGAAATCGAAATCCGTTCTTGATATTAATCGCCGCTCACCTTTTCATCCTTCAGCTGGATTAGCTCAAATTCCGAACGTCGTGAGTGGGCAGAAACCACAGGCAGCGTTCTTTAGATTTTCAGTAAGACAAAGTTTCAGGCCGACCCGGAAAGTTTCACATCGCAGATCTTCGCGGGCTACTCGATGAGGGTTAGGCTTGTCACTTGGGAAGCGAGTCATTGGGACTCAGCGGCTAGGGCCCATTTGAGTCCAGAGCTATCCAGAGACGATTCAAATCAAATTGACTGCCATTCTCACTGTGAGTCTTGTCGCCAAAATCTCCACAGTTGAGCATCCTGCCAGGCACGTATTTTTCTTCATCTGCCGGTGAACACGAGGTTTATGGGCCTGTTCGAGCCCAGTACGAACCACTTGGGTTTATTGGCATTACCAATTGCTCGACCTCCAACAATCAGAGGACAAAAACCAAACACGAATTGGACTCGAAGTAAATTCCGTTGCTCCAGGGCATCCTTCCAGGTCGGCTGGTCACCGCCGCTTTGGTTAGGGCCCGGGGCCAGTCAAGCAGCCAGCGCTGCCAGCTCTTCTCCAGGCGGACAACGATACTTACCGCCCGGAATCTACACACTTGACCATCCCAGCAAGTACGTGCCCATGGCACATGTAGCGCTAAACACGAGGTCTCCGGGCCTGAACCTTGAAACCATCTAGTTTGCAGCCGTCCGCTTGTGACAAGGGAGGCATACGGTCGCGTCAATGTTGCGAAGCTGAGGATGATGGTTTGATGGCGCAGATCTTGACTTGTTTCGGCATCCCCGTCCAACTTGAAGCTTGAAGTCGCAAGACCGCATCCGCGTCCAATATTAAATGATGGGGCCGGATGATCTTGACTATTTATATCAGTGTGAGCGTTTGGTGTGAATGATTGTAACCACTCGACGCCAAAAAATGAGTTGGTCTCAAAAGGTTACTCGTATATTCGACATGATGGTCTGGTAATAAGTGTGGCGTGCGGCCGTCGTCAGCAGTTACTGAATAACTTAAACGAAATGGAGCGGGTACAGTAAATGCTCTAAATTACAAAATAGCGAAACTTGAGAATTATAATAAAATCCATGAAAGAAGGGAATAAATTAAGCCGTGAAGTTGGTCAAGAGAGCGGCCGTTCAAAAGTCGGTGCCAGAGTCATTCCAGCCGGAAGTTGGTTTGTTGTCGCGAACAGAGCCCTGCTGCTTTGGACGTGAGAACGGGCCAAGACTGTGGAGGAATGCGGCGTACCTCAAGGCGGTTCAGACTGATGTCCTCTGCGTCCGAGATCTTCTGCGTGGTGACCAATACGCGGTTGGGGTTCGGTGCGAAGGTCATGGGCGCGGCTGGTGCGCGAGGATAGTTCTCGGAGAATGAGGGCGACTGGTGGGTCAGCTGGGGTCCCCCGCCCTGCACGAAGGCGCGGTTATTGAAGGTAATGAGGAGCGTGTTGGCGTAGCTATGGGTGGGGATCAGCATTTACACGGCGACGGTATAATGGACGGCTCGTACATTCCCGGGAGAATCATCGTTGGGCATACGAAATAGTTCGTTCCCTAAGGCGGGTTAGTCAAAGACGGGCGCGTCGGAGAGCATATACTGACGGGTATGCCAGCGAAGAGAATCAGACCGACGATTGCGACACTAGCTAGACGGGTGTAAGTCAAATCGGTCCGACCTATCCCTGGATAGATGCGTACCAGAGAGCGCGTTCGTCTCTAAAATCAAGCGCACGATACGCTTGACCACATCGTTAGTTTGACGGTGGTTTTGCCGACTTGCTTGCGTTAACTGAGGAATATTCATTAGACGGCTTCAAAAATGACTGGAGGGCGATGCTTACGAGAACGGTCATAGATCCAGCAATCATAACTAAACACAAATTAAGACGTTATCGAGACCGATTGACCTGGGCTCTCACCATCCGCTACAGCGGCACCGATAAGCCACATCTACGAATCCTCCATCAACTGGGAACGAACCACAGTAAAAAAAGACTGCTCACATATACGAGGATGGTTCTTGTCTCGTCATGATTCTGATTGGCAGCAATGTATGCCTTGATTCCTCCACCGACACCTCCAATCGCCTGGACCACCGAGATCTATTTACCGTCAGATACCGTCAAAACGCTGCAGCACACTGGACTCACAACGGCGATCGCGATGCTCAAGAAAAGAGCGGAACTCTTGATAATCCAGATACGGTAACAGAAAAACAGTTGAATCATCAGCGCAATAAGAGACCCCATAATTGGGGTGTAGAACTTTTGAGATGTGAATCAGTATCGTAGGACAGTTGGGGCGATTTAGGTGGACTTACAGGGGAGATGTGCGCTTGCGAAAATTGGATGAGGTTCCCGAATCCGTCCGCGTACCAGAAGTACGCGTCTGCGGCATTCAGGCACGTTGACAGAGCCATGAAAAAGAATATAAGGTACACTGTAAAATGAAGGCTTTAGTTCCGGCGTGGTCGGAGGTTGTTAACCACCAGTACCCATATATTTTATGGATGCCTTATCCTTCGGGAAACATATCCGGTACACATCTGAGCGAAAATGAGGTGGTATCCACAGAAGAGCGGAGATATTTGCTTACAGATTTGTACGGAGAGCACGCCGAAGAGATAAAAGTTAAGCAGTGATCCAATGAGCTATAAACCGTTCAGTTTTTGTTGCACTCGGCCCTAGTAATTTGAGCGAACCTGTGATGCTGCTCTGGAGTTGACAGTGAGTAATTTACAGTACCACATGTCGAGATCATAGACTCACATCGATCCAATTGTTGGTGGAATGGGGGGGAGACCAGCAGGCGGGAGAGGGGAAGCCATCGATTGTGAACGTTGCCAGTGAAGTCCCCGATTTCAAACCGAGAATCGTAAATGGAGAATAAAGTCGTAAAAAGTGGAAGGAGCTTCTGCGCCGGGAGACTATATATGATTTTGATAAGCCGACATTCGGTTCCCCCCCTTCTTCGGACATCCGACCCATGTGATGCAATTGGCGTTTGACAACCGCGTTTTGATGATTGATGCCCTTTGATGCCCCCATACAGCCACATACCCAAACCAATCAGAGCCAACCGCAGCGCAGCGACCCGCCTACCACGGATAACCTTAGATAGCCTTTTAGGGAGAGAATTTCCCCGGTTGGTCCTCCCCTCCGAGTTCGACCGTCGACGTCGATACCATCTTATACTCCATTGCCACCTACAGCAACTCTATACATGTTACGACCGTCCAACGAACCGACGACATGACCGGCTGCTGACATGGACATCAGCCTTCAGGGCAACTCGGAGCAATGCATCCTGAGGAAACTCCTGGAAACTCTCGTTCGGCTCGTTGCCTTACATAAACGGGGATATATCAACAAGCAACTCACATGCACCGGAAAGAAATCAGGCGGCTTGGACAGGTTGCTTGAACTGGCTTGAAGGATCAGTGATGGAGGATCGTTGTGATCTCATCAATATACGTAGCCGTGGCAAGAGACAGAGGTCAATGTGCGCGGTCTGAACTCGAGAAAAGGAGGTGAAAAGAAGGCAGGTGAAGAATAAGGAGTGAGAATCAAGTGTGAATCGCTGCGACTGAAGTCCGGCCCTCTTCCGGGCAGTCTCGGCTCTGACTTGGAGAGAATCACGGAAACTTGGTATCAGTAAATGAATCACCCTGGCGAGCATCAAGCAAGAGATCAAAAGAAGTATAAACTCAATATTGATCCGGGGCCAAATATGAAATCAAGCTTCGTGATCGAGTGGTTCGAACGTGCCGCGGCAGGGACGTTTTTTCGTTCGCAGCCAAAGTTCTAGTACGGTGTCCCGAAACACCAGATGCCGCAGGCAATCCCCCAACGTTTGCACTTCCGAATTGCAGCCAGGTGCAGAAGAACTAAGGCAGACGTCTAAAACCGCCGCGTTAAATTGCAGAGGAGGATACATATTGAACACAACACTTCAAGACCACCCACTAGACGCGCATTCGGCATCCCAATCACCGGGCGTAAGCTCCTTGACCCGCGCGCGGAAAGCCGCTAGTGTGCAGAATTCGGGGGACCCAGCCAGGTGCTTTCCCTCGTCAGCGCAGATCGGCAAGGCCATGTTCTTGTTTTGATAGCGCATGCGAACGACTAAATCTCTTGAGCAAATGCGAAGAAAGAGAGGCGCGGAGAGGGCGTACAATATTCTGGATTCGCGGCGGCCGTGAAGGGAGACAAAATAGTCTGCAGGTAAGACCGCTTATCAGCTGGTTGAGATTTTTTAAAGAGCTCAAATGTGATTGATGCTGTGAATGCTGGCCATCTGGAAATACGATATGCTCTAGCTCGTTAAATATAATCTGAGAGAGTCGGCCGCACTTTTCATCGAAAACATCGAGAGTGGAACATAACGCCGCCAGCGCGGTATCGTGCGTGGAATGAACAAGTATCTTGAGAGGATCTTCATCGCCGCGGTCTACTTTTTGTTGCATTTTTTGGGAAAGATCGGATAGCAAAGGTCCTAGTCCCAATCTACGGACCTCTTGCGTTCGGTCTGGAGTTGAAGGCCATGGGTCAGTACCGACCAAAGCGAGGGAATAAAACCAGACGAGAGTAAAACGGCTATCTCACACCCTGGATCGAATTAAGAGCAGTCAGAATTATGAACGGATTCGATACTTAGGACCCTTTCTAACCTGCGAACCATTCGTTGACCACGGCATGTTCCTGTGATACGTCTGAATAAACGAACCACCGCGAAACATGGACATACAATGACGTCCACGATGGTCTTGTCCTCAAACTCGGGAGGAACCTACAGTAAGTACATGTCGTGAGTGGCCGGGGTGGACCAAAGAACCTGGGAACGTACCTTGATGCCATGAGCGATAGATGCCCGGATCTGCGGGTTCAAATGAGAGGCAAGAAAAATGAGGAAAGGGTGGCTTCGCTCACGGTGTCCATTACGCCAGAAGCCCGGGGTTTACCGTCAATGCGGATGGGGCGTCCGTCAAGATACTTGGAAACATGTTTATCCAACGGTTCCAGGGTCTGGTTATAGGCGGCGGCAGCAGCTACGAAGACGATGAGCATCTCGACGAATTGAACTGCAACCTCGTACCTTGAGCAAACCCAATCTGCAGGTATTCAAGACGTTTGCAACTCATAGTATTTCCTGACCAATGCTGAATAAATAACGATTTCCACAAAGTCCGGTCAATTACCCAAGAGATTCTCATCTCGCCCGTTGCTAAGGCGGTCGTTAGTTTTTGAATTAGTAACACACGGTTCAACCCACCGGACCAAAAGTGTAGGCACAGCGGTTGGATGGCATTTTGTTGTAGGATACAGGCCGTAAATAACCTGTTCCAAAGACTCTATGGTTCGTGGCATATTCGTGCTCCTACATGTTGACTCTGAGATAACTGGTCCACATGGCTGGTAAGATGACGCACCGGAAATAAACTTCCCCGCGTTTCTGTAGAAGATCGGGAAGGAATCCCAAGCTGGCCAAAATTTCAGACAAGAAACCTGCAGGTGACCGCGTTCTACTCACCGATCGACATAAAGGCTGCGAAGCGCTGCCCCGTAGTGGAATGTGGACTGAAAAAAAGTCAACCTGAGAAATCCAGGACCCAAACTGCTCTTACCTGACGCCCTATGTCAGACAGCTCGCCCAGCAGACTGAGACAAATATTAACCAACGCCGGAAGCCGATGATAACGGAAACTTACCACAAGCCCTCCATTGCTGCCCCGTCTTTTCTTTCGACGATCCTTTTTATGCGCACAGTTGCGCCGGGTTCTTCAATGTTTCCTGATACGGGGCTTTGAAATTTACGGCCGGTTTTGCACATGACCCAGTGCTCGGGTATAAAGGAAGCAAGTCGTATTCCCACTGGGGTCCGCTCTCCTGCGTAACTCGAATCAACAGCTGCCAATAGAAGGTATGAAGCGCACAAACCATGTCGGACATAAACGTGCACCTGCTCTAGCTGCAACTCTTGCGGGGCTACTGGGTATCCCGCCACATCTAATGGTATCTGCGGTGGCCGATAATTGTATGGCAAAGCTTCGTTGTGGGTGACGATCGACGATGACTTCGTATTGCGAGATCCCTGGGGCATAGGCATATCTTCCAAGTCACCGTAAACTGACGGTGCTGGAGAAAAGCTGATTTGATTCGAAGAGTTTTGGGCCGATAAAGAACGCGGACTGAGTAAGACAACGAATGAGAGCACGCCAAAGATTCCGACGAGTTTCATGAAGGGTTCGCGAGTGTGTAGAGGAATAGCCACAGAGCACCGAACAGCGCGGGTTGCGAGGTGGTGAGCGTCAAGAGCCTCTGCGTTGCAATCGGCCCTGGCTCCGATCTTTGATGCCAATCAATCGACAATACATAGCAGCAAATAATGTTTGAACCATTGAACTAGGGAGCGTCGACTACGTCGACAGAGACCTTGCTTGACAAGGAGTTAACCCAGATCAGTCGTTCGGAGGCATCAGTGTGATAATATGCGGAGATTACGGGAGCGACGGAGCCACTGTATTATCCAATCGACGCACTCCGAGTCAGCGACTCACTCGAGTCGAAACTCGGGCGGACGATTTATGTAGAATTCACGACGGTTATTCTCTTGAAAGACCAAATGCGGGTGACCGATCCAGTCTGGCTGGATTTCCTTCGATATCTTCGAGTCGGAAACGTGCAGGAGCATCATCTAGCAATGCTGCGTACACTCATCGTGGGAAAGCCAGGTACCAGTCCTGCAGAAGGCGGCAGTGAAGGTATGCAAGAAGTGACAAGCAACCGGACGGCAGCTGTACATGTGTAAAGCGCAAGACACTTATAAAGGTGAGTTCGCAGATTTAAAGGGGGACAGCAGAAGTAACGAATTTTGAACAGGTCGCACGCTAAATTTATCGGAGCGTCACAATTTAGCTGCCCATCTTTCCTAAAGATCGAGAAGAAGCAGGAAGAACTCAATGCAGGTTAAAGATCTGCCAAATGAGGTGGACCTCGGCATCGGGATGAAAGTGATGGTGACAACATCAGCAAAACCGGGATTTTGCCGTAGTCCCGTAGCGCCGGTAGTAGCCGACTTGATTACGTAGTGGCGTGTAGTGCTCTGTAGTGCCGTGTAGTAGCCGGCTGACTTCGTAGTAGCGGGATTGCTACATAGTCCTGTGGAGTGGCTGGGTACCATGTAGTACTGTGTAGTCTGGTGCCTCTATGGAGTGCTTAGTAGTCAACCTGTGCCTGCATAGGGATTCACATTCAACTAGCCCTAACCCTACGCAAATGGACCAAAAATGGACATTTGTGTGATTTCGACTTGATTTCGACTGTCAACGAGTATGTAAACGACAAAATATGAAGGACTGGGGCAGGCTGAGTGGGTATCCAGATTTTGATTTCAGTTGGAAGGGTTTTTCATCTGAGTTGAATTTTGTAATTTTTCGTGCAAACATAACAGATACATTATTGTAAGGGTCGAGGTCCCAGTACATATCCTGGCTTAATATGATCACCTTCTCCTTCACCAACGTAAAAAAACCTCATCGCGTCAACCCATGTCCATCAAAAGAACAAACGTCGCGCGGCGCGGTGAAGGAGTTGCCCATCACAATCACGAGCACCTGATTATCGGGCGCGGCCGGCGCGGCAGGCACGCGATGTGCAGTTCGCGCCGAGAGCACTACCGTACCGGAGCTGGCACCCTCCTGCCCGGATCAGACAGTTCTCCAGGTTCCGCACGTGCCACAGGGGCGCCGCTTGTACATTGGCAAGGCAGAGATGGTGATAAAGAACCTGCACACCAAGCGCGAGGCGGACCCCGTCAGCGGCGGGGCGGGGGGTAGGCGTGGGGGGTGAACGGCGGCGGCGGCGGCGGGATGGAGCAGATGGAGTGGATGGGGATACCAGGAGAGTGTACAGCGAGGCGCCCAGCCCACGGGAGCGCGGGGCCAGAACGCTCGTCTTCCCGTGGGCATGATATAAACAGGAAACCCTTAGCAAGGGCGCGAACAGCAGCACCAAAATCACAAAAAAAACAGCAATAACAACAACGGCGCACGCATGGCGCAGTGGTACGAGAGCACGCTGCAGCTCAAGGAGGTAGAGCTCGAGAGGGAGTGGGAGCAGGAGCGGGAGAAAAAGGAGGCGGGCGTGCTGGGTGCAATGGTCTGCGCGCCCGTGGGAGCGCGCAGAGGATGGCGAGTGGCGGCGTGCGTTGCAGCACTAGAGAACGTGGTGCATGGGCACGGGCCGGGTCCGCAAAACACGGTGCGTTGAGCGCCGAGTATGCAGGCGAGCGGTGCACCCGAGTACGCGTGGACGAGCAGCAAATGTGCGCGCGCGAGAGAGCACGGGTCGTACACAAAAAGCTTGCCTACCACTTGGTAATTTTGTCGACGGGGATAGAGTCGAGCTGCGGGGAGACGTCAGTCAGTATGATGTGGAAGGGTAGACAGAAGGAGGGAGGGACGTACAAGACCGTTAACGCCGGCATAGCGTCAGGATAGGGATCCAAAGCTCCATGGCCATGGCCTGGTACTGGCTCCGCTCTGCACGAGGTGTTAGTGTCTTGTAGTGTACAAGAAGATGAGGTGGATGACTTACTCAGCAGCTGTGTCAAGCGGGCTCCACAGGAGAGCAGGAAGCGGGTCGAGGCATCGAGATCAGAACTGAACTGAGTGAAGGCAGCGACTTCACGGTACTGCGCGAGGTGCAGCTTAAGGGAACCAGCGAATTAAAAAAAGACACGTACCCTGGACGTTCTTGAGACCCCAGATATGGCCGATGCCATCACCAATGCCTGCGGTAGGATATGAGGAGGTAGACAGGACAGAAGATGAGACTGCGTACTCAGGACACGACCGGTTTCTTCAACATTTCCACCAACAGCAGTGCCGAAGATGCGAGACTCAAGAATGGATGAGACCTCCGATGCAGCTGGGAGAGGCACCGGTGAGTACATAGGAAATTGAGTACACCGTAAAAGGAAGCCTCACCGGGTTTCGCGAATGCGTATGAGCGGGCGACGACAATCGGTGTTATTCAAGTGAAGAAAAGAGGTCTATGTGCGGTGAGCAACCAATGAGTAAGAACATGAAAGAGATCACGCACATTCAGCGGCACAACATGGTAATGGGGGGCGAGCTCTCCTGGTCTGACACCCGGATTTGCGGAGCTGGTGAACGGGGATGAGCGAGCCGCATGTGCACAACCGCGGCACAGATCTGGATGTTGAATGTCCTTCTCGTGGTGTCTGTCTTCTCCTAGCCAACAGCGCAGCGAGGAGAAGATGACGACGGCGCGGGCGCGATCAGATGAACGATCTAGAGTCGATAAAGGGAGACAAGGACTTGGTGAGGAATTTCGTAAGTTGTCACATGATGATAGAACAATCCAAATATTTGGTCGTGGTTCGTTTGCACTTCTTTCTCTTCGACCACCACCCTTTCCGCATCCGTCTGGCGCGTAGTTGCCAAACAGAAATCACCTCTCAACTTCGCACCCCGCACGTTGTGCTCTGTTGTGCTGCTGAGCGGCATTTCATCTGGCGGTGGTCCGGTGTCTTTGCCAAATGTGATGTGCCCATCGTCCGCTTCGATCTCCCGCACCGCCGACATTAGAGCTTTTTTGTTGCCGCCACGAGCTGTTCCACAAGCCGCAAGTTACGCATCGCACTTAATCATTGTCGCGTGCACAAGGAATGGTAAGTACGCACCAGCCTGTATGCTCCCAGCTGACTTACATCTTGGACACACCGGGGAGCGCCCCTTCACCTGCCGCTGCTCCGGGCAGTTCTCGCGCCTCGACAACCTGCAGCAGCACGCGGACAAGGCGGACCTCAATGAGGTGATGATGCGGGAGTTCACTGGCCTGCACGCGTCCATGGGCGGCACGCCCTCCGCCACCACCACTTCCACGGCCACTGCCGCAGCGAGCACGGGGACGGCGTCGCTGGCGATGCCCGCATCGGCGAGCGGCGGTGCGGGGGGGTGCGGTGACGAAGCACACGAGAGGGGGCGGGAGCGCGGCGGGTGTCGCTGCGATGGGCTCCCCCTACGTCCTCCTCACCCCCATCGACACCAGCGGGCCCCCGCCTCCGCGCGCACCCTCCCCCGCGCGCACACCGACATTGTCCCTCTGGCGACTACATCATCTCCTCGCACTCCGGCTCGTCGCTGCGGCCGCCCTCGCCGAACGTCCTCGCGTACTACAACATCCCGCCGCCCAGCCCCCCCCCCCCCTGCCCAATGGGCCGCTCCTGCGCCCTCCGCGCCCCCCCGCCGCACGCTGCACGCAATCCCACGCCCGGCCTCGTGCGCCTGCGCAGCATCAGCCAGGACCGCGGGCACGTACGCCACTTCGACGCCGGGAACCCACTCTCCGGCCGCGCCAGCGCCAGCCCGAGCCCGAATCCGCTCTCCGGCCACGCGAGCCCGAACCCGTACCCGTACCCGGCGTCCTCCGTCGGCAAGCGCGGGCGCGCGGCGCCATTCCTGTCGCGCCCCGTGGGGCAGGTGCGTGCAGCGGCGGGTGCGAGCGTGGGCCCGGAGCTCGCGGCGCGCGCGAAGGTGCAGCGCTACCGTGACCTGTACGCGATCCAGATCCCCGCGACGCCTGTCGGCGTGCGCCGCCTGCCGTCCGACGAGGTGGGCATCCGCGTGGAGGAGTGGGATAGCGAGGGCGAGGGAGGGGAGGGGGAGGAGGCGCTGCTTGGGGTGCTGGGGCGGTTCCGGAACACGGCACGGGAGCAGGAGTGCCCGCGTGCGCTGGAGCGGAATAACTCGGGTGCGCTGCGCCCTGGGACGTACCGCGAGCGTGCCGCGGAGCAGCTGTCGATGGACGCGTACTTGGACGACGACGAGTCGGGCGACGATGAGGCAGTCGCAGTACCCCGACGAGGAGTGCTCAACGATGTACTGCTTCGACTCGGGCGGCAGGGGCGAGAGACACAGCGGTGGAGCGAGTACAGGAGCCGTGCGAGTTTCATGGACCTCGAGAAGAGCGAGCAGGCGCGCGTGCAGCTCGTCGAACGTGTCGGCGGTATGTTTGATCTTAGGGGGCGGGAGCGCGCCACGGGGGCGGTGCAGGCGGCAGGTGTGCGATCGTCGCGGGCACGTAGGGAATGGGGTGCAACAGCCACAGCGGATCCATGACAGGCAGACTTAGGTACATTATGTTTGTTGTTGTAGTAGAAATATATCAGATTTGAATGTTGAAAATGAGATTTGAACAAGCAAAGTCTAATGTGAAATAATGCAACCACTACAAGCCACTACAGGTTCACTATGAAGCACTACGAAGCGCTACAGAGCTCTACACAGCAAACCCTAACCCTAAACAGGACCACTACACGGCACTACACGGCGCTACACAGCAAACCCTAACCCTACGGAGTACTGCGCGTACGGCACTACACGGCAGGGGGGCTACTACACGGCACTACGCGGTGCTACAAATAGGGTAACCCTTACTACGGAACTACAGCACTACGTAGCACTACCATAGTGCTACGTAGGGCTGCCCAGCAACCCCAGGGTTTGCTGATGAAGCAACCTCGAGACTGACCTAGATCTGACGAACGGTGCAAAATGCGAGATAGTGGACATAATTCTCGACCCTGACGAGCTACCGGTCGGAAACGAGCCCATGGTGCAGCTGAAGAAAATGCCAGCATATATATTGGTCATGCTGACGCGAACACGAGCCAGCAGGCTAGTGGGTTTGGAGAAGATGATTATACCTATCGAGCCAACAAAGACGACATATGAAAGTCAAGCTGCATAGCGGCAAAATGACGCAGAAAACCATCTAGCCAGTGCATTTTCCGGTCACGGGCGCGTATGCGTTCACGGATTATCAATCACAGGGCCAGACATTGGCGTACGTCTATGTGGACACTGGAACACTGCCGGCCGGTGGCTTGAGCCTTTTCAATCTGTACGTCGCGCTGTCAAGGAGCTCGGGTCGGGATACAATTCGGCTTTTGCGGGATTTCGACGACGAAATGTTCAAAAAGGGGCATGAGCCAGAATTGCTCGCAGAAGACGATAGATTGGAGGGGCTGAACGAAGACACAAGCCAGTGGTGGGCCAGGATGCGTAGAAGAGAACTCGAATACGAAAGCGCGGAGTAGAAAATATGAATCCGCCGAAGCGCGGGGTGCTCGCGCAGAGACTCAGCACTGCCACGGTCTAGACCTCCAATTTCCTTTTTCAGACAGATCCAATTTCCACCGAAGTCCCGGAAAGATGGGCACCGTTCGAACCCACTTAGAAAGCCCCATCCGATACAACGAACCGTAGAGCAAAATCTCCCAAATTGAATGAGTCTGAAGGCCTTTTTTACGGGTTTCAAGGACTGTCAGCCACGCACATACATGTTTGTCCTTGTTTCCTGCATATGCTAGCCCTATGTCTGGTCACGTGCATTAGAGAAGATTTGCTCGCTGCGCTCGCAATTAGATAGTGATGATTACGTCATAATTGGGAGATTGCGGATCAATGGGTGGGACAAGATCAAGGTGGAGAGACCTTGACAAGCAAGGTAACTTCCTCTTTCTCGTCTATCAAACACTGGACATACTTCCCGCGTCCATTCGATTTTTTTAAGTAAAAATTTGAACTTGGATACTATTTGCCTCTCTCGCCGCGTGCAAAAAAGAGCGCAGTCACTGTAACTACCAACAATGAGCAGCATTTTCTGCCTCAAGAGCCAGTTCTGGTGACCAGCATGTTGCGAACTTTGTACGTAGTGGTACCTCCAGGGCCAGGGGATCCCGCACTGCCTTCCATCTTTTTGATTTCGTTAGTCAAAGCCCGATTTCGCGGGTGGTGGTATGTACTTGCCTGCAGATTGATGATACTTGGGGCAAATTAGCTTCGCACTCCAGAGGGTAGTAGCATTGTTTGCTCACAGCCAAAGTGGTTTGCCAACGAACCCTTGCCCGAATTGAGTGGTCTTCAGGACATTGTCCATGTAGAAGTCAATCCTAACGTCGACGTTGTTCGGTTCGGCGGTGAGCACGGCTTTCAAGGCATGGAAAGACAAATCGGTGGGCCAACTGACGAGGGTCGACTTGACGATCGAAGATCTGGGTGAAACTGATATCAACACATGCGAATGGGCGATTCAAAACAAAAGTACGTGTTGAATGTATTGAACCAGTTATTAGCGGTTCCTTTCCATTCGCCGATATCTGTCTCCGGAGGCCAGCCACTGACTGCCTGGCAGGATATTGGTCCATGAGATTTGAACCATTATATGGAGCGTACCGTCAACCCTGAGAGCTCAAAGATAAGCGCGGGGGAAGAAATAAAACGAAGAAAATACGATACAAAATGCAGGCCATGTTCCGAACGTCGTCGGGGAACTGAACTCTCCGGAGATTGTGTATCCGTTTGCGCTTGTAACTGTGATCTGGGACTTGGCATGGATCGCGCCACTTGCGTAGTGAATAGCGGGATTGGGGTTCGCTGTGCTTGTTGGAGGGGACGCATTCGACGTCGGCGTGGCGATTAAACTAAGAGTACTGGAGGCCACAACGATGTGACTGTGGTCCGTGGAGCTTCCGACCATACGGGCACCTGGGACGAATGAGAATTTCGGGTTCTGCCATTGACACAGAATGGATACCTACTTCCATTGTGATCCGAACCCCATGGGTACAAGTACGCCTGTATATCAGTTGAGAGGGGATCGCGAGAAGAAATCTTGATGAGCTGACCCAGAAACTTTCAAATGTCGAGTAGCTGCTGAAACTAGTTGTCGGGATCACCGTTGTCGCAGCATCGACTGGTATCAAACAGATGGCAGTGGCAGTAAGTGCCAAAACGGCCTTGAGATGCCTTGAAAGAACTCAGTGTGCAATTTACACGAAGATGTGGCACGACAATGTGTGCTTACCGGGAGAACAACATGAGAGAAGTCGGGAGGATCCTGAGGGTCCTGCCCCGCTTTTCAAGGGCCACCGTGGCATCAAGGTATCCAGGAAAAGAAATAGCTGCGCCGAGGTTTATCAGGTTCTGGTCACTGTCCAGGAGCTCATTGGCTGGTATGTAGCGAGCTGAGTAAACGGCCCGGCTGGAGACCACAGGGTTTCCTGATCGTCATGACATCAGGGCTCGTTACCAGCTTGCCGACTCGCACAGGTATCACCAGACATCGTCCGTCGACCAGGTCTGCAACCATAATTCCATACAATGCAGCCGAGAGAAAGTGCCGTTGCTGCGGCGGAGAGGAGACTTAAAAGGTCAACCATGACGTGGGATTCGGCGCGGGATCCACCATGCCGAGAGATTGAAACTCCGAACCGAGTTATTTTTACATTGGCAAACGGAATTTCAGCCTATGTATTTACTTTACACGTCAGAAATAAATCCAGCCCAAATAATTTACTGGTATAAATACATGCAAATGGCGCGCTGCGCCGCCGAGGGAAAAGTCACCACACCACAAGTTGAACACGAACTCCCACGGAGGCTAAAACTCTTTGTCGGCCTTGTAATCACCGGAGGTTCCATGCGCGTTGCTGTCTGTTCCAGCGGTGCGAGTGCCGCCCGAGGATGCGAAGGCGATGGTCGACGGGTATGCTGGTCGGCTGCTCGGGAACAGCTCAACGTCGGTGTTCATTTTTTCGCGGAGGTGGTGGCGCGTGTTCAGGACGGCGAGGAAAGAGCAGCCGTACATGCGACTGAGGACAAAGAAGAACGGTCCGTATACGAGCGACGTTTCATTAGTGACGAACTGCAGCAGTGTTCAGCGTTGATCAAATGGGAGAACCGAGTAAACGTACAGTAATTGCCGTCGCAATCGCAAACACACTGAAATCAAGCGCGAAAGATGAATGGAGCGTTCATGTTGCAGAAGACGGTGGCTCACGTTGTCACAGCGCCTGAATTAAAGTTCAGACTAATCAGGAAGGAATACTGTGAGTTGCATGGTAAAATAATACCTGTGTTCAGTGAGTATCGCATCAGACTATTGATAGTCTGATTCATTCCCCTATACCATTGCTTTAGTATCTGTAGTTCAGTCAGAACAACAATGCCCACTTGCGAAGTGCGATTTGCTTCTTCTGCGTACGCAAATAATAAATCATGGCACAAGTGATAAGCACGTCGCATGCTATGCTTGCTGCCATGCCGCTGATAGTCCAAGGCTGGGTGGAAAAGAGTCAGTACACGGTATCGACCCCATGTGCACACAAAACCTTCATTGCCTCGGATTCTTCAAATTTCTTGACGTCCTTCCTGAAAGGTTGGGTTTAGAAATCGTCCAACCAGGCCGGAATGTATCTCACGCTATCACAGTGAAACCTGAAGACAGAGGATCCACAATCAGTGACCTTTATTCGAATCCAATCATTTCTGCTCACCAATGCCGCAAGCTGTGAGCAGAGTTGGAATCAGAGGAGGATCTCAATGTCTGGATACGCTTACCCAGCTGTCCTACGCTTAGAACGCCCTTTGAAGAGGTGAATACTATGCGTGGCATATTCAGAACGACACACTCACAATAATGAGCGGTAAGATGGGTTTCTTTCCCGAGACTAGGGGAAATGTCATCTCGGACCACATGAGTAATGAGGGGATGGACGAACGATGGTAAATTCGGTAAGCGAAAAATCTTTGAACACAAGTCAGACGCTGCGGAGGGGAAATAATAATTCACGGACAATTGGACCATCAGAGCAATGACATCCTCAACAACCACTTGAGCCTTCCACCTTGTTCAGTGAAGGGAAGTTGGAAAGTATAAACAGGGGAGGCGCACCAGGAGACTCCTGCACACCACAATTAAATCAGGATGGCTACTAGAACCTGGGGAATATGTTTTACCAGCTACTGAATTGCAGGGCGACGTAGTCTCCGAAGTTTGTCACCGTGTAGTGATAGTAGAAAACGCCCAAAAGAACGACGTGGAATGTGTCAAGAGTGCTAGAGTTGAAAGCCTGCGGTGAATATACTTGAAAAGAGATTCTGGGGGAAGACATACACAAGGAATGCTACCTGAAATTTCGAGAACGGGTGAACGTGGTAGGACAGCGAGAAATAAATGGCCTCACAAAGCTCTTGAGGTGGCCACTATCCTCGCTGCTGTTCTCCGTGTAGTATATATACGCCTGAAGACATGTAACACCATAAACTCTGCGAATAATAATTAGCCGACGGCGAGGGACATGACTTCAAGGGCAGCGCACGCGGTGGAAACTAAGATGCCGATGAGCGATGCGCCGAGAAGATCGTCCAAGGGCACAAGAGATGGCATGGTGGCAAGGCCAATGTAGAACCGACTTGAAATGCCCCAGGGGCCAGAACAAGGCTTTATGCTTTCAGCCCATCATGAAATGCCCCCAGCATTTTGGGGAGAAATCTGCACTCCGCTCTTTCCCCACGTTCTGCGGGCGATCTTTGCCCAAAGTTTCCACCAGCGGGGATCAAAATCGGATCAGAATGGAGTCTGTTAGTGAACTTGCGGAAATCCGCTAACCTGGGGCTAACCATACCTACTGGGGATCGCGGGGGGATTTAAAAACCATTGATTCACAGAAATCTCATCAAAAAGTTTCTCCTTGGCTAATCGTACCTACTGGGGATCGAAACCGTTGATCCACAGAAATCCTGAGAATAAAGATGAAAGATCTTGGAAAGGTCCGTTCCGGAATTCTGTCCACGGCCAGGGCGTTCGTCGTCGAAAAGTAAACGACTCTGGTGGCAGGGAATAGCCCTTCGTTTAGACTAAACCATCAAGCGCTGCGCGGGTGGTGGAGGATCTGTTCGGGCTCGGGCCGGCCCGTGGCTGTGTCGACGACGTGGCTTCTTTTTCAACCATCTATTTTCACACAAGTTCACCTACGTAAGATAGGCCGTTGCAGATGACTATATAATTTCGGGAGCCAACGTGGCTTTACCTGATTCGGGGACTCTGTCTGGCGTGTTGGTTCCTGAACTTTGCAGACAACGACAAACCGAACCGACAACAGTTCGTTAGTTGAACTCAGGTCTACGAAAAGATCCTCGGGATCGAATCGGAGCTTAGGTAGAGTTCGGATAAATGTGCAACCTCCCAAGAGAAAACGGGTACTTCTATCTTATGCACGGCAGCCAGGGATGATGAAAACCAAACGCAGAACTAAACCGGCGCTTGTTTAATTAAATCTGGCCTGCACCAGAGAGTTCGGCGCTTAAACAACGTGGAAATCAGCAATTCCCCATCTCTTGTATTATGGCAACCTGTGGGATGTGTGTCGAAATGACACCCGACTCACTGCCTGTCCAATTGAATTTTTGCGTTCCGCACCTTTTCCGTTCGGCCCTTATCGGTGAAAGAAGCATTCGTTACAATGATATCGTGGATTATGACAGCCTGTGATGTGAGCCCGAGACCGCCTTTCCACCGTTCCGCACCTTTAATCACCGCGCTCACCGGTGTAAGTATTATGGACACTTGATGTTTAGTGATGAAACGGCCATCTTCCTTTCCAGCCCCTGAAATTCCGCGCGGAGAGTTCAGGGTTGGATGTGCGAGGGCAGGTATACCCCCCGGATTTAAAGTCTTTTCTCCGCATTCCCTCAGCTCACCGATGCGTGAATTGTAACGCCGAGTTTTCTTTTTCAGACTTCTCGCCATGTGGACCTGTTTCAATCCAATATTTCGCATGCTTGAGAGCCATAGAAACTGTCTATTCCCCTGCCCCCGAGATGGAAGTAAAGCGATCACCTGAATCCTTCCATTCCCCCTCGTACTCCCTGCACCATTTTCAGATTTGTCAACCGCCTTGCTTCAACCGGACCGCCCAATGCATCATCCCACCATCTCTCGTTCTCCGGCACTTTCTTCCAGCCGCCTGACAGGAAATCACGCATCGCCTTGGCACCATTATTACCACCGGATCTCCAAATCGCTAGGACGGTTTCCCAGTGCGGTGGGGGGTTGGTCGCAGAATACGGAATGGAAGGGTTTGACGAAGGCTGGGAGAATCCTTCGCATGCCAATGCGACGGCGGGAGGCACAGTAACTCGACCAATCTTCATGACCATGTCGCTTATGGCGATGCAGTGGACGATGGCACCATCCGGTTCAACTGAATTTGGTTGAAATTTGCCGGGGAAATCCCTAGCAGGGATATCTTGGTTCGATGTTGAGCGTGCTTTCTTCCTCTGATCCGTACTGGGGAGGGTTACGACGCGGACGATAACATACATCTAAGACTATTTTAGTAAAGTAAGTCAAATACGCGAAGTTGAACATACCCATTTGTTGTCCCAACTCGCAAACCTCACACGTTGTTCTACCCGTGCAAATAGAGGGATCTCGCTCAGAAACAGGAAGTGGAGACCTGTGTGAGGGGTTAAACATCAACCTACTTTCGGGAACGAGTTTATTCACCCCCAAGGCCAATCCAGCCGCCGGCGCGGATAAAACCAGGCAAACTCGCGACCGCAGATTTCAAACGGCAAGCATCCAGATTCTAGAATTTGATATCCTCATCAGCAGCTCGCGCATCTAGTGTTACCGCGTACCTTCGCATAAGAAGAATTGCTGACGTGCAAGCGAAAGTCACAGTCATCTAGACCTGTTCAACCTTTGAGTCACTTGTGAGACATATTTTGTAGCCCTCGACTTACTAGCCCATGTTTTATAGACTACCTCGCGGGCGAATGGGTCTATGCCCAACGGGTATAGGTTATTCAACCAGGATTGTTCGAGTTCGTATCGCTTCTCCTTCGGATGGAATAACAGTCTCGCTTTGAATCCAAGGAGCCGAATGTTCAACAAAACGAGGGGTCGAAAGAGGCGAACTACGAGCGAGCAATCAGAAATTAAAACGCTCCTAGAGAAGAGAAGGGTTACAATGCCAGGAGAATGGGATTGAATGAGCGAAAAGGAAGAGGATCGGGATAATGGAACAGGCCCAAAGGCTGCGAATCAGATAGGTTGAGAACGCCTGCAGCAACATGTTGGGGTGCGGCTTGACGTGATGGTGAAACGAGGCGAATATATGTACCCAGAATGAAACAGCGCCGAACCGTGTAAAATGGCGATGCGAGATACCAGAACCAACTCTGATGCATATGGCGAGGTTGATCCATGAGCGGGAGGTGATGATGATTCTTTGATAGACGGGATTTCACGACCGCGGGCGGAGTCAGAAATGGATGGAAACAATCCAAAGTCCTCCTTGCTTCTCGGTGGCGCCCAGCTCAATAACAGCTCGATTTTCACACGGCTATCCGATGCGGTCTGGTGGTTGATTTGAGTGGACAGCCATGGACAGCCTGAGGTTGAGTCGAGATGATGGTGGCGCCTGCCATAGTAGGATTTCGAAGAGTCCACACCAAGTCCACAAATGACGATGGCGCCGGAGCAAGCTCGGAGTCTCGAGAACAAGATCTGGGCATAAATATATAAATATCTCCATTTTTCGTACATACGGTATCTGATCATCAGCGAAGCCCACCAGCGCATCGTGCATGGCGTCCGCCCCAAATCTGGATAAGTGGAAGTTCAAGGTCACAAACCCCGCCATGGGTCTCCGAGCTGAAGCTGGAGTGAGAAAATATTCAGGGCACAAGTTACGGAGAGCGGAGGTAGACTGTTACCACTTGATTACACTTACCTTTCCCATGATTATATTCCCAGCGACAACCGCACAAAGAATCACCAGTGTAAATACCAAGCCGCGACCCCACGCGTGCCTAGTTTTGATGTGAGACCCGTTCCCCGAAATCTCTACAGAGTAGTCGCCCCATGCCGGTGTTCTCGCCTTCCACCAGAATAGAGCGATGGGACCAGGCCACACGCTGAAGACCTTTCCAGTGGCCTCAGTTCGGTACCACGAGTTGCAGTGGGAGAACACCGAATCAGAGATGCGTTTTTGGATCCAGGAGTTGTAGGATGCGGTCGCAGCTTGGGTAGGTTCCACGGAGGTGACTTGACCGCTGATGACTTCCTTCACGAGCTGGAGCGCATAGTTCGCCTGGTTTGTCAACGTTGAACATCAAAACAAGTTCAACGGAGGAGAGTTAAACGTGCCTGCACTTCTTCCACAAACACGACAGATGCGTGGCCAGTTGTTGTGTTTGGGCCTGACGAAGGAGACACTTTCAGAAAAATGAAGAAACAAAGAACACGACAGTTCGTACCAGCCAACATGATAAAGTTGGGGAATCCGGGCAGAGTGGTGCCCAGGTATGCGGTCGGACCGCCTTCGGATTTCCAATATTCCTCAATGGTTTGACTTTGTCGACCAAGGACGTGGATAGTTGGCTTGTCCTACTCAACCACTCAACTTCTCGAACGCTAACCAAGAGAAATATCGACCCACCGTGACGAAGCCTGTGGCATAAATTATGACGTCGAATGGCAATGAGTCTCCTTTGAATGACAGAAATGAGTGGATACGACGGTTCAGCAGTGGTGGTTCCCACCTTTCGAGGTGATTATCCCATCCTTGGTCACCTCTTCAACACCATCCCAGTTTATCTTGACGTTGGGTCGATGAAGAGCAGACAGATAGCCGACGTCGTAAGCTAGGCGTTTACAACCGGGCGCTAAGCGGAGGGATTTCCAGCGTGCATAATTTTCAGCGACCAAAATCACTCACGGTAAGAAGGGATTACATGATCGGAATATTCCGCGGGTGCCGTTTTCTTCATGTATTTCGTGAGTACCTAACATTCATTGAAATTAAACATTTACTTAAACGGAAAAAGTAACATGAAACTTACCCTGGTAACCAAACGGACTGCGACTGAATCTGGGCTTCTCCAGGCAACGAAACGTGCATCCATCTGACATGTGGACATCAGTGAACACGCATAGAAAATACAGGTGTCCTTACCAGAAACATAACAAGGCCACGATAGAGCTGGCCACCATAGGGAACATGTTTGAACACCCATTTTGTGGAAGAAGAGAACGCAGCAGACCGCTGAGATTATAAATTTTGAGTGTGCGTCGATGAAGTTGATAAAACATACGTCTGGAGCAAGCCAGGTGGGAGTGCGACAGAAGTTCGTCACTTCGACAGTTGGATCCGTAGAAATGACAGGAATAAACTGAATTCTAAAATTAAAACCATCAGCGGAGAAGTCGCCTGCGGAGTACAGTTAAACTTACGCCGAACAACCATTACCGATAACCGCCACCCGTTTTCCTCGGAGATCCAGATCATGCCTCCATCTCGAGCTGTGGAACGCTGTTCCAGAGAAGGATTCCAAACCCTTGAAGGCAGGGATATGGGGAACGGATAAAAGCCCCGTGGCCGACACTAGAACCTTCGAGGTCAACGTGAACTGAACTTGAGTTTTGTTGTCGGTCGCCGAGATGCGGTACATCTTCACTTCGTCATCCCAACTGGCCGACAAGAAGGTAGTGTTGAATAGACAGTTGAGGCGAATGGAGTGCCGGTCTGCGACACCCATCAGATACGACAAGATGTCGGGTTGAGAGCCATGAGAACGGGGCCAATCTGCTCGCAAGTCGGTCGAGAGGGAGTACCAGTGGACCGGGATGTCCGAACCACAACCCTGATTATTGTTCAGATGAAAGGCTAGGCGGAAAGCGATGTGATTCTACCGGGTACGTGTTGTCCTTGGGAGGATACACAGGATTAGATACGGCACACAATCACCAAGCATCGATACTCACTCGCCATGTCCCTCCAATATCGGACGCCCTTTCTACTATCTGCAACGAGTTGAATTCCATTTGAATTTTAAAGAACCACGGAGCCTACTAGGAAATCCGTGAAGCCCCATTTTTTCTTGAGAGCAATGGCGAAAGCTAAGCCGCCGATCCTAAACGCAATGAAAACCAAAGTCAACAGGGCCTGGAGTCTTCTCACCCAGCACCGACAATTACTATCTGCACAACTTTGGAGTCTTTGGTGGAAGTAGACATGGTCAAAGTAATTGCAAATCGGCCGAAAGTTTCGCTGGAGGGATAAGCAAGGAAGTTGGGCCTCGATTGCGGTAGCATAATAATTTAGGGCGACAGTACATCTGTGTCACCGAAACTTCATCAAATTCTCTGTTAGATGGAGGGGCACAGATGATGATGATTTACCGTAACCTTTCCCTAGAGTCGCGGAACCGTGGGAGTGGGAGGAGGAGGAGGCAGGCACCATTCGGACCGGATCAACCCGACAGTGGCGATTCGATGCAGATCTCCGAGTCCGAAGCACGTGTCGGTTCATCTCGGTTCGTCTCTGTTCAACGACATGATCTTTCCAGTTGGAGTCTTTCTATTCCGTCAATCATGCTGTTCGAATCAAGTTCGAACCAGTATCTGATTCATTGTACGCCAGTCTCCATCACGATCACGGCTGCTGTCAAATCCTGGTACCCTTATTCCGACTAATTGAAATTCATTCATCGGGGTTTTGACACTTTGCTTGTACGTGCTTGTGCGCGCTCGCACGCGCTCGTGCGCGAACAAACAAGCGTCCAAAGTCCACGCGACCGCAAGACTGCGAGCTATGTCCGGAAACCCGCAAGAGTACAAAAAAAAAAAATTCAGGACATAGTCCATTGGCATCTAGCCATCATTTCGGCGCTTTTATTTTTTCGACGCGAGACAAACGAGACCTCAAAGAACTAAAGTCGGCAAGAGTTTTGTCATCTTGCTGATGTTGCATGACCATTCGCTGGTGCATGGTTTCGCCGCGTCTCACGATGAATGTGCGTCTATCTTCCATCAAGGGAGCTTCTAAAATGAAACAAGCGCTCGCAACTGTTTCACTTGCATGGCCGTTCGAAGCTCCATTCTTCCTCCTACCATGCATTAAGGCCCGGGGAACTGTTCAAATCAAACCACCGCTCGTAGCTGATTCATTTGCATAGCCTTTCGAAGGTCCGGTGTGTTCTTCGTCCTAGGATGAGTATCACGGGTGGGTGCCGTGAAGTATAGATTTCAAGTTGTAATTGCTTTCTGCAAGTGTCGCTACCCATGCTCTCACTCGGTGTCCGATATCTGCTCCGTCTTCTGCCATTTGTGCTGGTTCCACCCATCTCAACTGCATTGTTCATCGACGCTACTGGAGTTGAGCTACACGTTGTGATACGGGCTTTGCTCTCGCTACTTTCGCTTCCCTGTGGACTTTTCCTCATTGTCCAGTGGAACGACTACAATGATAGAAGACAAGCTCACGCATTAAATGCTGTTCTTCCTCCCCGCATCGGGGATAGAAGCATCGGTGGTCTCAATACGATGCGAAGCATGGTCAATAACTTTCAAAAAGGGTATCTTGGTAAGCTAGCTCGTCGCATCTAATTTCTGTCCACTGAGGTTCGGGACCAGGGGATAATCTGGCGGAGTGGGCGAGCACACTCGGTCCAGTCTTCAATCTCAGAATCATGTTTGAGAACAGGGTATGTTCACACCCTGACTTGCAATTTAAAAATGAACCCGTCCCGAATATCTAGATGTTCACCACGGAACCAGAACACATCAAGGTTGATCAAATTCTCCATTCAACTCGCTAGCTTACCTCACATTCATTCCCTCCAGAGCATTCTAGCAACGAACTTTACGGGATTCGAGAAAGGTGTCGCGTCCGAGTTATCGACCAGAGCCAGATATTGATCTATCTGACAGGTTCTCACTTCCGTTTCCAGTTCGATTCACTCCTGGGAAGTGGGGTGTTTAACGCGGATGGTAGGCCTCTTTCACTGTCGTAAACATTCGCTTGAAAATTTGATTTGATTCGTATAGGCGAAATGTGGAAGTAAGTGTAACATTTTCCCCACAGTTATATTCGCTAACAGGCCTAGATTTCACCGGGGAATCTCTCGGCCTTTCTTCACCAAGGATCGCATCTCCGATTTACAAGGTTACGCCCGCTACGCAGACCGGACTCTGAATCTATTATCGGAGCGTCTTCAAGAGGGATACGCGGTGGACTTTCAGGTACTATTTCTCTGCCAAAACCACCGCCACACCTAATTCGTTAATGCCAGGACCTTGCCTCCCGGTACACTTTGGACTGGACCACCGAATTTCTGTTCGGCGCGAATGCGGAGTCGCTTTCCAGCAGTTTGCCGTATCCTGGTGACTCTGAATCCGCAACCCAGTCGAACTTGAGTGCCGCGGATTTATTTGCGCGAAGCTTCGTGGAGGCGCAGACGCAAACTTCGTTGCGAACTCGTTACGGTCCGGCGTGGCCACTCCGTGAACTCGGAGGCGACAAGGTCAAAGCGCATATGTCGGTTGTGTACGACTTCGTGGAGCCCATCATCCAAAAGGCCATCGACCGGAATCAGAACCTCGATAAAAAAGTGGTTGAACTGGAACAGTCGACTCTGTTGGATTACCTGGTCCAGCAGACCGAAGGTATCTTATTGTTCAGATGCAGCCTAGGGGTTCTGACTCTCTGTTCTGTAGATATGTCCGTTCTTCGTGACGAGACATTGAACATGCTTATTGCTGGCCGCGATACTGTACATATACATATATTCCTTCTTTTACGACGTTGACGATTTTTTTCTAGACAACTTGTCTCCTCACCTCAACTATCTACGCGCTAGCGGAGAACCCCTCCGTACTCTCACGCCTTCGCGCTGAGATTCTCGATGAGTTCGGTACCACCGGAATCCCGACGATCCAAGATCTCCGAGCACTGAAATACACACGTGCTGTGTTGAACGAGTCATTGCGACTGTGGCCGCCCGTGTCAGTCCGGCGTCGTCCCTTTGGAGCTTCTGGTGACTGATGCTGCATAACTTAGGCCAATTAATATACGCAAGTCCAAGGCAGCAGCATTATGGGCACCGGTGATTCCTGGGGAGAAACCGTTCTGTGTTCCTGCTCGAACCAAGTATGCAGAGCTCTTTGAAAGGGAGAGCCAACGACTGATTGTTGAAATTTCAAACAGATGTTCGTATTCCGTGCTTCTAATGCACCGGAGGACAGACCTATGGGGACCCGATGGTATGTTTGCCAAACATCGCCCTCAGTTGGATGCTCACACCAAATTAGCTGCCAAGTATGACCCTGACCGTTTCCTCGACGAACGCTATCAGAAGTACCTTGCGCCCAACCCATACATTTTTCTTCCTTTCAATGCGGGACCTCGAATTTGCATGGGTTCGCAGGTTCGTTGACAGCCATATCATAATCGACTTGATTGCTAATGTTTTTTCAGGTTGCCTACGACGAGGCCTCTTTCCTCCTCATTAAATTACTTCAATCATTTTCTGAGATCTCGCTCGCTCCCGAGGCACAACCGTTGGATTCCGTGCCGCCGTGGAAGGACAGAGAAAAGGTGTGGTTCACAAGCCACGTTAGTATGTACTTCAAGGTTCGTGTTTCCTTTGTCTCAGATATCAAAGTTGAACATTCGTGTTTCAGGGTGGTCTCTGGGTGAAAATGAAAAGGGCCGACTCAGATGAGTAAAATTGGCCATGGGGCGGTAATTTATGCTTTCAACTCTTTATGTACATGCGTTCACTAGAATCAGTGCTGTATTTATCCTAAATACTTATGGGGCCGTGGCCCTTATTATTTTAGTTGTACATTCTATTTGGTTGAGCTTGGGCATAAGCTGTGCAACGTCGGCAATTCGCAACCGTGGGACCCTCGGCGTCTGACCACCATCGACCTCCTGCATATTATGATCAACACGGAAAATCATTCCGCGATAAGTACCTCTGTCATGGTTCCATATATACGCGTCTATCGCCCTTCCCTGCTCCCAGACCAAGAGCCGCAAATCCCTATCTTACCTCAACTGAGCTGTATGACAAGGACTGCGATGATCACGGCAATTCCTCACGATGTTTGCCACTGGCGCCAAGCGCCAAGGTGCACGTACTTAGCCCATCTTCTTCTCCCGAAATTGAATACACGTCGTTTCATGCCCTCTCAAAGATGCCGCCCTTTATCTTCAACTGGCCGGCATGTTGGGCCCACGAGACTGGCGCCATCATGCCAAATGACAAACATCTTGATCGCACCGACGATCATCGATCACCTCTCTTAGTTTTTACGACTCCGCGCCAACTCCGCGCTGCGGTCAACCAACCAATTGGGACTTCAAGCAGCTGGGTCCCGTTTCTCATTCTCACGCCAATTTAGCGCCAATTGAGTTCTCGGATTCATCAGAATCTGGACGCGATGATCGTCCGCATAAGCTCCGTGTTAGCGCCTGGCGCTAATATGGCTTCTTGGACCACATACACGGACGGCCCTGAGTCTGACGGAGAACTTGCGAATATATGGCACACTCTTTCCGACTCCCGAGGCCATCAGTCAAGGTCTTCTGAAACACGGTTGTTTCCAGATGGAATTACAAAGAGGCGCACACCCACTTGTAGCTTCCCCAGATACCGAAACTACCATGGCCGAGTCTTCCCCCGTCGAGCTCCCCACCGGTACAGCTCCAGAGCTACTCAATCCTGCTCAACAAGAGGAGCTGGCGGATGAACACCCTCCTCGCGACATCCGATTCTGGTTGATCTTCGTTTCTCTCTGTGTCTGCGGATTCATCGCCGCTCTTGAACTAGTAAGTTCTCGATTGTTCAACTTCCCCGTTCCTAACCATTCCGCAGGGATCGATCTCAACGGCCCTTCCGACCATTGTGGACGAGCTTCACGGAGAGCAGTTCATTTGGGTGGGATCTGCGTATGCCCTTGCGGCTACTGCGCTTATGCCTCTCAGCGGGGGATTAGCCCAAGTACGTCAATTCCATCGCAGCGATATTTATTCGTGTTAATCTGTTCAGGTATTCGGAAGGCGACCAATCCTTCTGGGATCACTACTGCTCTTCGCAGCTGGGAGCGCTCTTTGTGGGGCGGCCAAGAACATGAACGTGTTGATTGCAGGAAGAAGTGAGCGGTGTAACCGAACATGATAATCCTGCTAACCAAGTTCACCCAGCTATCCAGGGCCTTGGCGGCGGAGGGATAATTTCCTTGACGCAGATTGTTGTGGCAGACTTGGTTTCGCTTCGGGAACGAGGTGCATTCAATGGTCTGATATCCATGTGCGGCATTCATTTCACCGGTCGATGTATTTTACTGATCATGAATCGAACGAGTAGATCATGGTCTGTAGGTTGCGGAATTGGACCGGTCGTTGGGGGTAGTTTGGCTGTCAGTGGCCAGTGGAGATGGCTGTTTTGTAAGTCCCGTAAAGTAAGCCAACTATACAGCGCCACTCAAATATTATGTAGACCTCAACGTTCCCATTTGTGGTGTGGCAGCTGTGCTTGTTATTCTTTTCCTCCGTCTTCGGACTCCCGCAGGCACGTTGAGGGAAAAACTCGCGCGCATTGACTACACGTAAGTTTACGCGAACCTTCCGGGAAGCAAATTATTCACTCGGCAATTTTAGCGGAAATCTACTCGTGGTGGCCTCGACAACATCCACTGTCATCGCATTGACATGGGGAGGGATACAGTTTGCCTGGGGTTCGGCTAATATCCTCGTGCCGCTCATTCTCGGTATGCTGGGCTTGTGTGCGTTCATGGTATTCGAAGGGCGATTCGCGAAGCACCCCATGGTGAGTTTTGTATCCCCAGTTAGAAACGTGCCTTGACAGGTTTACCAGGTCCCATTCGACGTCCTTTCCACTCGTACGGGACTGAGTGGCTACGCCCAGAATTTCTTTACCTCGCTGATCATGATTACGCTCATCTGTATGCATTTTCCCGCGGTTTATCCGATCTCCAATAACCCTCCCCTTCCAGACTATCTGCAAGTTTATTTCCAAGCGTGCTACGACGTCTCTCCCATCGGGGCAGGCGTCGATGGACTGGGGTTGGCTTTCGTCAGCGCTCCGATGGGCCTAGTTGCTGGAATCGTCATTCAGAGGACAAACTCCTACCGAGTCTCTATTTGGTTCGGTTGGATTTGCATGATCGTCGGCGTCGGTCTTCTCAGTACTCTTGATGCCGACACCAGCAGAGCTAAACCCATTGGTTACTCCATCATCGCTGGTGCCGGCATTGGTATCCTCTTCGTCGCGTCTTACTTCCCTGTTCTTGCGCCCCTCCATGTTTCAAAAAATGCGCAAGCCCTGTCCTTCTTTGTGTTCCTCCGCAACTTTTCCCTCGTGCGTTCTTCCCTTCAAGCAATATGTGAACAGGCGTCTGACTTGATTCCTCAGGTTTGGGGTATCACGATCGGCGGCACAATTCTGCAAAACGAGCTACACAAACGCCTTCCTGCCGAATTTATCGCCAAATTCCCCGGCGGCACCGAGATTGCGTATTCAATCATCCCGGTCATTCGTTCGCTTGAGGAACCCTTGCGGAGTCAAGTCCGCATCGCATTCGCAGAGTCACTGAAGGTGGTATGGTGGGTTACAACAGGGATCGCTGGATTCGGCTTTCTTGTCAGCCTCCTCATGAAACACTACCAGTTGCACACGGCAGTCGATCGGGATTGGGGCATAGAGAAAATGGAGGGAAGCGACTCGGAAAAAGACGCGTAGATGGGCTCAACTTCTTGTGCCTCAACGTGTCCAATTCCCTTTACGATCGAAGTTATTTTTACGCTGTATCATACTACCGAAAATTGTTGAACATTCGCGCAAGTTTCACGTACATATCAAGAGGTGCGCGATCTCTGGATCACGGAATAATTCCCACGACCCCCCCCCCCCCCTCGAAAAGGCAAGTCTGTGTCAGCGGCATGAGTGCGGCCATCAAGACGAGCAAACACTTCCATTTAACCGCCACGTACCCGCCAGCGAAGCACGCCCCGACACCGCACCTCCCCGGAATCTCGCGTTTTCAACGCGCCAACCTGCAGTCACGATGGACAGCCCATAACTATGTGAATGAAGCCGGGAGTGATGCCGTTTGATGCCGACGTCCATCAGTGGCGGTGCGCGCCACCTCGCGTGGCCACATCAAATTCCGCGATCCAGAGATCGCTCAACTCTTGGTACATACTATTTCAGCCCCTGATGTGTCCACGCACCCTGATGTGGAATTATTCATGATCCCGTCCGCATTCCGAACCCGTTCCCTCCGGGAAAGATAGGGGATACGTGTACATACCACAGCTATGGTCTGGCAACCTTTGAGCTCAATTGAAGTCCTATAGCGCATGAAAGAAATGAAAAGGAAGATTTCATACCGAACATTGAATTCACACGGCGGGAGATGAAAAATGGAAGCCTGTTCTAAGTTATTTACACCGAGGCGGCGGCTCTCGGTCTGATCCCGATCCATATGAAAGCGTGGGACGAATAGCTGCAAAGGCGCGCGCGCTTCCATCAAAGGACAGCCTCGCCCTGCAGGTACGTACTTCAATGCCTCAGTGTGCCGTCCCTGAATCTATCACCTCGTCCCGAGCCATGAATCTGTCTCTTTCCTCAACCTCTGGCGGCTCAACTTTGCTGGCCGCTGGCTCGTTGATTACCCCTACGTGTTGCCCGTCTGCGCTTTCGTTTTCCTCTGTTACCGCCGCATCCGCCAACCGAAAACTTCGCCCATGTTCATCAAGGATTTGCGAAAAGGGATCGAGATAAACGAGTACGATGTAGTCATCATAGGCGGAGGTTAGTTCCAACATTTCTCTGTCTCCGTGGCTGGGACTCAGTGGTGATGTTCAGGCACTGCGGGGTGTGTTCTGGCCTCACGCATTAGCGAAGACCCGTCGATCAGTGTCTGTCTGCTGGAGGCAGGGGAGAGGTACAATTCCCGTTGCCAAGCGGCACTGGCAGCTAACCAGCTCATCCGCGAAGCTCGTTGTTCCTTCCGCATTCTCGGATACCTTCCGGATACGCTAAACTTTTTGGTACCAAACGTGTGTTCAACTTGGAGACTACGACACAACCGAACGCGGCGAACACATCACGATACTGGCCAAGAGGTAATGTTCTGTTTCTCAGAAATTTCCTTGGTTTGAATCTGACGTGTCTTATCAGGGAAAATGCTCGGTGGATGTAAGCCATGGGTCTTCCAGATGTTTTGAAAACACTTATCCCAACTAGGTTCCACGATCAACGCTCAAATGTTCGTTGAATATTCTTGATTTGTACATTCGATAGACCACTGACCATTCGCATAGATTCCACTGCGGAGCACCGTCGGATTATGATGAATGGGCGCGCACTGGGCTCGAAGGGGCCAGCAACTGGGCTTATAATAATTTCCATAAGTGTGTGCAGTCCTCGGCTCATGCCAGTGTCTTTGCTGAAACCTAGATACGAGGTACTTCCTACGTTTTGAAAAGTTTTCGCCAAGTACCGCCCATCCGAGCGTCCAAACTTCTTTGCGCGGAACGAAGGGGTTAATTGACAGTACGCCAATGTTTTCTGGGCTGTGTCGAAAAATCTCATGAACTACGTAGCGGGATTCTTTGGTCATTTCTCCAACATTACCGCCAAGTTCATCGCGGCCTGTAAAAACGCGGGCATTGCACTAAGAAGCGACCTCAACACCCCCGATGGAACGTTGGGTGTTGCGAAGGTTGGTCGTTTTCCAAAGTCTCTAGACGAGTAATTAACGGTCTGCTCACAGCTTAGTACGCGAGCCGTGCAATAACTCGCCTCCGTGTTGCTAACCTCCTTTTCTCAGTGACGTATATCAATGCGAAGGGACAACGGGTTACCACGGAATCTGCGTATTTCACTCAAGAAGTTTTGAGTCGCAAAAATCTCTGTGTTGTGACGCATGCTTCTGTCACCAAGCTTGTGTTCAAAAACGAGCCGTCAACCGGTGGCGGGAAAGCGCGCGTTTCTGCGGTCGAGGTCTCACCGGATCAGGGCGTTACTCTCAAACAAATAAAAGCTCGCAAGGAAGTCGTTCTGTCGTGAGTATTCTTCTGGGAAAAGACCGTATGTTTGAACTTTAAACGTATAGTGCTGGCGCGATCCATACGCCTCAGGTTGGTTTATTTCCGAGAAGTAACCATAGATAACTGAATATTAAAAATAGATTTTGATGCTCTCTGGCCTGGGCCCCGCGGAACAACTCCGGACCTATGGTATTGCGGTCGTGGAAGATCTTCCAGGCGTCGGTGCCCATCTTATGGACCACCCTGTCGTGGATGTTGTCCTGGAAGAAACAAGCGGCGACTCGCTCAGCTTCTTCCAACCGCGAACCACCTTCCAGAAGGCCCAACTAATTATTGCACTGGGCCGTTACCTGACAACGGGCAGAGGGCCACTGTCATCCAATGTGCGTTTCGTTTTCGCTTAGAAATAATGGGTCTCATCATATTATTCTGCGCAGTTTGCCGAGGCGGCAGCGTTCTTCCGCTCTTCAGACCCGATTCTCTTCCCGTCTGATACATACCCTCAAGTGATAGAAGACACGACCTCTGGGCCGGATGCGCCGGATCTGGAATTTTTTGTTAGTCCGATAGGCTACCTGAAACATGCGCAGACGAGACTGCCCAGTCGAATATCGCTCGGACTGCACATCGTCCTTCTCCGGTGCGTCTAATTAATTACACCCCTTGTCGCAATCTTAAATTGCCCCGTCTATTGTAGGCCACAAAGCCTCGGCACCATCACATTGAGCTCGAATAACCCATTTGACCCCCCGGTCATTGACCCCAAGTGAGCATGCGCTTACTGAAGGACAGATCTCACCAGTTGAACTTACTTTTTTTGCAGCTACTTGTCTTCGCGCAACGACGTCCAGATTCTTCTGCGGGGAATGCACATGCTCAATCGCGTAGCGCAGACGGCGCCGCTCGCAGATATTATCAAACCTGGGAACCGCGACGTGCTTTTCGGGCACCACCTTGCGCACGCCACGAACGCCGTACTCATCGAGTATATCCGCACCACGCTCGAGTCGCTCTACCACCCAACTTCCACAGCGCGCATGGGGAGACGCGCGGACGGTGGAGTTGTCGATGCGGAACTGCGGGTGCACGGGGTGGAGAATCTGCGCGTTGTAGATGCGTCAGTGTTCCCGACGATACCATCGGGCCATACCGTAAGTTTTTGCTAAATCCTGTTTGAGTCAAATTTCAACCGCGCCTAATACGCAGGCCGCACCGACCATTGCCGTGGCTGAGAAAGCTGCGGAAATGATTAGATCCAGCGTCGGTGGAATTTGAATCAAATAAAGGTTCAGTACGTGTTGAAAGTTTAGCGGTTCCTTTCCCGATATTAGTCTCTAGAGACAGCTATTGATTGCCTGCATAATATTACTCATTGGGTTTTGAACGATTATATGGAGCGTACCGTCAATAACAAAACGCGGGAAGAAATAAAACAAGGAAAATACGATACAAAATGCAGGCCATGGTAAGTATGCAATTTACACGAAAATCAGTGGACTACCTGGAGAACAACATGAGAGGTGAGAGGATCCAGGGGAAGTCCTGCCCTGCTCACTCTTCAGGAGCTCATTGGTGTATGTAGCGAGCTGAGTACTAAGCGGCCCGAGATGGGAGAAGTTTCCTGATCGTCGGCTCGAACCTTGGGGTGACCGGGATGTGAGGCTTGTTGAGTCGTAGACACCAGGCATCTTGCATGGAAGTTCGTAGCTAATTACATGGAAGGCAGCCGATTTAAAGTGCCGTTATGGCGGTGAAGAGCAGACCCAAAAGTCAACCATGACGTTGGATTAGCCCAATTAGGCGCGGATGCCGGCATCACTACCCGGCTGCTTAAGTTACCGGGCCCTGCGTTTCCAACTTTATAACGTGACCCCCCGGCTTGTCCGGAACCTGCACCATGTTGCCCCGCACCGTCCTCAATCGTCTTTGGAAGCGACCGAGGACCTATAGAAGACACATATCCTGGTCCGCTGTACAAGGCGCGCTCGAACCCCCACTTGCGTCTGTGACCCTACCCGAATATTTCCACGCCGAGATCTTGCAGAAACACAGCAGTCGGCCAGCCCTGATCTGTAGAAGTGAATCCGCTCGTGCTCATGGAGGGCCGCCGTCTCGGAATCTAGGCATAACCTCCCATCTCGCTTGGGATTTCGAGGAATTTGACAGCCAGATTAATGCCCTCGCTCGCGGTCTTTTAGGCATGGGCGTTAAACGAGGGGACAGGGTGGGTGTTCTAATGGGCAACAATAGGTGATTCTCATTCGGAATTATTTCTTGAACGATAATGGACGTCGTGTAGTGCCTACGCCATGCTGCAGTGGGCGTGTGCAAGCATCGGTGCCATTCTCGTTACAATAAATCCCGCCTATCGAATCCATGAGCTCGTACGTCCATCTCATACTGCGCTCATCTGATCTATCTAATGTACAGGCCAACGTATTAAACCTGGTTGGAGTCACCCATTTTTTCGTGGTTCCTCGGATTCGGTCTTCTGCCTACATTGAGATGCTAGCCGAACGGTTCCCGGATTTGCGCAATTCCTCACCTGGCGCCATTCAAGACCCCTCACTGCCGCAGCTGCGTAATCTCGTCATAGTCGACAACACAGGACAGTTCAAGCAGCAGGCCGAGACTCTGGGGCTTAAGAGCTGGATTGACTGGCGCGAGATTATGGTCTGGGACCAATCTTCGCCCGAAAACAAGTTGCAAAAAGATATTTCAAAATCTCTCGACAAGGACGATGTCATAAATCTCCAATTTACAAGGTAAGTAAAGCTAAACATTATTTCGAACCGTCTCGATATCGCTCTAGCGGTACCACCGGTGCTCCAAAAGCAGTTTCGGTAATTAATTTCACATTCCTCCCGGACCCCACTAGCTCAAAACAGCTCAGCTCACTCATTCCAACCTACTGAACAACGGCCTCTCGGTGGGCCGCTGCATGTATCTTTCGGACACCGATGTTCTGTGTAGGTTGATTGGTCCGAACCGCGCGGGTATTGACGTTATACCGTGCAGGCAACGTACCACCTTTGTTCCATTGTTTTGGATTGGTGCTCGGCAATTTGGCAGCTTGGACGCACGGCGCGTGCATCGTGTACCCGTCAGATATATTTGATCCGAAGGCGATCGTGGACGCCGTGGTGCAGGAAAAATGCACCGCGCTCCACGGCGTGCCGACGCATTTCCTGGGGGTGCTCGCAGAGGTGGAACGTCGTCGTGCGAGTGGCGAACCCATGGACATGCAACGACTGAGGTAATGCGGGGCTGATTCCGATTCCCTCTTTATTTTACTGAGCCTCGGCAGAACGGGGATCGCGGCGGGGTCACCCATTCCGATCGAGCTCATGAAGAGTCTCAGAGCGAAACTCAACTTGGTGGATCTCACCAACGCGTACGGAATGAGTGAGTAGATTCGTTGGGTGTTGGACCCTCGCTGACCGTTGATTTCTTTTCTCAAGCGGAGACCAGGTGAGTTAGGGGCACGTTTTACCTTCCGAATCGTATCTCAGCTCCTATAGCCCCGTTTCTTTCCAAACTACGCCCGCAGACTCGGTAATAAAACGCGTTGAGACTGTGGGCAGAGTACAGCCCCACGTCAAAGCGAAGCTGATCGACACGGACGGCAACGTCGTCCCTGTCGGTACTCCGGGAGAGATTTGCGTCGCTGGATATTTACTTCAGAAGGGGTGAGCTGTTTGTGCGCTGAGTCTGTTGGGACGGCTTACATTTGCTACAGGTACTGGGGAGACGAGGCACAAACACGACAAGTGATGCGCGTAGATCCTGAAGATGGGACAGTTTGGATGCACACAGGGGACGAAGGCATCCTCGACGACGAGGGATACCTGCGGAGCAAGTGATCCCTGTACACCTTTCCCCCCTCTTTAATTCAATACTTTGAGGACAGTCGTCAGCAGAATCAAGGTACTTTATTCTTTAGCTTTTGAACGGCCCGGCTCACCAACAACTAGGACATCATCATTCGTGGAGGAGAGGTACTACTTCTATTTTCTCAGGAAGTACACGCTTGAACTCGCCGTTCCCCCAGAATTTGTTTCCGATCCAGATCGAAGATGTAAGGAAGGTTGTATGCAAGGCCCTTTGTCTTCTTACAAGAGAAACTATCTAGGTCATCTTGACAAATCCTGGCGTCGAGGAAGCGGCAGTCGTAGCTGTCCCCGACAACAAATACGGCGAAGTCGTCGGCGCATGGATCGTGCGGAAAGCGGGATCAGCAATTTCTCGGGAAGCCGTCCGCGCGACGGTCGCGCAGTCGATGAATCCGCAGGTACGCGGACATCTCCACGCGCGTTTCAACTGTTCAAGAACGGATATACTAGAACGCCCCGACCTGGGTATTCTTTGTCGGCGAAGATGGATCTGCGGCGGAGTTACCCAAGACGGCGAGCGGCAAGGTGATGAAACATGTGTTGCGGGATTGGAGTCGGGATCTCGCGACGAGGAAGGTGGGGCTGGTGGCCGTCGGTGTACAATAGACTCAAAAGACCAGGATGTGCTGTCTATACTTTTGTCGAGTCAGCTGCTCCCTGAGAAACAACGACATTTGAGTATTATCAGAAGCGCTGCATTCAGGCACTGGGGCTGCCCAAATTTCGCGTCGAACGAGTTGCGTGGTGCGCGAAGGGCAGACCCTCGTGACCGCGTTACGTGACGTAAGCAGCAACTTTTTTCTGCCGGTCCAACACGTCTCTCCCGGAACATCCACGCGATGTACTAGCCAGCAGAACGCACCGTTGTATCAAGACCATGCGCACGGATGGCGTCCAGGCTTCAGCCGACGCCGATGACCCATCCATAATGTCCATCCGTGCTACGGTCAAGGAAGTTGTAATTGGTAGCGTGAGTAACCGTATCGCTTCTTTTGCTGCTCTAAATCTCCCCAGTTTGCGGGCATAGTATCCGAGGTGCGCTCCGTCGGCATGAAAGATAATTCCACGCTCAACTATCGCTTTTCCAGGTCATTGAGTACCCTGCAGATCTGGCGAAGGTTCGGCTTCAAGCCCAGCTCCTAACACCGCCAACGGATGAAAGCCAACGCTTCAAAGGGCCGGTAGACTGCCTGAAGAAGACGTGGAAGAATGAGGGCTTCCGGGGACTGTATCGAGGACTACCTGCTCCAGTGGCAGGCTCGATGGTCGAGACCGCGGCACTCTTCTTGTCTTACTCCTACTTCCAAAATCTAATCCGAAACTATTCATCTACGCTCTCGCCCCAACTCACAATACCACAGCTGGGCCTCGCCGCCGCCGGCGCAGGGTTTGTAACCAGCTTCATACTGTTCGTGCGACTTAGCTATTCCCGTATATCTGGCTGATTTGGCGCGCAGGACTCCAATTGAGCTCGTCAAGTGCAAAATGCAGGTCCAGCTGATGAACACGACTACGAGCGCGCGCGTGCCCCCAATACATGCCGTGCCGAAATCGGTGGCTGCGCTTGTGCGCACGCCGTCTACTACCGTACTGGCTTCTACCCACATTCTCGGATTCCCCTCATCCTCGGCAAGCCGGCCCCCAGGTCTCATAGCAATTGCCCGCTCCACCATCGCTTTACACGGGGTTCGCGGTCTGTGGCTTGGCCATACAGGGACCATCCTCCGGGAAACCGGTGGCACTGCGTCGTGGTTCGCCGTCAAAGAGTGGGTCGCAAGCGCGCTTCTCGAGCGTCGCCTTGGACCAAACAGGTCCGTTGCACCGAATACCAACCTGTTGCCCTGGGAATCCGGCGTGGCCGGTGCGGTCTCCGGCGCTGCATGTGTTTTGGCACTGTATCCCGCCGACACCGTCAAGAGTGCGATGCAGACAGAGGAGGAGCTGCTGTCGCATCGACAGCGTCCTGCGAGGACTAGCGAGCCTAAGCTGGCACCTGCCTCGTTTTACCGCACGTTCAGGAAGATGTACACCGTGCATGGCGTGCGGGGGTTGTATGCAGGGTGTGGGATGACTGTATTGCGGGCCGTGCCTAGCAGTGGGATTGTTTTCGTCGTTTACGACGGGCTTTCGGCGTGGATTGGATAGATCGTTACTGTACATTATTAATCGAAGTAATCAGAGTAGTCACTGGTAGGCATTTTAGAGTTTAGACCCAAATACCACAGCTCACATGAGTGTAGAGACCGAGAGAGACCTTGAGGCTAACTTGAGCCGCGAAAAAAACTTCCTGACATGTGATCGTGATCCTCTATTTCCACTTCCAGTACTCCCTCACTGGCAGTCGCTTTTCAACGCGAACCCAACCACCGTGCCAGCACTTTTTCAGGGTGCGTTTTAACCGCTCCCGCCCTTGCTATTTGCATACTCACTCTGGAGCTCAGATGTCCGCATCTCCAGTCTCGGAATCTGATTCCGTTCCAGGACCAGTTGATATGGATATCACTCCTGGCTCCCGGCGCCAGAGGCTCTTGACCACGAATGAGGTACCAGACCCATCCGATGTGACCTCAATCCAGTCGGACATGGTAAAATCCGCCCCACGCCTGGCTTTCCTTGACCACGAAATACCCCGACTCGTACAATTGATCATGTCGAAAAGCGGGTCGTATTCAACCTTTAATTTGGCCTTGCAAATCCTTGATCCCGAATCGTCGTTACATAGGGATCAGATGGTAAAGTGTGGGGAGGAGCGCACACTGCTATTGGACTACCGTGCGAAGACCAAGGCGATCCTTTCTCCACTCAGGCGGATGCCACCCGAGGTCCTTGGCGAGATATTTTTGCTAACCCTGCCGTCGCGAATCCAGGAGGCGTCTCTGTCCAGTGTTATTCACTGCAGTCCCTGGGTGCTGACACATGTGTCCAGCCGCTGGCGGGAAGTTGCCATCTCGAACCCTTCTCTGTGGTCGCGGGTTGCCATCGATTACTACAAAAAACCCAGATATTCTATCCCCATGATCGAGACCCAGATCCAACGCGCCCACATGCTCAGGATTTATTTCTATGGATCCACGGGCTTCGACGCTAAGCATCAACTTCAGATGCTCCGGTCTCTAGCGGAGCGCTCTGCGCACTGGGAGGAGCTCAATATCGGTGTAACGAAAAAGATGTTACCTGTATTGGCCAAGCTTCGCGGCCGTCTCCCAGCGTTGCGCAGGGTATGGATTCAGTGGGAGGAAAATTCGGCACGACGAGAGCCTATGGACTGTTTCCAATCCGCCCCTTCTCTGCGCGACATCACAATTTTCAACGACAGTCCCAGCCAAGTTGGGATTCTTCTCCCAGCGCCGCAGTTGACCAGGTACGATGCCGACGGCCCATGGGAGATGCATCGGGCCCTTCTGCCATCGGCCCAAAATCTCGTCGAGGTCCGCATCGAGACCGACTCCACCTTCCCGGCTTCCGGCAAAATCATCGAGTTGGTGCACCTCCAGCGGTTGTTTGTGTCAAGGATACACATCCTGGACTACCTCCAGGCCCCCGCTTTGGAAGAATTCGCCTGTAATATCGGAGAAAATTACGCATACGATGATGGCAGGAACCTTAAGCTGCTACCTCATCTTGATCCCTTCGTCCTCCGCTCGGCGTGTACCCTCCGCAGGCTTGGCCTTAGATTCCTCCATAACTATGCCCGTGAGCTTGCCCCGATACTCGAAAAGTATCCGTCCATTGTATCCCTCGCCATTCTAACTCCCAAACCCGGTGCCCTCATATCCCGCTTGACTATACCCAAATCATTCCCCTTGACTACACCCAAAGCCACTGCCAAAGAGGCGATAAGCCCACAGTTATCCGAGATCTCTATAGGGACACCGACTCCCATTAAATGGGTCGGCTATATAGCGATGCTGGAATCCCGGTGGAAAGTAAAGGGTTGCGCTCTACGATCTTCCACTGCGGCGTCCGATCCCAATCCGACACTCGCTGGCGCAGAAATTGCCAGGCTTGATGCCCTCCGCAAAGACGGATTGGATATTTCGCTGCTGAAGGGAGACGATGCTGGGGACGCCATGCGTGCTTGGATGTACATTCCAAAGTGGGTCTAAAGATCAGATGCCTAATCTTCTACATATATGTCTGTCGCCCTTCGTTGTACCGACTGATATGAATTTTGCTTGTTCTCTTTACTATTTGCACATGTACTTTCGACTCAACGACTCGGAGAGAAATTCACATGAAATCTTTTGCCATTCCGAGTGCTTATGTAATCACACCTTTGAGGTTTTTCGACTGCGTCAAGACCGCATCCACCTTGCCTGCACTCAGATGGGTGACCCAAAAGATACCCCCAATGACCCTCTTCCCATCCGGAAACTTCAAGAATCACTGATTAATCGCATAGCAGCTGGCGAAGTCCGTTGGCTCCAATACATTCTTGCGACAAACCTGACTTCTACAGATTATACACCGACCCGCGTCTGCCCTGAAGGAGCTTCTGGAGAATTGCCTCGACGCGGGGGCGACATCGATACGCGTCACGGTCAAGGATGGGGGCATGAAGCTGTTGCAGATCCAGGACAACGGGTGTGGCATTCGTGTCTGTCCCATCTCGTGTCTATCCCTGTCTGTCATTGAACTCTGGGCCGCAGAGGGCAGATCTCCCCATACTGGCGGAGCGATTCACGACATCCAAACTGTCCACCTTTTCGGATCTGTCGCGTATCACGACATATGGATTTCGTGAGTGTGGACGCGTCTCGCCCGTTCCGACTTATCTGGCATCGCAGGTGGAGAGGCTCTCGCATCAATCTCACATGTTGCGCACCTCTCAGTGGTAACCAAAACCAAGACAGAGACGTGTGCTTGGAAGTCAGCGCGCCTGCACTTGACATGTCGTCCGGGGCTGACTGAGGGGCGTCTGTTTTCAGGGCGAATTATCTGGAAGGAGCACTCGTTGAACCCAAGCCCGGACAGACAGCGGAACCGAAGCCTTGCGCGGGCAACGATGGCACAACGATCATTGTAAATTCCGTCTTCCTCACCGTGACGCGTCGTTCAAGCAGCTAAAGATAGAGGATCTCTTCTACAACACACCTACGCGTCTCTCAGCACTGCGCAGCGCGTCCGAGGAATACTCGCGGATTCTAGACGTTATAACCAAGTACGCTGTCCACAACCCCAAAGTTGCTTTCGTTTGCAAAAAGGCATGTTCTTGTGCTTGGTTGCCGTATTCAAGCTAATAGCGATCCAGGCTGGCTCCCCTTCCCCCGACCTGTCCACGCCTTCTTCGTCAGAGACAGCTCAGGCAATCCGGCTGCTATACGGTCACTCAATAGCGAAGGATTTGTTGCATTCCACGTTCACATCCAAGAACAAACCTCAAGATGAGGACATGGAAGAAGAATCCGAGGTCGAGGATCGCGAATCGTGGACAGCGGAAGCCCATTTCACCAATGCCAACTATCAGTCGAAGAAGATGATTTTCCTCCTATTTATAAACCGTTCGTCTTCTTGGCCGGTATAGCTTGCTTGCACCAACTTCTATCCAGATCGGTTGGTTGAATCATCTCGCATGAAGCGTGCGTTGGAAGCCGTGTACAGCGGCGTGCTGCCCAAGGGTGCATTGCCGTTCATATATCTGAGGTGATTTATTGTCTGCCATTTCCAGAATCATAACTGACTCGTATTAGCCTGCAGATCAACCCTCGCGATGTCGACGTCAACGTCCATCCGACAAAGAAGGAGGTTCATTTCTTGAACGAGGATGGCATCACGGACCAAATTTCGGACACGCTCCAGCAAGCTCTGGCCTCTCAAAGCCATTCCAGGGCTTTCGAATATCAAGTATTCCTCCCCTTGCCATCATATACCACTCGTTCACGTCTCGTAGACACTCTTAACAGGCGGAATTGCAGAACCCGAGCAGTCGACGTCGAAGAAACGAAAGGGAAAGGAGCGGGCAAGAGACGAGGACCAGGACCAGGACACGGCGGCTGCGCCTGCTCGTGAGTTGTTTCAGTCTCTTAGAGTCCTCTCACACGCGTTTAGCGCCAAAGAAAACTGCATCCCAGTACAAAGTCCGAACCTCCCTCCAAGATCGCACCCTCGAGTCTATGTTTCCTATCGTCAATCCGACCCACATCGAAACGTCGTCGTCTAACAAAGGGAAACCCGCCGAAACATTCAAGTCGCGCGAAATAAAGGAGTCGGAATGCTACTTGACCTCCGTGAAGACGTTGCGGCAGAACGCAATCAAGGGGAAGCATAAACGTACTCTCATTCCTGCTCTGAGACGTTATACTCACTCGGCCCGCTAGAACTCTCCGAAATCCTCGAAAAGCACACGTTCGTCGGGATCGTCGACCTCAACAAGTGTCTTTCGCTGATACAGCATTCCACCAAGCTGTATCTCGTCAATCATGGCGCCCTCGCGTACGTCGCAATACTCATCTGCGTCAACGCGTAGTCTCATGCTCAGCCATCCAGAGAGGAGCTTTTCTACCAGCTGGGGCTTCGGCAGTTTGGCGATTTTAGTCGTCTGAAGCTGCAACCTCCGCCGCCGCTTCGGACATTGATCGAGATCGCCGTCGAGCTCGAAGAAACGACAGCGGAAAGCGGGCTCACGAAACCGCTGATTGTAGATGTAGGTGCATGCTCATTGCAGCGACCTTAGCTAAGCTCTCGCCAGCGCATCGTGGACACGCTCATGGCCCGACGTGACATGCTCGCCGAATACTTCTCCTTCAATATCACGCCGACAGGCCTCATCGAGAGCCTCCCGCTGCTCCTGCGCGACTACACGCCCAACCTCGACAAGCTCCCGAGTCTCCTCATGCGCCTCGGGCCGCAGGTGCGCTCCTTCGCTCTCCATAGACACGAGATCTAGACATGCCCAGGTCGATTGGAACTCTGAGATGGAGTGCTTCGAAACCTTCCTGCGCGAGCTAGCCTACTTCTACGTGCCCGGGCCGCTTTGCTCCACGGCGGATCCCGAGACGGAGGACGACCGGCAGGCGCAGGACAAGGCGGAGCGGTGGCAGATCCAGCACGTCGTGTTTCCGTCCCTGCGACGGTACGTGGCGGCGCCAAAGTCGCTTTTGGATCGGGACGTCGTGCAGATTGCTAGTTTACCGGACTTGTACAAGGTGTTTGAGAGGTGTTGAACAATGTGTACCAACTTTGCTCAGTCCCCGTCGGTACATTCAGAGCAGCGGCAGTATAAAAAATGGATAGAAATGTGGAGAATGCAATGGATTTTGGTCTCGTCACTCGTCGTTTCCCCCTGGCTGTACCGAATCTGTGCAGTATCAGACAAGACCTAGATTTTGTAAGATTAGTACATATATGCAGTGATGGACGACTATGACTGACTCTTAATGTTCTCGTAGGAGGGAGGTAGTGCTGCCGTTGCCGAAGTCGGTGGGGCCAGGTGTCCTCCTGTTGCTGCCGGTGTCGATGTCGATCTCGCCGGGTTTCCTCTCACTAGGACAATCACCGCGCCACAGACGCGTTCCCAAACCGCCGTCAAGACCACGGTTGAAACAGGTTTTAAGCGCGCCATTACCCACTCTAAGACCTCCTCTCTGCCGACTCGGACCTGCTCTGGCGCATAACGCAGTTGGAGGTGGTGGCACCCAAAACTCACGACACGGAGGAGGAAGAGAGCCGCGATCAATTTGCAGCACACGACGACAAACGGGTGAGAAAGCAGGGGGAGTGTCTCGGACAGCCAAGGGAGGAGGGTGCGATCTACCATGGTTGGGTGAATGCTGCAAGCAGGGAAACTAGGACTCACTAGCTTTGGCCCACAGTGTTATGGCGAGGGTGGATGCTTCACAGATACGGTCCGGGGTAAGGTCGAAACATATAGTAACGGCGGCGAGGAAAAAATGGCTGCCGAGGATAGCGACAAACACGAAATCCTGGTCCAGTAGTTGTTCAGGGAAGTGTAGGAGTAGGGTGCAAGGGGCGAGAAGGCAAAGTGTTGTAAAATAATGAATACACGCCAACTTGAACAAGATGAATCTTGGGGTAGACATGATAGGCGGGACTAAAAGAGGACGAAACTCGAGGGAACTTAGGGGTTTTACTCTTATAGGCCATCAAAGTGCTTTTTGGCGGACGATCACATTTTCGTCAGCTTTTTTGCGTAAGCACCTATTCTCTCCGGTTCGTTACCATCCGAGCCTATCCGAGCTGTGTACCGATGATTGCCGCAGCTGCACTCGTGCTGAGTCGCTTCTTTAAAAACGAGAACTAAGCAACTACTTCAGTGCCAACCCATCATCCATGCATCTAAATTACGCGAGGATTTTGAACCATTAGAAATCAAGGTAGAGGAGTTTGAAGACGAGTGTAATTTCCCGCCATTACTTGGTAATATCAATATATATCATGACCTTGAACTCAGTGCACGAGGCATTTTGGTGAAATTTGCAAGGTTTGATGTATACATCTGCGCAAAATTCCAACCAGCTTGAAAGACCCCAGTTAATTGGTAGCGGGCTGTGCCGCTTGTCGGCCTTACCCGCTTTATTACTTAATCGGCACCATCGGCACGCGAATTTTGCGCGGCAGAAATCTGCAATGCGCTTGCCAAACGAAGCACACCGGGGCGACATTATATTCATCCGACGGAATAGCGCCGACGGCGCGATTTACAAGAATGGCCTTATGTATCGTCTTCCCAATCTTCCGGAACATTAACAGGAGTTTGCGGGGCCGCCGGAAGGGCGGGCGCAGCCGGTGTGGAGTTCGCGGGACTGGCAGCAAGGGTTCGGATGGTCGTTGGTTGCGCAGGAACATTCGAGGCGGCAGGCACGGAGTTGGTCGGGCCCCATGCACGGGGAGCACTCGCGGTCATAGGTGTCGGTTTGGCCGCGCGCCAGGTCGGCGCGGCGCTGGGGCCCGCAGTCGCGCCAGTGCGCAGGTCGGCCAGTTTCCCGAGGCTCGGTGGGGGGCGGGAGGTAGCGAGCGCAGCAGACAGGAGGGGCGACGGAACCCGCGTATCGAAGCGGCGGAGGAGTTGGACGCTGGTAATAGCTGGATCAGTCATATGAAATTGTAGCAAAGAACTATACGAACCTCCGATGTGGTTCCTGGTCTACCATTTGCGTGTCCATTCTGTATACCGAAGCGACGTCGTGGACGAACTGTCTGCGGTCGGGCGGCATATGCGGTAGCACCTGCATCTTCTTCTCGTTCATCACAAAGCTGTAAAAAGTAAGAAATAACCGTCAAAATAAACCCAGGGATAACGAACGGAACACGCACTCGGCAAACGCCTTCTCCACGACGGGCACGAATTTCGCATTGGCGCGGGCAAAGGCGAGCACCTCCTCAGGCCACGTTACTGCGCCCCCACGGTCCCGGCTTTCTTGGGTGATGCCCAGCGCGTCCGCAAGGCGCGCGTTCCGCTTTGCGATCAAACACTCGTTGGTGCACTTCGGCTGCTGGCTCTCGCGGCCCGCGGGACTCGCGACGCTCTTCCCGCACTGCACCGGCTGGCGAATGCGGCCGCATGCGCATACGACGGTGATGACGGCGGTGCACGGCGTCGCCTCGTCGCAAGTGGACGGCGCGTGGCATGGCTGTGTGCAAGGATGATGCAGCGGCAAACTATCACCATAAAATCAATAAACCGTTATCGAATGAGAGAAACATATTGAACGCACCACAACTTCCTCGGTTTCCCGCACGCCAACTGACACGGCCCACAACCTTCCTCGGCTGTATGGCAAAGTCGCTCGCAGTGGTGATAGCCGCACGCGAGGAGCCGACCGCACACGCTCCCGCACGCGACGCGCTCTTGGGCACAGCGCACGTTCCCCATGTCCTTCTTTCCGCACATGCACTTCTTCGTCGTCAAGAACGGGCACGGCGGGCATCCCACGTCGTCGGCGTGGCACATGTGCTGCGTCCGAGGGTGTCCGCAGGAGGGCGCCGGCCGCGGGCATTGGTACGTGCATTGGATGCGCGTCCCGCATTGAATGGGCGGTTCAAGGACCGTCATGCCGCAGGGACAGATCAACTAAAATTATGTTAGTTGCATGAAAGTAGAGGAAGCGGAATCAGCAGCGGCTCACCTCTTCGAAACTACTCCTCAAGCACGGCCCACACGGTCCTTTGTGATCCCGCCCTTCGCATCTATGTTCCCCGCAACTCAGCATCTTCCCGCAGACGAGATCGCACTCGTGCAGCCCACCCAACTCTTCCCCGACCCCCACGGCCTCCGTCTCAGCGGCCCGCTTCTTCCCTTTCCCCTTCTGCTGCAGGGCGGCGACGCTCGCAAGCGGGCAGCACACCCGCGGACACCGATGGCGGCCGCACGCCCGCAGCGCCGCACACGGCTTCTCGCAAAGCACCTCCATGTCGCCACCCTCGCCCGCCGCCGCGGCGCAGGACATGCTCTTGGTGCTCCCGCCGCACCGGCACGGCCGCACGACGCGCTCTGCGCACGGCGGGCACGCGCCCTCGTGGCAGCGCGCCGCGCACGCGTGGCCGCACGCCAAAATGGTGCCACACGACGACGTGCACGTCGGGATTGGCGCGGCGCAGTCCGCGCGCGCAGGGAACGCGTCGGGGGCGTTCGAGGGCGCGATGGGCCGCCGGCCGCAGGGGCACGTCCGCACCCGCTGCGGCGCGCGGGGGCATTCCGCCGGGGGTCCGCTTGCCGCATGGCACGGCTGGGAGCAGCGATGCGCCCCGCAGGCGAAGAGCCTGTCGCAGGTCCCGGCGCACGCGAAACGCCCTACCCAGGGCTCGGCGGCGCCGTCGCGGGAACACGGGACGGCCGCGCCTTCGCCACAGCCAACCTCGCGCTCCTCCTTCCCGCACCAGCAAGTCGCGAGCTCGCGCACGGCGCAGGGGTCGCACGTGTCGGTGTGGCATTCGCGCGCGCATTTGTGGGCGCCGCAGGCGAGGGTCCGCGCGCATGGGGCGCCGCAGCTCACGTCGGTCTCCCCGCAGCGGAGCGCGAGTACCGCACCTTTAGGGCAGCCGCACTTGACGTCGGTGGTGATGCGGCAAGGGGGGCACGGGCCGGGATGACAGAGCAGAGGGCAGGGGTGCGAGCATGCGGGGCGAGTGCGGGTGCAAGGCGATGCACACGAATGAGGTGTGGAAATTCGCGCGGGGGACGGGTTGGGCGTCGACGAGCAGAAGCAGCGGTAGGACATAGGAACGGCCACGCGCCGCGCTTGGCAGCCGGGGCAGCGCCATTCGCCCCCGCGGTGCGGCTCCCCACGCGCTGTCCAAGCATCTGCCACCTCCTTGACACTCTTGGCTGCCCAGGAGCGGATGCATTTGAGATGAAAGGTAGTCCAGCAGTACTGCTGCGTTTCGAGAACCGGGATGGACGGCGAACAGGACCATGTCGGCTGCGCGGGATGCACAGCTGAGAAGCAGATTGGGCAGTCGGGGTACGGCGGTGTGCCCAATGCTGCAGTGAGGATTGAGGTCAGATCGTCGGCGATAGGCGTTGGTTTGGGTTTGGGCCTGCTATACTTTGGCGCCGAGGAAGCTGTGTCGCCGGAAGTGAGGCCAGTGTTGAATTTGGCGCCACGACCGCGCCTCGGAGCAGACGGTTCTGCACCATGGTTTCGCCAGTTCTGATTGTCTCGAGCCGAATTATCTCGAGCTGAATCCGCATTCAGGTCGGTATTGGAATCCGGAGCCTGAGGACGGCCATTCCTCGGGGGACGCTTCCCTCTGTCACCTCGGGGGCGAGGTTGGCTTGGCGGCGCGTTAGCATCTTGCGTGCGCTGATTATTGCGTCGGTTGTTGTTCCGACCGGGTTTTGGCTCTGGAGCGGGACCCTCTGTAGCCCTGGGTCTGGCCGGATTGTCGGGGCCTTCCATGCAGGGGCTACTGCCACTTGTTGTTGTTACCAGAGCCAACTTTATGCCACATTAGTTCCGATTTCACCCGATAAAACGGTTGAAATTGCTCACAGGTGGTGAGCTTCTCGTGCTTGTCGGGTTCAGCGACTTGGAAGAGAGATACAGGCGGCTTCAGTCGTTCTAAAACGTTAGCAAGACGAAATCGACTGATAACGCCGAATAACTGACCTGGACTTCTGTGGCCGCCGGGGGAAGGAGTAGAACGGGTTCCTGGAGATCGATACCAGTACTCGAAGAGATTCGAGGGCGTTCGGGAGGGAAACGGAAAATGGACGCTGAGGTTCGAGTTCAAGTCAAATTTATAGTCGCTTGGTAAGCCAGCCTCGGCCATGATGATCTGCGGTGATACATCATTTACTCTTGATTGACTCGACTGAGTCGACTCGTTGACTCGTTCGGCTCACGGCTACCGTCGAGCAGTGCTAGTGAATCATTGTCCCAGCCGAACGATATCGTCGACCTTCAGCAAGCAAGAAACTCAGATCCGGAACCATAAACATTGGCTTCCATGAAGAAAAAAAAAACTCAGGCAAACGCACTGCTGTATACAGCATCTCTGGCGGACCAGATGTATGCTATCCGACTTCCGAACACCCTACACTACTTTGCTGCCAAAAAGCCATTATCTAGCCTCTGCAGACTTGGAAAGGAAAACTTTATCACTGAAGGTATAAGGACAGCAGCCTCCACTAGACCTCTGAGGATACGCCGCTGCCCCCTTGGTCCCCGCAACACGATGTACCGCTGCGTTGGCCAACAATATTTGCACCACCTCCGACGGATTGCTCGTGTTCTTCGAGTCAACGCCGAGGGAGCCATGTGACCTTATTTCCGCCTTCCAAATTTAAACGGATTCAGAGCGTTGTAACGAATCAACTCATGCATTCAAGTTCAAATCTAGTGCCTCCGATTTCTCACCAGAGCAGAGTCTTCGCTCAGGTTAGCACCTTCATAAGCATCCGTGTTCATTTCCATCGTGACCATCCTCTTCTCACCCTCGCCGTCCGGGACGCTGAAATGGTAGAGCACTTGCCGGACGAGGCAGACTTGGTACGCAATGGACGAACCCCCCGAATGTCCTGGTCGATGTTCGCTCGGGAGGTAGTCCGCAACGTTAGCAGCGCATCGCTGAGGCCTGCTCCGGAAATTGGTTGCCCGTTTACTTAGCCTACCGACATCGGATCGATCTGTGGAATTTTCAGTCCGGGTCAAGCGACATCGTGACTCGATGACCGTTGTTCAAACGTTCAAGACTTGTATCCTAAGCATTCCGTTAAGAACGGTTCCGTTATTAGGAGAATGCTGTTCCCCTAGTCAAGCAGCGCACAGCCACTCGCCTCGAAACAACCCTGACTCGTGTTTGTTTTTCAAGCGAGTCTTCGGGACCGCCACGGGTCGGTCCATGGTGCCTTTATATTCGAGGCGCGAAGATGCCTCACCCCCACCTCCTCGAACTCGCCTGCAATGGATCCCTCGAAACCCATGATATAGCCTCCGGCCCACCTGTCGCTCCCTACGCGCCGAACCCCTGGAAAATACGGTAATTCTTAGACAGTCGCGCTCTGAATGATTGCACTGGATCACGATAACTCCCAAACGTGTGCACTACCAGACCGAGTGGGTTGAGCTCCCAGACGTCGGGTCTGTCCGGGAAAAAATCGGCGCCGCGCCAGTGCGGGCGCACTGGGATGGCAGCGATTTCCCCACCTTGCCCGTCATCAAGGACCAGTCCACCGGCCAAGTCGTCGGAGACTCATTCGAAATTGCGCTTTATCTCGACAAGACGTACCCCAACACTCCTCCACTCTTCCCTCCCTCGACCACGGCCCTTCAGGCGGCCTACAACATTAAGGTGGACGCCATCTTCAACCCCTACGTCATCCTTCTCGTCCACGGCATTCCTTTCAACCCAGAGACCGCGGAGGAGTCCAAGGCCACATTTTGTTGGCGGGCCGCGACGGAGAGATGGGAAGACCTCACGGTTCAGGGTGAAGAACGGGCGAAAAAGCTCGAGGCGTTCGAAGCAGCGCTCGGAGAGCTGGCAAAATTGTACGCCCGTTCCGACGGTCCATTCTTGGATGGCGAAAATCCGATGTACGCGGACTTTATCGTCGGAGGTTGGTTGATGTTCGCGAGTAAAACGCTACCAGCGAAGAAGTGGGAGGACCTTCAGACGTGGCATGATGGTTTGTGGGGGAAGCTTCATCGAACACTGGGAAAATATGCCGAAGTCAAGTAGGCCTGTAGGCAGTACTAGTACTCTACGCATCTACTTCCAACCATCGACTATCTACCGCACGAGAGCCGGCAGGCAAGGTCGAACGATCCCGCCTCCCGCCAACACTACACCCACGACTACTGCATCAAAACATCAAAAACGCGCACACCGAGATCGCTCCCCGACATGGTCCAAGGTTCACATCCACACATACACCTCGTTGAACCACGCCCCCCGATTATGTAGATACTAGACGACGCCTCACCTGCCCGCTTCACCCCTCCTCCCGTGTTCGTCTGCTCATTTCAGTTTAACGCCCTCTTACGAACTGAATGGTGGGCAAAAGAGCGCGGATTTGTTGGATTTGGCTCGGATAGTCAGAGGTTCAATTTCCGCTTCAGGACGACGATCTTGATGTGATCAGATTTATTTTGATGACATCATTCGAAATAGGGGCGCAGGATACTATTCCGCATGCGAGTCCGAGTCCACAGTCCGAACGGAGTCACAACCCAAAAGCCGTGCCAAAATTCCACTACATCACGGAGGATCCAGGTCTTCCCGGAGTGGAGCTGAAATGATCACAATATTAATGGCGCGATCGAACGAAACCCTTATAATGGACAGATCATACAATTCCTTAATTGCTTCATGTATATGTCCGCACTCTCCTTTGTGTTCATGCTGCTGATGTATCGTGCGTAGACGGCACCGAGACCGAAGTCGCGAAGCTCCGCCTTTGGCCGATACTGAGTGGAAAGTTGAAATACGTCCACGATCCAAACGCTCAACCTGACCGTCATCGTCGACAACTCTGCCTTGGAGGTGTATGCTGATGACGTCGCAGTAATTACGACGAGAGTCTATCCTTGGCTTTCGCCGTCCAGCGGTGCGGGCTTCTTCGTCCTCCCTCCCTCCAACGGAACAGGCAGCGGCAGGGTTAGCTATGACCAGGTTTGAGCTTTGGGATGGGTTGATCAATGCGTGGCCTGAGAGACCACTGGATTCCAGTAAGCCATTGGTTAATGATGGGCCGCTTCCAGAGATATGGGGAGGCCTGTGGACGGGAGTTTAGTCGGACGTGTTTGAATGATTTACTATCTTCTTTGTACATAGTTTATTTCTTGTTTAGTTCACCGAACAGTTTTCTCGCAGTGTTCTCAGGCGCATTTCTGCATTTTTCACTTATGTTTCTCAGTCTATACATTCCGTAAAAGCAAAGCAACGAATTTTCAATGTACATCACGAGGAAAAACTGAGCAATATGCCAAACCGGGAAGATTCTGGCCACTCCGAGCCCAAAACAAACCCTTTGAAGGCGGATAAAATCGTTGGCGGCCTTGAAATTTCACGACTTATATTCTCGCTGTTATGCGTGATTTTTCATGCCTCAATTTGGTGTACTGGATGCATTACTTAGATGTAGATACAATGTTACTTGTAATGTTTCTTGTCCGGAAATAGCGCAAAGGAATGGTCAAGAGCTTACCAACCATAAGAACGTCTTAGACGGGGTCCAGCGCACTGGATGAGAAGGAAGCCATTGAACGGGTACAGTACTCTGCATTCAAATTTACAAACAGCTCCAGGCTCTAGTCTCTTATAAATAGACGGTACAACAATATTCGCTCATACTTCGCGATGTTATATCCAGGCTCCTTCTGTGCAAGAATTTATTTGGAATTCTGCATGCCAAGCGATTTCTGTAAAGGCATTCTGGACGAAAATGCTCGCTAGAGCAAGTTATTCATGATTCTACGACAACAACGGAGTTTGATTTTCTATATCCCGATGGACGGCCCTATCTCCGGGATTTTCTCCGCGCCGTTCCCTTTACAAGAGGCGGGAGTATTTATTTATTATAAAGCTCCAGTCACACCTAGAACCGGAGCTTGAAAATCTTCAGCGCGAAGCGCAACATTCCGAATGTGATTAGAGAGATGTCGGCAGGTTGTCGGCAGGCATCATTTATGATCGGAGTTCTAACACTTCACTATACAGATTTGTCCTGAATGACAGAGAATCCCGCAATTTGGAATTCCCCGCTGCTCCCCGCCCCCATACTAGCACATGCTTGATATCCGAGGCCAGCGCACACTCCGAGGCCAGCGCACACTCCGAGGCCAGCGCACACTCCGAGGCAAGCGCACACTCTCGCACACTCTCCTGCTCTTGACTACTCTCAACACAGTAAGCAGCCTCATCTCACCCGTCTATAAATTCTCACCTCCTCCAGGTCTTCCGCCAGGACTATGATCCAGTTTATAATTTCCCCAGCGCTTCTAGCACTCGTGGCTCTCGGCTGCGCAACAGGGATTGTACTCCTACGTCGTAGGGCCAATATTTCAACCAGATTACTTCCACCAGGGCCACCTGGTCACTGGCTTCTGGGGACTACTATCCCGAAGCAATAGTGAATCGACCTTCACCCTCTACGAGGCTCATGCACTCATCTTGCAACCATGATTATAGCGCCCACAGGAAATTCGAGGAATGGATTCAAGAATACGGACCAGTCATCTCGTTTCGCAGCGGTCGTGAACTCACCGTTGTCATCGGGCGATACGATGCAAGTAAATATTTCCCTTGCACTGTACTTACGTTGAAAAATGGATTTCGCAGGCCGCCGTCGAAATAATGGAGAAGGAAGGGGCCTACCTTGCTGATCGACCACCTTCCATCGCTGCAGGAGACACGCTCTCAGGCGGAATGCGGACGTTGCTTATACAGAATGGCGAGCGGTTAAGGAAACTTCGCAAGTTGCGTTTGTTCCAAATTTAATGTGTTGAAACTCACCTTAAGATTCAGGGCCTTACATGCTCAGCTTCGGCCAATTGTCGCCGCGGAATATGAGCCTATCCAGCAAACCAATGCCCAGTATCACGTCTTGGATTTACTCAAAAATCCGGACAACCATATGGCCCATGCGCAAGGGTATTAGGCTCGGCATCCTGTAGCACACACAAAAGCTAACCTTAAAGTTACTGCTAGATATGCCGCAAGCGTAATTCTGTCCTTGACCTATGGGAAACCAGGGCGCACGCTATCGAACGATCCCATTGTACAAGAAATCAACGGATCCCAGGCACGACTCGGCGCAGCGCTTATTCCCGGTGCCTACATGGTGGATGCGTATCCTGTTTTACGATACGTTCCAGGATATCTATCGGAGCTTCGAAAGCAGCATCAGATGGAACTCATGCTATTCAAGGCTCAACTCGAGGGTGTGCGGGCTCAATTGGTGCGAATAAAAGCTGATCAGCTCAGCCTCAGCATTCATTTATGAAACCGTGAATAGGCTGCGAACCAGGACACGAAGCCGTGTTTTGCAAAGATGATCATCGAGCGCCAAAAGGAATACGGGCTGTCCGACAACGAAACAGCGTATTTAGCCGGATCTATGTTCGGTGCGGGCGCGGACACGGTAAGTTTAGTTCCAGGGTTTAAATTTTGATTCCAGCGTTGATGCTAGTTTAGAGTGCCTCTGCGATATCGATCGTGATAATGGCGGCTGCGGTGTTCCCAGAGACACAAATCAAGGTCCAAGAACAGCTGGATAACGTAGTGGGGTCTGGTAAACGTAAGTGCTTCATCCAGTTATCTTTCGGTGCTTGAACCAGGATCAGTTCCAACATTCCAAGACGAATCAGAGCTAGTCCAGGTAACAGCATTCTACTTGGAATCGTTTCGCTGGTGAGAAGACATCGCATTACCTCTTAATCGTCTTATTCTCCGAAGGCGACCAGTTAGCGCAGGAGGTATTCGGGTATTTCTTGTATCCTTCTGGTACTGATTATCGCGTTCAGGTTTCGCCCATCGGGCGACTAAAGACATTATATGGGTAAGTTTAGAATGAGCGGGAGAATAATAGCCATAACGTCCTCTAGAGCGGGCATCTCATACCTAAAGGGGCCGCGGTATACGGAAATCATTGGTCAGTCTTCCTTTCCAAAGCATTTCGTTGCAAAAAATCTAATCTATCGGGCCAACGCCAGGTCCATCGCACGCGACCCGGTAGTCTTTCCAGACCCAGAGCGTTTCAATCCTCAGCGCTGGGTAACAGATGACGGAACCGCGATCCGCGAGGACCTGAAAGCATTCGGGTTTGGTTTCGGGAGACGGGTTAGTGGTGAATGCTGTTCGACCGTTTGTGGTTGACCGTTCCATCGGTTTAGGTTTGCCCTGGCTCGCATGTTGCCAATAAGTGCGCTTGCTACCCGCTTCCGTTGCTGGCTGCTGACACGACGATGTAGATCGTTGTATATCAACACCGCCTTGCTTTTGTGGGCGTTCCGAATTTCGCAGGACAGCAAGAAGCCGATCGACACGTTGGCGTTCACAAATACTGTCAATATCCATCCGCTGCCGTTTTCTGTATGCTTCGAACCGCGGCGGGCCATCGAGGAAATGAAACAGCTGTTGAGGGAGGTGTGAAGTTTGACAGCACGTATATGTTCAAATCTATCCCATGAGTTTTTTTTGTCGAAGCTAGCAATGACCATTGTAGTCCAGCGATATTTACATCGGTCCTATATAACGAACACATTGAGCTCCGATGGGCGGAAGCAAGGAAGCCACTTACTTCACACAAGTAATCAAGCATCTACTAATTCCCAGCTTTCCTCCGTCGTCAAGAGGTTGATCCGTGCAAGCTTTCGAAGTTCTTCTGTACTTCCCGGTGAATTCTCCAACTCCGCAATTCTCTTGGCCTTCGTCTCCTCCCATCCAGTGGAATTCTTCAGTCGCCTATTCTCAATTCGAGCATCTTCAATCAACGCAGCTTCCTATTGCTGTGTCAGACAGTAGCTGAACATCTCGCCGCGTTCTAGGAGCTTGGAGACGTTCGCCCATCCACGAGCGTCTTTCTGGGGTGGTGCACGGAAGGTTCCCCCGACAGGGACACTTGCTTCCCCGCACCCGGGAAAATGGACGCTGAGGTTCGAGTGCAAGTCAAATTTATAGTCGCTTGGTAAGCTAGGCATAATCTGCGATGATGCATCATTTACTCTTGATTGACTCGACCGAGACTTGAGTCGACTCGTTGACTCATTCGGCTCATAGCTACCGTCGAGCAGTGCTAGTGAATCATTATCCCAGCAGTACTAGTACTCTACGCATCTACTTCCAACCATCAACTATCTACCGCACGAGAGCCGGCAACCACGGTCGGACGATTCCGACTCCCGCCAACACTACACCCACGACTACTGCATCGACAACGCGCACACCGAGATCGCTCCCCGACAAGGTCCAAGGTCCACATCCACACATACACGTCGTTGAACCACGCCCCCCGATTATGTAGACGACGCCTCACCTGCCCGCTTCACCCCTCCTCCCGTGTTCGTCTGCTCATTTCAGTTGAAAGCGCGGATTTGTTGGATTTGGCTCGGATTGGTTCCGCTCAGACGTTCAATTTCCGCTTCAGGACGACGAGCTTTGATGTGATCAAATTCATTTTGATCACATCATTCGAAATAGGGGCGCAGAATGCTATTCCGCATGCGAGTCCAAGTCCACAGTCCGGACGGAGTAGCACCTCGCAGCCGAAATCCGTGCAAAAATTCCACCACATCACGGAGGATCCAGGTCTTCCCGGAGGGCGTTGGTGTGGAGCTGAAATAATCACAATGGCACGATGGATCTGTGGGTGCTTACAGGTGATCAGATCAACTGTTGAACAGAGTCCACCGTGACGAGGAAGGATACACAGCTCTCTCTAAATTCAAAACGCTCATCTCAGACTCCACCGAGCAAATCAAAGGTGACATGCCCACCGATCCCCAGAACGCGTAAGGCGCACTCCTTCCGCGCCTGAGTCGGTTTTGAACTCTTTTGAACGTTCCCAGAACTATTCCAAAGGAGGCAGCAGAAGACCATCTCGACCAGGCTTCTCTGTTTTCCGATGTGGGTCCTTCTCATTTCATAAATATGTGAGCTTACTTATAGTAGGGCGTCCCCGCAGAGCCAGACCCTGTTCAATGCCTTCAAGTCGTGTTATCGGCCTGTGGTTTACCATCCAGCCCCCAGGAAGTCACTATCTTGCGTGAAGGAAGAGAAATGGGCCGTCAGGCTGTCTTCAACGTCGCTGGAACGTGGATTGTCCGCATTTTTGAGCTTCACGCCGGCTTCAGACAGCCGGCCGCATTTATCTGGAAAGTTCTGAAAGGGCTGGAGCAGGTTGGTGCTCCATCCGAACGCATTCACTATCACGGCACTATTCAGGACACGGGTTTACACTACACCGTGACGAAGTTCGTTGATGGTATCCCGCTCACCGTTGAGCTATGCAGCCATCCATCCGTACACCAACAACTCGTCGCTCTCTATCGAGCCTTGTGGAATTTCCCTGTGCCGGATACAGTGACCACCGTGGAGGAGTACATGCGTCCTCGACTCGAGCTCCTTCACAATCGACTATCTAGGGTCTCTTCGGCCGTCTCCCAACAACTCGGTGCATTGGCCACTCTCCCTGATTTCCTCGGCTTCAGGATGGTCGTATCGCACTGTGATATCGCCCCGGAGAACATCCTAGGGCGCTTTGAACCATCAGTGGTCATCTCAGCCATTGACTGGGAGTTTTGCGCCTACGTTCCCGAGTTTCGTGTCGGTGCGCAGCTGGGGAGGAGGAGTGGGCGCCACATTTGGGGCGAGAATTTCATCCACGAAATTGGGTACGGTCCATACTCGGATCAAGTTATTTGGACGGAGAGTCTGTGCATGCTGGCGGAGGACTATCCCGCGGAGGAATTCGAAACACTGTTACTCAAGGCTGTCGCAGCTTGGTAGTCTCTGTGGATCTACGTATGTTCGCTCGTTACGTCTGCGACGAAGGTGCTCTCGCCCCCCTACCCCTTTATTTTGCGTAAGGTTGAGCTGACGGAGTGTCGCCAGCCCAGAATGCTATGCTGACTGGATTTGGCGGCAGTCATTTGAAGCTGTACTAACAGTGGATACCGCACGAGTGCAGGAGAAAACACATTCCAAATGTAATTTTCCCGGTGAATCTTCGAGACCCGCGTAAAAATTGCGCGCGGCTCCGCTCATTTGTGGCTGACCTTCAAGTTCAATTTCCGCATGAGGATTGCGAGCGTTGATGTGATCACCTGCATCGGCAACGCACCAAGGAACACCCGCGCCGTCTCGAGCCCGATCCCGCCGCTCGCACCTGCAGCAGCGGTAAATAACGCGTCAGCTTGAAACGGAGAGGGGGAAACCGGTAATGAGGACGTGTACGTCTTGCAGTTCAAGGTCCATGAGAGAAGATGGGGACGCCGACATGGAAAGACCATAGAGCTAATCCAGCTTCTATCCCCGTTTTAGATGCGACGTCGCCTTTCATCTCCTCCCAAGCCCACAAAACAATCGTGTGGTCCTCCGCTCGCTCCCCTCACGCTCAGCTGGCCTGTGTGCAGTGTGCGCCCTCGCCACCATCGATCACGACTACTGATCTTCAGCGATAACAGCTCCTACGTCACCGTGGATGTGAATCTTTCGAAGCGGGAAGTATCCAAATTTGGACAGGGGTTGATGGCGGGCGGAGATCGGACGCGCCGCTGCCAACCAGTGGAATTTGTGAGTCTTTTTCAAAGCCACGCACAATTCCGCTGTCATAAGTCAGCTTTGAACGATAATAACTGACATCTGCTCCCGCTGCACAGCTGTAATTGAACACCCCGCCAAAATACCGTTTAAAAACAGTTTAAGTTAAACAGTTTTTAAACGATTTGTTACCGTTTCCGTTTAGTTTGGGCTAATCCACAAACGAAAACGAAATGGTTGGAGCCTTAGAACTTAACGACCACCACTCTCACGCTGTTGGACGCTTTGAGTCATTGCGCACTGCCAGGCACTGCCTACGCATAAGCGCCCAAGAACTCGAAGCGCACAGCAAACACCGCTCTCTCCCCCACCATGTCCTTCGCCCTCAACGGAACTCAAATCAGCGGGGGCACCTTCAATAATGTTTCAGGAAATATGTCCCAAGTCGTCCACTCGCATTCTGTACTTGTGGGCGCCCCGGCAGGCCAACGATTGATCAATGGCGGCCAAGGTTTACGTGAGTCCCAAGCCTTCAGAACGATTCCGGAAGTCCACTAATATTGTTTTCCTGACTCCAGATTCGATGCAACGTGGTGACTCCTTTGGGGTCGTACGACCTCCAAGGGAAGAGAGACAGAGTCGAATTTCACAGAGGCCTTATGGTGCGCGAGAGCCGATTTCCTCGGGGGAGCGAAGGATTCAAACACGAGCAGATATCCCTAACCGAGGGCTCCGACATGCAATCCAGGATGTAGGACCATCTTCAATGAACCACGACGGGATCCTGTCAGGAGACTCCTATGCGGATCACATGCCCTTGGACAATTATCGAATCATGTCGGGCGGAACCTCATACGATGGCCCCAGCCGCGCAGACGCCGGCCCTAGGGAAAGTATCCCGAATCACATCTTCAACAGTATCGGTGGGGACATGACCCAGGTTAGCTTAACGTCGTATGGTGAATCAGGTGCGTCTCCCTCCCTGCGAATTTCCGGGCATCTTTTAATTGACATAATCATCACAGGCATCGACATACTTTACCGCTCCGTCGCCATGGCTGCGTTGCATAATTCGGGAGAGCGATTTCCAGAGCCTGCCTGCCACCCTGGGACGCGGATTTCGATATTGGAAGACTTGCGCACCTGGTCTCTTGATACAAGCCCAGGCAGCAGCCTTTTGTGGCTCCACGGATCAGCTGGGGTGGGAAAATCGGCCATTGCGCAAATGTTTGCCGGCGACTGCCAAACTCAAAACCAATTGGGAGCATCATTCTTTTTCAAGCGCGGACATCCGACGCGCGGTACCTGGAACCGTCTATTCACAACTGTTTCCTACCAACTCGCGACCTCCGTATCTGGACTCTTCCTGCCGATCCAGCAGGCCGTGGAGCGCGACAAACTCATTGTCGGACGTTCTTTGGCAGTACAATTTCAGCAGCTTCTCCTTGAGCCTTTGCGGAACGCACCAGCACCTCACTTCCTGCCGATAATCGTCCTCGATGGTCTGGACGAATGCGAGAATCCCAAAATTCAACAACAAATCCTTCGCCTCTTTATCGGGGCACTCCGCCTTGGCCAACTTCCCATTCGCATTTTGATTGTCAGCCGCCCCGAATCGCACCTCCGTGAAGTCCTTGAAACAGAGGAGACCTTTGCGATTTGTCGGCATTCGAATATCTCCACCGACAAATCTGCTTTGGAGGACATCAGAACTTATCTTCGGGATGAGTTCTTGCGGATTCATTCTGAATATACGGCCAGAGGAATCAACCTTGGAGCCGAGTGGCCCGTTCCAGAAGTCCTCGATCATCTGGTGAAAAAGTCTTCTGGAATCTTCATATATGCGGCTACTGTCATTCGATTCGTGGATGATGAATACTCCCCTGCGACTATAATAACCCCCCGCCCACCCCATCCCATGGACCGACTTGAGTCCGTTTTGAGACTCGATTCAAAAAGCACTGCTCCGCTGGATGATTTGTATACACAGATTCTCTCGGTCCTGCCACAGGAGCCACAACAGCTTCATATTCTACATGCAGTTTGGCGATCAACCCTGTTTCGGGGACTGTCTATGGACCCGGAAGAAATTGATATGTTGTTGAAGCTGCGTCCAGGGACATCCCGTCTTGTATTGCGCGGTCTGCACTCGTTGTTCGAGGTCCCGCCCATCCGACCCCGCCGGCTTTCTTTGCAATGGAGTAGTATAACCTTTCTCCATGCGTCGTTCGCCGATTATCTGGGCGATAAACACCGATCCGGAGGGTGGTGTGTCTCGATACTGTGGCTACGGACGGACTACCTTCACTCCATGATCGGATTGCTCTCAGCCCCCCTCCCATCCGCTTCTAGAGTCCGGGGACTCTACAGGTATGATACACTAGCCATACTCCTCATCGTATCTAATGATTCTTGAAGAGACGTAGTCGAAAGCCTCCCCCTTGCGCTCAGAGATGTGGAATCCCCTGAAACCTTGGTCACATCGCTGCGTAGTCAAGCCTTCCAAGACTCCCTGTTCCTCAATGTGGATGATATACCGAGCTGGCCCCAGGTAAGTGTCCGCTGTTTGTCAGACTCCAATGCTGAGAGTTCATCGGTAACAAATCTCAGCGAGATTCCCCATATCCTGCGGATTTAATCCAACTCTGGGAGGATCACTCATTCATTTCCGAGCTTGTCTTGCCATTGACTCAGAAGAAATCAAGTCAGCAGGGAAGATCCACAACGTCAAACTTTCACTGCTATACCGTGATCTTAACTCGATACCCCGACATTTTTTTCGTGCTGAGAGCTCTACAAATCGGTTTAGGACTTGGTTCAATTCTCCGCCTCTCTGGACTCACATGCCGAATTTTCCAACCATTTCTTGAATTCCGCGAATTCCTAGATTTGCCCTTTCCCAATGGAGGTTCGCCGCTGGACTTCCTGGCAGATCCTCTTGAAGCAGGGGAATTGTATCATGATTTCCAGGATATCGCGGAGGAAATGCTCCTTTTTTGGATTTCCCGCGCCAAAGAGGTTCTAAGTGGGAATAGTGACCTTTGGCTGGATGGGTAAACAAATACTTGCTAAGAGATCACCATTAATGATTCCATAGATCCTGGATTATAATTTGCATCGAAAAATGTTCAACAAGTACAAGACTACTCCGTGAATTGGAGTCTCTCAACCTCAGCCAACTATGTGATGAACATGCGGCAGATCGCGATTCGCACAGCTACGCTCATGAGGAGCTACTGCATCCTGACCATCTCCGTCCCATTATGGACTGGCTTTGGGTGCGAAATACCGCGAACCCGAGCAACGTTGATACTGATCCGGTCTTGTAGAAATTCCCTGAACCTCCGCTGCAAACCATTGCATTCTGGGAAAGGCAGATAGCAGACATAGAGCGGTGTATGGATATCCACGGCTTTCGATCCAGAAAGATCTGGGTTGCATATAATAGATGAACTTGTGTGTTTCTCACTCTACTCTGGACTCGTGAAATCCATCTCGTAATTTTTGAGGATCTCCTGAAGCATCGCAAGCGTAAGATCTTGGGGAAATCCGGGCACTTTAGCGCCAGCGAGCGAGACGTTGACTGGAAGATCGCGCCATTATCGGCAGATCGGATTGCATCGACAGCCGTGAGGGACGGACATTTTTCAGCCACTTTGGCTCCATTCAACGAATCCTTGGTCGATGTTCCCGGCGATAATTATGGGCGGGGCGAAGACTACACAGAATAGAATGCAGCAGATCGGAGGGAATGAATACCTATGGCTTCAAGTTAGCTGGGGAGCAGGCCTGCGGACGCGGCGGGCTGGTCAAGAACGATGTACAGTCGCGGACGAATCAAATACGGTAAGTTCCATCCAGACCTACCGGACTTACTCGGCAACGATTAATACTTGAACGTTCAAGTATTAACCTAAAACCTGGTCTGGAAACTTCAGAAACTTTATAAGAAGCAATTGAGGGTCTCATGAGAAAAGATGGGGACGCTGAAAGGCCACTATGTAAAACCAATCCAGCTTCTATCCCCGTTTTAGATGCGACGTTGTCTTTCATCTCCTCCCAAGCAATCCCGTGGTCCCCGCTCGCTCCCCTCACGCTCAGCTGGCCTGTGCGCCCTCGCCACCATCGATCACGACTACTTGGCATCCTGATCTTCAGCGATAACAGCTCCTACGTCACCGTGGATCCTGTATATGCGCGTGAATCTTTCGAAGGCGGTGACGTCATTACACTTAGGCGACGGCGACTCGGATAGAGACCAGCGCCTTTGTGTTTAGCGCAGCGAAATGGGGTGCTTTGGGGTACTGCACAGAGGGCGGTACAATAGCAATGGATGGTCGACAAGGAAATGGCTTTGCTGGCAGTAGACCGGGGAGCGGTTGCATCGAAACTGGGGCGGGATACCCGTTACGTTCAAGCAACGTCGAAGAGTTAAGATTTGAATCACACGTGGCAAGGACCGGGAATATATAAAGACGGGCAGACGAGCAGACGACTTTACCTATTCTCTTCTTCCAGCCACCACCACAACCACAAATCCCATCCTCGCTCAGCTCACCATGCCTCAGGGAACCATGAAAGCGCTGTGGTACAATGCAGTACGTGCGCTCGCCCGATTCACAGTCCCCCGCTGACGGTCTCGCAGCCGAAAGATTTCGAAATCAAACAGGTGCCCATCCCGTCCGTCGGGGACGACGAGGTTCTGCTCAAAGGTGCGCTGGCTCTATTATCTGTGTTTAGCGATAACCCATTCGCGTCTCTTTAGTTTCGTGCTGCGGTGTCTGCGGCACAGGTGCGTCTTTCCCCTTCGTTATCGACGTGTCGCTCACGCACAGTTATAGACGGGCACATCCACGACGGCGCGTCCAACGCCATCTTATCGCGATTTCTGGTGCTTACCTCCATTTAGGCGAATTCATCTCAAAATTCCCCGTAAGCCCTCCCAATGTTTGCCCACGTCGCGCGCTCATCTCCGCGCCGCAGCTTATCCCGGGCCACGAAGCCATCGGGTCCATCGTTGAGATGGGCAAGAACGTCAAGGGCTTTGCCATTGGTGACCGTTGCGTCGCAGACGTCGGCATCACCGTGAGTGCCCGGCCTGCGATGCCATCACATACCCGCTAACCGGCCCGTCCTCTTATCAGTGCGACAACTGCTTTTTCTGCCGTCGCGGCCAGTCGCTGCTCTGCGAGGACTTTAACGCGCGGGGCGTCACCCAGGACGGCGGCTTTGCGGAATACATCGTCTAGTACGCCTCTTCTCCTCCTTTATCAAGAATAAACGGAGGCTCAAAGCGCGCAGCCAACAGAAAAAATTGTACAAAGTGCAGAACCTCTCGGACGAGGACTCGACGCTACTGGAGCCCGCCGCGTGCGCGATCCACGGGCTCGACAAGCTCGCGCCGCCCGTCGGCATCGAGGTGCTCCTCCTCGGCGCGGGCCCCACGGGCCTCATCCTCGCGCAGCTGCTCAAGCTCAACGGCGCCTCGCGCGTCGTCATCGCCGCCAACAAGGGCATCAAGATGGACATCGCAAAGGACCTCGACGCAGGCGACGAGTACATCGAGCTCGACCGGCAGAACCCCGACGCGCAGTGGGCGAAGCTCAAGGCTGATAACCCGTACGGGTTCGACGTGGTGGTCGAGGCGACGGGCGTGGAGAAGCTCGCGAACGAGAGCATCAACTATGTGCGCCGCGGGGGGACGCTCATGATCTACGGCGTGTATGAGAATGCGGCGCGCGTGTCGTGGCCGCCCTCGAAGGTGCGTTCCGCCTCCCCTCCCGTAATGGCTGCGCGCTGACTCGCGTGCAGATCTTTGGCGACGAGATCAAGATCATCGGCTCCTTCTCGCAGACGCACTGCTTCCCGCGCGCGGTGGCCTACCTCGACAGCGGGAAGGTGCGCGTCAAGGGCATGGTCACCGACTCGTTCAAGCTCGACGACTACCAGCTCGCGCTCGACAAGATGAACAGCCGCGGCGCGCTCAAGATCTGCATCAAGCCGTGAGGTGCCCGGGGCGGCGATGGACTCGAATTGAAGTGAATTGAATTGAATACGCACTGCATTGTATGTATAGAACCAGCATGTCATGTACTCCGACCGGGCAATGTGCATTTGTTTCGTAGGTTTTTGGGGAGTCTTCGACGATGAGATGAGAGGAAGATGATTGGGAGCACTGCCCAGGATCCCCTGAGTGCGGTTCCGAGGCTTTACCTTTACGATTCGGGTTCTTGGCGATCTGAGAGAGGTAATTGTCGACGATCATGCTTCCGCGCCTTGGCTTTCCGAATCCTTGGACCTCGTTCAACTTCCTCGAGGCTTTCTGCATTTCAAGAGATCGTCCCTGTAGGTGAGATTCTTGCGGCTTTCACGACTCTTTTAAACCCAAGGAGCCGCTGGCCATGGATCCGCCGCCGATCCTTTGCTCGTCCCGTCTTGGCGATTCTTACCACTCTCCGCTGATTCAAATCCGACGTGCGATCGTGCTCCACCTCCCCAGGTTATTGCCTTCAATTAAGGGGGATATCTAAGGGGGATATATACCGGTTGCAATTGTGGAGATATCAGATCTGATCAAACCTCCGAGTACCCGTATTAGGAAGTCGTGAATCGCAGCGCTCTCTTTTCCTGTTCACTTGTTTCTTGTTGGGTAAAATAGTATGGGAGGAGGAGGTAATGGATGGGTAGAGATGGCGGTGCGACAGGGCGATTGGAACGAGCGGATATTATTTCACCGCTGCCAAGAAGCCAAGGTGCGCCTTGGCCGGTTGCACAGTCTTCCAAGCTCTCCCAAGCCGGGCTCGGGCTGGCCCAAGGTGGCCCAAGCAGTCTGCGAGTGCAGAGCCGAACAGAAGGATTGATTCACGTGAACCGGGTCCTCGTTCGTTTCGTGACTTTTCTTGGCTTGGCAGCGAACTTCTCTCGCTCTTTACCTCCTCGTTTCCCGCCTCCCCTCTCCGCCCAAAATGTCCCCCGTCGCTCGTTCTTCTTCGTTCTCAATTGCTGTTCTCTTGTCTACGGCGTTTCTCGGAGCCAGCGCGCAGCAGAGCACATACCCCGCGACGCCTCTGGCCTCGAAGCACTTTGCATACCCCACCGGCATAGTAGGTGTTTCTTTCTTTATTCACGCTGTTCCTGGGCTGACTGCCCCAGCCCTACCAAGCGGACACGGACCCCACCCTCATCCGCGGCGGCCAGAGCGGCTACAATCTTTGTAACTCGACCACGGAAGGCCAGACCTCCCTCTGCCAGACGTCTTTCCTCAACTCGCTGGATGGTACGCTATTGCTATTTCCCCGCCACCGCGCGCGCGCCTCACGCCGAGTGCAGATTTCTGCCTCTGGGCGCCGCCCAAGGCCAACAGCCTGATCGCGGACACGGAGGGCGAGGAAGTCGCGTGGTGCACCAAGCCCGGGCGCGGCACGCGTCTCATCCCCGCCGGCGCGCTGACGGGCGTGCAGTTCATGAAGACCCCGGATTATGTGCAGGTCGTCGGCTTCATCGAGCAGACGTTCATCAACATGATCGCTGGCGACTCTGGAGGCGAGTTGGACCCGCACGGCGCTGGTGAGTGCATGCGATTTCTTTCTGGGCGGGCAGAGGGAGCGCGATTAAAAAAAACTGGACCCCGCTGGTCCATTCACGTCTGCCTTGTCTGACGTTTTTTCTTGTAGATCTCCGCGGTAACCCTCTCGGAGGATTGGTATACTCCACCGCATGGAGCGGCAGCAACGACTCCTACACGCAGGTCATCGAATGGCACAAGTAAGGCGTCAAATCCGCTTGCCTCATCTCTCCTGACGCGCCCCCCAGCTTCATGGGCGGCAACCAATTCTGCTTCAAGGCGTGCGACCCCGCGGGCGCCAACGCGGCCAAGTACTGCCAGCACATCTACGACCGCATCGGCTGCGCGTACAACGCGCCCAACGCCGCGCAGAACGGCACCTTCGAGGCGTGCGTCGGCGACAACCAGGACTTTCCCGGGATCTACACGGAGAACGGGCAGGTCGTGACGTACACGCAGCCGCCCGAGGCGCTCGGCGCGATCAGCTCGATGCCGTACGAGCCCAGGGTGCCCGCGAGCAGCAGCTGCACGACGTTCGTCCAGCGCGGAGGTGTTTGCGGCGCTCGCGACGGCGGGCGCGACGGCCACTGGCAGCGCCGGCGCGAGCGGGAGCACCACGGCTACTGGCAGCGCGACGAAGACGGGGACGAGCGCGGGTGCGAGCGCGAGCGCGACGGGGACCGGCGGCGCAGAGGCGCTCGGTGTGAGCCTTGTGTCGTCCGTTATTGGCGTCGTGTTCGCTGTCCTGTTCTTGTCGTAGAGGGATTCGGTTCTTGTGATTCGGGATTTGGACTCCTTGCGACCTTCGACGCAGCATTTATTTTACCGCGCATACTATCAGTAATCGGGCTACCGGTGATACCTACATACAGAGTCCATATGGACATTATTGGGTGGATTTCTGCGCGGACAGGTGGTTGCTGAAGTCGTCGTCGGACTCGGAGGCGGCAATTGCCGCGGGGACAAAACGCGGGTGTCACATACACATGACCGTGACATACATCGTGACTCTCGGCTCTCTTGATACCACGATGGGCGCGCGTTCGGAAATGGAGCGAGTTGGTCGTGTCATAGACGCCCTCAAGAAGGCCTCCTCCAAACACAAAAGTGACACTATCCAGACTGCAATCGGGGAGCTCAACTCCATCCTATCCCTCCTCGTAAGCTTTCCTCTCTCTTGCAAGGTCGGCAAGCCAACTTCGTCTCTAGAATCTATCCTTTCCCTCCACCAAGACCCTCACCCGCCTCACCAGCATCTTCCGCGACAATCTCGCGGCGCTGTATGCGGAGTTCCCGGTTCTGATGCTCCAGTTTTGCGCGGTCGTCCTGCGCGCTATATTCTGTGAGAAGATCAAGGCAGCGTTCGCCGCGGGGGAATTTACGCACCAATACGCGTGGGAGACCGTCCAGAAGTCTGTCGTGTCTAGTGCCTTGGTGCGTGGGCAAATTCTATCCGTCGCATCAACATTGAACGACTATGCAGGATTTCCTCGACTCGGACGAAACATCGAGTGGGTTCCATCATCTCTCATCATCCGCTATTCCCCTCTTCTCATTACGCTCAGTGTTCAACAAAGCGGCCGCTGGCGCCGCGCTGTCTTCTACCCTTTGCGAAATGTTCTACCCCGTAGGCCCCTTGTTCCAGTGGCGCAGTCCTAGTTTAGTCTTCAATGTGCGTAATACCTGGATATATGCGCCCCATTTATTAACCCCGCGCTTTTCCGAGCAGGTAAATCTGCTGCTAACCGAGATCGCGGCCCATCCAGAGAATCAGAGCCAGTTTCGGACGGACAAGGTCCTCGGCGCGTGCGTTCTCTTCATTCCTTCATTCTGAACTCTTGGACTTCGACTGAGCTTTGGATCCCACAGAGCTCGGATGGCCTCCGCGCTGGCCCAGAGCAAGGGTAAGTCCTGTTTGCGCGCGAGGACGTCGATCTCATAAGTGTCCGACGCAGACTTCCTCGTCGTCGATTCCCTCCTCGCCCTCGTCGGGAAGATCCTGCCCCCGCGCGCGACCGACGCGAAGCGCACCGACTTCGTCAACGCCGTGTTCACGCCCGCGCTGTTCCCCTGCAGCAGCAAGATCAAGAGTCTCATCGCCGGGTCGTCGACCACGGTCTGGGACCCCGTCGTCGTGCAGATCCTCAACTACTGCCTCGCCCCGTCCAACATCTCATAGTACGTCCCGCCTCGCCTCATATTAATCTTTTACGTCGCGCTGACTGCGCGGCAGCCCCCAGCCGTTCTACATCAGCGGCCTCCGCACCTCCACCCCCCTGCCCAATATCGTCGACCCGCTCTACGTCGACCACAAGGGCCTCTTCGCCAACACCGAGAAGGTGCCCTACCCCCTTCTTTCCTCCCACGAGATTGCGCGCACTAATGATTCAATCGACGCAGGACGGCGTGTTCGAGACGTACCAGGTGCCGTTCACGAGCATAGAGCGCATCAAGCTCGGCGCCGCGGGCGCGGGGCACACGCCCGTGCTGCTGCACCTGGCTGCGGCGCCGCTCGTCGGCGCGGCGTCCGAGGCCGACACGCCCGCGGACCAGCGGCAACGGGGCACCATGGCGTTCCTGCTCAAGACCGCGGACACGGCGCAATTTGTCGCGGCACTCAAGGCACGCGGGCACGTGAGTCGTTTCTTTCTTTTGTTTTGAGTTTGAGGGGGCGTGCGTTGACCGAGCGTTGGGTGTAGGGCGATAAGTTGGTCAGCGAGGCGGATCGCAAGGTGTCGAAGAACGCGGAGGGCCTGAGCTTGGAATTCGATTCCAGTGCGCGGAAGCCGGCGACGCAGGTGAGGGTGCTTCGTATCGGTTAATGAGAACAGTGCGTTAACGAGAGGCGCGGCGACAGCAAGAAAAGGTCGCGAAGGTGGAGCAGCGTGAGTCTCTTCTCAATATCCTTTCACGGACGCCCGGTGCTGAATATTTCGATGGCCCAGTCTGGCAGTCCACCGGCGACGCCGGCCTCGGCGAACCGACGTCCCCGCTCGTCGCGCAAACCCAGCGCGACTCCTCGGACTCCCGCCACTCCGCGAGCTCGCAGCACGACACGATCTACGGGGAGGACCTCTCCGACGTGTCCGACGGCGAGAAGACCGACGCCGACGCGAAGCCGCGGAAGTCGTCCGCGTCCGCGTCGTCGCGCCCCCGCGTGCGCATCGTGCTGGACTCCGACGAGGAGGACGCGGACGCGGCTGCCGTGCAGCAGCAGCCGCGCACGGCGCGCCCGCGGAAGAGCGCAATGAAGAAGCCGGCGGCCGTATCTGCATCTGCCGCGGAGGAGGAAGAAGAGGCGGAGATCGACGACAGCCAGTCGCCCCCGTCGACGAACGCCATGGACCAGGACTTCGAGCCGACACAGACGCTGCAGGAGCCCGCCGCGGACGTGCCGGTAAGACTCACGCGCGGCGCGGCGGCGAAGAACTTGGCCATCGTGACTTCGGCGGACGAGCCGGGCAAAAATAAAACTGCGACTGGACGCGCCAAGGCTTCTGCTACTGCTGTTGACGTTCCTCCGCCTGTTCGCTCCATCCGCCGCTCTGCTAACGCAAAGAAGGCTCCTCCCATCGACGACCAGCTATCCGAGGACGAAATCGACACGACCGCAAACTCGAAGCCCTCCGCAAAAGCTCAAGACACGTCCGCCGATGATTCCCGGCCCGAGAAACGCGCGAACCGCAAGAGAGACACTAGTGAGCTCTCGGCCTGCCTCCCCTGTTTGAGTATGCTAAGTAGCGTAAGAACCGACACCGAAAAATAAGACCGAAATCGTGAGTAAAGCATTTGACGAGAAGAGCAGACGGAAGCGAGCCAAAGCGAATGACGATCAAAAAGTTTTGGACGAAGATGAAGACGCGTCTGATCATCGGCCGACGAAACGCCTGCGCGGGGCAGATGCCGCGCCGGAAGAAGATCTCCCTCCCGCAGCTCCTCCTCGTCGAGCCTCTGCTGTCGTCTTCGGCGACCGTTCTGTGAATCCCGCGCCAGCAAAACGACACTACGGCGGCAAGAAAGGCCGCCCCTCTTCTCCCCTGGTATCCGATGCTGGTGACATCGAGATGGCTGTTGACTACGACGAACTTCCTGCAGCGCCCTCTCCGCCCCCGGTCCTCGAGAAAGCTCCCAAGGCTGCGAAACAAGAGGCTGCTGTCGACACGCGCAAGAGCCGAGTTGCTGCCATGAAGGGAAAGGCCGGGCAGAAGCCTCCCCCCAAGGCGCCCCCGAAGTCGGGCAAAGCGGCGCCCCCCGAGAAGCACAAGACCAAGACGCAAACTGCAGTGGCCAAGGAGGAAAAAGAAAACCATGTCGAGGTGATGTCTTTTCGTGCACCAACTAATATTGGCTCATACGGATACGGCGGCAGGAAAATGACGAGATGGAATCTGAGAGCGAGGCGAAGCCATCCCGAAGAACCACACGCTCCGCAAAGGACAATGCGGTTCCAAAGCCGGCTCAAGTAGGTTTATCCAAGCTCGTCTTTCTCAAGCGCTAATTAAGACACGACGACAGCCGATTGTGCAGATCACTGTCCCGAAACCAAAGGCAAAACCGCAGAAACCGAAGAAAGCTCCTTGGGAAGACATGCATTTGAAGAAGAACGACGCCATATCCTCGGATGATCCTCCGGCAGCTGTGTACGTGAAAGAGGACGACGCCGTCGCAACTCCCGATGAGCTCCCAGTAGAATCAGACTCGATCGAAGAATCTTATGTTCCGTTGAAGGTATGTACTTCAGTTGTCGATTTAGCCAGTTCTAGTTCTGACAGTACTCGCAGGGTTCTCCTCCCTCTGACCGTCCTCGTCCCTCTGATCCCCCTCCGATCCTCCAAGACGATGTTACAATGATTGACTTGACTCAAGATGCATCACCTAAAGCCAAAACACTAAACCCCGACCCTCTAACCGTTCCTGTCAAGATGCTCATCCCCCACCCTGTCGATTTAACCAGCCCTTCCCCTAAATTCAAAACCACCCGCGCTCTCGAGTCCAAGTCAGCAACAGTTACGCTGGAGATCCCGAAAGTTGTCGACACAACCACCCCAATCCGCGCACAAGCACGCTCCTCTCCCGTAATCGAATGTGAACCGGCCCTGCCGCTCCCAATGACCAAGTTCAAATCCGAAGTCCCGGCGCGTCCGATTCAGCCCACGTCTGTCCTTCAAAAGCTGTCGACTCCCTCTCCTGCACGTCCATCAAAGCTGCCGACTCTAGCTCCAGTACAACAGCCAACCCCGCCAAGGCCTGTGCGCACTAAGAAAGCCCCAACTCCCCTCCGTCGTTCTCCGCTCGCATCAACCCCGCCCCGACAGTCACGCGCTCAGTCCCCATCAGCCCCACGTCCAATTACAATTGATTCGCCGTTTCCGGAACGCGTATACCAGACCGTCGCGTTTGCGCCATCGCGAGCATCCTCGCCTTCAGTCCGCCGTACAAACGCCCAGTTTATCCCGACGCGGACGGCAAAGAATCATGGTGCGTGGTCGATCGCGCACGATCGGGAGATTATGCTCACTTGCGCCACCAGCGTACGAACGTACCCCCGACTTGGGACGTCCGGCGCGTGCAAATTTGGATCGTGCGCCACACAAACGTGAGGGTGGCGAGAGGGACGACTACAAGCGCGGTCGTAGTCCGATGCAGGGCATCCTCGAGGTACACCAAACAAATATCGAATCTAATCGAGTCCCTATTTATGATTTCTAGATACTGAACGAAATCCAAGAGGTTGTCGTCGAAAAGCTCACACAGCGTTTCGACAACGTTAGGAACGACGTGCGACTCGGGAGAGACGGCATCCTTCGTGGCGCCGCAGCAAACCTTGAGACGATGCGTACTGAAAGGTGGGGTATTTACATTCATTTGGCGCACATTCGATTGACATGACTGTAAGCGAGAGTCATTTTAACACCCTCGTCGATCTCGAAGAAGAGTATGCTGGGTATCATCGTAAGATTATGCTCGGCATGGATGACTTGCACAAGAGCACGGAGGTGATGGCCATCGCCCTTGGCCAGGTTGTGCAACATCATGACCGCCGCACCCTCTCCAAGAAGCTTCCCACGACGCTGTTTACAATTCCTTCGATTGTGCGCAACCCTGTCCTGTCTCTTTGATTTCTTTACCTGCTCCGCTGTGTAATTGTTCTCCATACCACTGCATTGTATTCAGCTTTGTTTGACCACCGAAGTACATCTTTGACACAGAGGTTCGGAAGCCGGCCGTGTAAATGTCCAACACCGTGAACACTTCTCCAGGCGGGCGGGACGGATGCGGATGGATAAGGCTTCATCGCAAGCTGTGAAAAATGTGAGCGCGTTGCATCCTCTCTGTAATAGTATGCGAAACGCACATGGGATGGAGAGGGAGGAGACGTAGAGCCATGCAGGAGACGTGGTGCCAAGAGATCCCTCGTCGATTAGCGTTGCGTCGGAGGTGATGAAGAGTGTTTTCAGGAAGTTCTCTGTGCGCGAGGATGAGCGGGATGTAGAGATCAAGCGGTACAGAACAGACCTTCGCGCTGCAGCAGGTCGATAAACACGGAGGGCTCCTCTGAATCGGGAATCAAGATCTCCACTTCGGCCTCCAAAGAGCTCTTGATGTTCCTAGATTTCGATTTTATGTTATTGATATCTGGGTGCGTAATTGGCAGACGCGTACTTGTCTGCTCGAGCGCCTTCAAGGCCTGCGAGAACGGCAGTCCGCAAGCGAAGCAGCATCTTCATATCTTCGTTGGCGTTGGGGTCATGCCATTCCGAGTCCTACGGAAAAGCCGGCATGAAGATGACCGCACTTGAAAAACGGGGTTACTTGCCAGAGTCACCCACGGCGTCATGAACACCGATGCATCCGCCTCGTTGAACACCTCGTGGATTTCTTCAGCGAGATGCGGAACGATGGGCGCCATGATGTAATTCATGGTGGTGAGAATCTGTTCCCGTCAGTCGGACAATACGTGCGATGAGAATGGGCGGCGCGGACCTGTTCGAGGACGGTGACGACCGCTCTCCGCTCAACACTGTCTAGTGAATTAGCGTACAGCCCGTCCTTCGATATGTCAAAGTACAACGCCGAGAGCGTGCCGTTCGCGAAGTTGCTCAGAGCCGCGACGACTGGCCGCAAACTTAGCATTCGCGCATGCAGATAGACACGTATTACGCACCTTTCGCGAAGTTGTACTGTTCGTACCCCTCGAGGGCGGTCTGTTCAAGTGCATGCAGCTCGTGCATAACGTAGCGCTCCGCCTTGAGCACTCAATCAGCTCCCGCGCGAACGTCGAGTTTCACAGACGCACCAGACCCATCTCTGCGCGAGGCACCCGCTCAATCCGCGCGCGCGTCTCTACGCTCCCGGCGTTCCCGAGGATGAAACGCGCCGTATTGCGGATCTTGCGGACGGCCTCCGCCGCCTGCGCGAGGACAACCGGCCCGAGATACGTGTCGTTCCAATAGTCCACCGTCCCTGCCCAAAACCTTAGCACATCCGTGCCATAGACGGGCTCCGTCTTCGTATTCTGCGAACAGTTAATGGATGAGGTGTAACGAAGATGAAAGACCTTAACGTACGGGACCGCCGCAGACGACAGTCATGGGGCTGGTGACGTTGCCGAGCGACTTGCTCATCTTCTTCCCGGTCTGGTCGAGGACCATCCCGTGGGTGATCAGAGTTGCGTACGGGTTCGCTTTGGACGCGATGGCAGTGAGCAGTTGGCTCTGGAACCAGCCGCGGTGTTGGTCAGAGCCTTCCAGGCACACGTCCGCCCGCGGAGCGCCATGCTCACGCTCGCCCAACATCGCCCACGCCGTCCCGCTGTCGAACCACACGTCCATCGTGTCCGTACCCTTCCGCCACACTTCGACGCCCTCCTCCCGGAGCGCCGGCGGGATGAACTCCTCGGCTAGGCCCTCCCACCAATATTCAATCCCTTTCTTATCGAGGATGGATAATATATGTTCCAAGGTGGAAGAATCGAGCACGGCCGTGTCCGTCGGGATGTGATGCAGGGCGGGGATTGGGACACCCCAGACGCGTTGCCGCGATATGCACCACTCGTCGCGCAGCTGAACAAAGGCCGTGAGGCGTGCGCGCGCTGTGCAGAGACTCAGCACGCCATTGCGAACCCAACAGATGGGATTCAAGGCTTACAGACGGGAGGGACGAATGAAACATCGTCGAGCGCCGCCAGCGCATCCACCTTGATGGCGTCCAGGTTAGCGAACCACTGAGAGGTGGACCTGGCGGAAAGACATGTGAGGGGGCAGTGGAACACAAGGGAAGCGGCGCACGTCATGATAATGGGCTGGTTCGTGCGCCAGTCGTACGGGTAGCGGTGCTTGATCCGCTGGATCTTCACGAGCGCGCCGACCTCCTTCAAGAGCTCCACGACTTTGCGCGACCCGTTGTCCAGGACTCCTTCGTTGATCAAAACCTTTCCAGCTTCACCAACGGTGTCCACGACGGCGCTCGTGAATTCCCCGGCACCGCCGACGTGGCAGATGATCTCGCTAGAAAGACCGAGGGTCCGAAACGCGTTGTAGTCCTCCGCGCCGTGGGCCGGCGCACAGTGCACCAGGCCGGTACCGGAGGCTGCTGTGACGTGCGGTGCGGGTATTATTTTGAGTGGTGGAAGCCCTGGGCAGAGGGACGCGAAGATGGGGGTGTAGGCGGCGTCGACGAGCTCCGAGCCTGCGGACAGTTAGCACGGTCAACACGTCGGTATAGGTCCCCCTTGCCTGGGACTTCGGCTACGATTTCAGCGTCGCCGAGAATTCCGGCGAGCGCATCCATTCGGTCTTTAGCGATGATCATGAGCGGGAGTTCCTCCGCGCGGCGTAATACAACGTATATTAAATCCGGGTGGACCGCAATAGCCTGTAAGGGATGAGGGGCACTTCCGCAACGCGAAGGAGGCACGCACCATGTTTGCAGTAAGCGTCCATGGCGTCGTCGTCCACACTAGAAGTTGGATGGCGCCTGCAGGAAGACCCTGCAAGAGCGGAGTGTTTCCGCGCTGCAGTTCAAACGACACGAAGACCGAGTGTGATACGTGGTCATCTTTGTACACGAGCTCTGCTTCGGCTAGCGCAGAACGGGAGGAGGGCGAAAAGTGGACGGGACGGTAGCGTCGATAAATTAAGCCTGGCCGAATGAACACACGAGCTCGGAAAAAAGAAAAAAGGAGTACCATTTTGTACCATATTTTGAAAGACGCGCAATTGTCTCATCTGGTAGGAGTGATCTATATTTACTGTTAGATTCTGAGCAGTTTGAGATCTGCCGCGGGCAGACCTATAGTGCGGTAGGTGGACTCATTGCTCCAGTCGGCCATGATTCCTAGGCGTTGGAACTGTTCCCTCTGGGTGTCAATTTCCCGCAGAGCTGTTTTGTGGGCTGCCTGTCTTATGGCCAGCGGTGGTAAAGACGCAGAGTCTTTCTTGAGCGTTGTTAGACTGCGTCTGGGCGTGCAATAAACGACGACGTACCCCAAGCTCAAGCAAAGCCTTGTTTTCAATCGGAAGGCCATGACAATCCCATCCAGGGATATACCTAATTGAATTGGAACGAGTCCATCCTGCGTTCAAACGACGTACTGCACCCTCCGACCGCGCAAAACATGAAACCGATTGATGATGTCCTTCAGTATCTTATTCAACGCGTGTCCTGCTAATGCATCAGTTTCTGGTGGAAAGCGCGTACGAAGAACATGCACCCATATGCAAATCTCCGTTGGCGTATGGTGGGCCATCGTGCAGCACAAAGTCGGGTCTTCCAACGGTCTTGGACTAAAATGAAATTGCAAGGGATGAATGGCACGGCAAGGGGAGTAATTACCTGCCACTTGTAGAGGTCGGTGCATGTCCGTGCTCGAAGGCGCGCTTCGGTTTCGGTTGGATTCGAACGGAGTGCAAACGAGGTTTTTGGAAGTAGAAGAGAGTGGGAGAACGCATGGTTATCGACTGTACTCGAGTATCGCACCCCCAAGACATAAGTGCCGCTCCTGCATTTCAGACTAGAAGCCCAAAAGTTCATGGAAACATGGGCAAAAATTACAAGCGATTCCCAAACAGGTCACAACTCCGACTTTGCTCCGCGTCGCCAACAAGCACTACTGCATTCGAATCCATGAACCAGCTTCAAGAGTCAAGTTTCCTCAAGCACTTTTCACTGCAGGGCCGGCGCACCTTCAACGTTTTAACTCTAGTCAGCGGAACTATAAACTCGTCGGCTTCGTTTGTCATTGGCCTCCGTTCTCACTCATGTCGCGGGTGATACGGTAGTCTCCCTGAGGCAAACATCGCAGGTCAACCTTCGTCTCAAGATATCACTCAGATAAGGAATATCCGAACACAATACGGCCGGGGGAACGTGGGAAGAGGACGGCGTGAAGTTCTGGTGTTCCCAACCGTTATCTTGCATAATCAGCCCACTTTCGGTCGCCTCAAGACCACTGTACCACTAGAATGGGAGCTCTCTGGTTGATTGAGGAGCTCTGGGATCAAGTGGAGACCTATGGTGTACATGGCACACCTCCTAAATGTGACGGACGAGGAAAATCCGCATTTTCCATGCATTTTAGGCGCCGGTTTATAAACACGCTTATAAGCGACCCTGCTTGCAAACAATGTTTATAAACCGGTTTCTAATTGCTCACGAATTATAAACAGCACCCTAGGTCACTTATTCATTCATGGCTAAGAAGTGGTTGCTGACTCGGACCCGTACATATGCGGCCGCCGCCCGCGCCAAGAGTCCTTGAGAACCTGGCAAACGCACTTGGAAACGCACCGTCAAGAACTCTCCATGTCGTTCCATGACTTAGGCATCCCCGCGTCCTCGTCCACAGTGACCGTGCAAGTATTCAATGTCGTCGACGACCCCAAGACAGTTGTGGTTCCGGCAGGGTTGTTCATGTCACCTATCCTTCCTGGCCATGAGAACCTCCGGTGCCCTGTTTTTGCTTTCCTCATCGGAAACGTCGCGACGAAACAGCGTGTGATGTTTGATCTGGGGCCTCGGAAGGACTTGCAGAATGTTGCCCCTTCCGTTGCGGTAGCAATCAAGGCCTTCGCCATGCCCGTGAGCCGGGATATCGTCGAGCAGCTCATCGATGCAGGTGTTACTTTGGACAGTATCAGCGCTGTGATTTGGAGGCGAGTCCGTCGGTTCTTGGGTGTGGGCGCCGGCTCATCGGTTGTCTGCTAGCCATGCGCATTTCGACCACACTGGTGAGTTTAGCAGCGCAGTACCGACTCTGCAAAATTTGATAGCTTCAGGCGACATGTCGAAGTTTCCCTCTTCGACGGATCTTGTCTTCGGGCAAGACATGGTGAAGACAACCTCCGCATCAAATCCAAAGAGTCAATTGCTCGAGAGCGACCTCGCGTCTGTCTCTCAATACTTAATTTTCTTGCCTTGATTAACTTGTGCCCAGGGGACGTAAACTCGTGGAGCTCGACTTCGCCAACTCGCAACTCGAGTTCGGCGGGCTCAAAGCGCACGATTTCTTCGGCGACGGGAGCTTCTACGTGCTCAATGCACCCGGTGTATGTGATGTCTTGTCAGCCAATATGACTCTAACTGGTTCTGTAAAGCACCTCGCGGGCCATGTTTGTGCCCTTGCGCGAGTCACTCCCACTAGCTTCGTCGTCCTCGGTGGAGACGCGTGTCACCATGCAGGAGTACTCCGCCCGACGGAGGCGCTGCACAAGCACTTCCCCTGTCCCGGCGAGATCCTTGCGGCTACTTGCCGCTCCATCTCCGCGACCCACTTCCCACCGGTCGATTCAACGGGCGCGTTCGACCTCGCCGCGCACACGAGTCCTCTGCTAGACGTTGCCGAAAACGGCTACTACGAGGACCCACCCACCGCGCGCGCCTCCATCAAGAATATCGGTAGCTTCGATGCGAATGCGGATGTGTTCGTCGTGCTCGCACACGATGAGTCGCTCATGTCTGTGATTGAACCGTTCCCCGCGTCGCTTGATGGGTGGCAGGCGAAGGGGTGGAAGGACCTCGTTACTTGGGCGTTCCTCGCTGAGGAAAATCCGGCGTTCAGGTTCAATGCCAAATCGGCGGTCTGAGTATACATTCAACATTGCGGTATTTACCATGTATCAGGCGTAACAAAATTTTCTACGTTTCCAATACTTTCTACAGTGTTCTGTTCTCGATTTCTCCAATGTCACGCTGTGTGACTATTCTCAATTTCTTCTCCAACCCCACATTCCAAGGTCCCTCGATCTTGATTCTGTGCAATCTAAACCCGTATCCATCATTTTTTTTTGCTTCTGTCATGCCTTCTGGTAAAACACTTTACATTGAGGGGGAGACCCATTACGAGGCGGGCAGGATACCTGAAGCATTCGAGCTTTACCGTCAAGCGATCGTCCAGATTTTAGACCACGAGGATGTACTGCAGACATTTCCAGGCATTCCAGAGCAGTTTCCACAGGAAGTAATCGCTGTTACCTGGCACAGCTTCGTGGGCTGCTTTCGCAAATCTGGCTCCGAGTTTACTCAAGGTAACTGCGCATCGCTTGGACATCGGCACTCGATAATTCATTTCATAGAGGCATACCCGGATGCATATAACCTCGTGCATTCGTTCCGCCCTTCCGCATCCCCAAGAACACACCCGCAGTTTAAAGGGGCGAAAGGACAGCGCTTACTCAAGGCCATGCAAATTACTGGCGCCTTCGCGCTCGCGATTCTTGCTTGGGATAAAGGTGACCGGTCCACCACTGCGAAGCGCTATCAAGAAGCCCTGGACGTGGCGGCGACCCACCCACCGTTCAACACGGTGACCCCAGGGCTGAAGCATCTCGACAAACTCGTTGCCTCCGAAGTCCAGCAGATTAAAGAAAACTTGGCGATCCTGGTAGAGATGGATAGTATCTCCGCTAGCAAAGTTGCCGGGTCCGGGAAGGGTGGGCTGCGAAAGGACGTGCTGAACGTGGCGCATACGCGGGTGGGCGACGATGGGGGTATAGCCCACCAGGGCACTTTTCAGATCGCCACGGACGCGTGCGGCAGGGATGGATGCAGCAACCGTGGGATCAGCTTCAAGCGTTGCAGTGGATGTAAAAAGATCGCATGTGAGTTCACAATGGTGCCTTAATTATCAACGCTAATTCATCCTCTGAAGACTGTGGCGTTGAATGCCAGAGAGAAGACTGGAAGTTCGTTTGCTTTCGATTGAATGACTCTCCATCGTGCTCACCATTTGTTTGCTCTTGTCAGGAAGCACAAACTGACGCATCATTAAACCTCGGTGCCAGACATTTGCACCACTGGTAACGTCCTTCAAGTTCAAGTTCCCTCCGGCCTGTATGAAAACCCTAAGTGCTACCAATCCTGTAACTGTATAATGTATTACTTGCCGAATTTCCGGACTCAAGCCCAATTTGTCTCGTGACGGCGGCGCGTCCGGGAGCAATTCTCGACGCGTCGTGGTCCTTTATTTGCACTTGATGATTTCTGTCCTTGTTTGCACGATCACGTGCCGTGTTTATGAACCGTTTCTCAATTCGTCTTCACTCCTCCCAACATCCACTACCATTCAATTCACTCTTCTTCTCTCCCAGAGGTTAACGGCGGCGACGATAGATGTCGTCCAACCTCCCTGTACGTTCCAAAGCCACCCAAAACCCGAGAAATTCGCTAACTTCATCACAGCCTCGTCGTGCAGGACGGACCACCCGAACTGTAGGACTGAAAGACAACGAAAATGCGAATGCACGCCCTTCACGAATTAATACACGCGCGAAACCACTTTCAGTTAATGCCGCGGCCGTCGCCACCAATGTGACTGGCGGGTCCACTCGCGCAACAGCTGCGACCGCAGCCTCGAGAGCAAAGATCGGTCTCAATAGTACCGCAGACACAAAGTCGGAAGCTCCTGCTGGAAAGAGAAAGCGGGAGGCTTTGGGCGAGGTTACAGCGCTGGCGAACAACAGGACCAAGGCCCAGCAGGCGAAGGGCAAGGAAAAGGAAGGTGCCATCAAGAAGGAGAAATCCGACAGTGCCACCGGGAAGGCGACGACCGTGCGGACGACTCGACAGCCATTGCGCACAGTGGCCATTACGCGTCACAACCGCGTTGTCGACGAATCCGAGAGTCTGCCAGAGGTCAAGGAAGAGGCCCACGTCCTTGAAGTTCCGGATGAAAACGCCATGCTTATCGATCTTCCTCCTCAACCCGCGCTGCCTGCTGTTCCTGTCCGGAAATCCCTTGTGTCCAGAGAAAATACCTCCGTTGCCACTCGCCACTCGGACGCTGCTTCACGTCGACCCACGACCCGTTCCTCCCTCCTGGTTCCTCAGCGGCAGCAAGAACTGGAGGACGAAGCTGATGAGCCGGCCCACAAGAGGCGCAGGACGTCGTCCGAGGCTCCTGAGGAGCCAGAGGAGGAGGACGAAGCAGCGATGGAGGAGGCTCGGCTACAAGCAGAAGAGGAGCTTATTACGGCGCGCATCGCGGCAGAACTCGAGGCATACGCTAACGACGAGCCCGAAGCTGATCCTGAAACCTCTCCTTGGGACGATCTTGATGCCGACGACGTCGATGACCCTGTCATGGTCAGCGAGTATGTCGTGGACATCTTTAATTATCTCAAGCAGGTCGAGGTGCGTCTTTTCAAAGTTGATACCTTCCCCTTCTGACGATTCCCCGCAGTTGACGACCATGCCGAACCCGAACTACATGGCAAGCCAAACAGAGCTCGCCTGGAAAATGCGAGGCGTCCTGAACGACTGGCTCATTCAGTTGCACGTCCGTTTCCGTTTGCTCTCCGAAACGCTCTTTTTATGCGTCAACATCATCGATCGCTTCCTGTCCGCGCGCGTGGTATCCCTCGCCAAGCTTCAGCTCGTCGGTGTGACTTGCATGTTCATCGCCGCGAAATTCGAGGAGGTCGTCGCGCCCTCGGTGACCCAGTTCCTCGAATGTGCAGACTCGTCGTACACCGAGGCGGAGATTCTGCAGGCAGAGCGATATGTGCTCAAGACACTCGATTGGAATCTGAGCTATCCCAATCCCGTGCACTACCTCCGCAGGATAAGCAAGGCGGACGACTACAATCTCAAGGCCCGGACCCTCGGCAAATATTTGTTAGAGATCGGATGCCTGGAGTGGCGGCTTATTGCTGCCCCGCCGTCGTTGCTAGCGGCCGCGGCTATCTGGCTTGCGAGGATGGCTTTAGGAGAGGAGAACTGGGTATGTCGTCCCGGATCCGCACACCTGTTTTGCCTTACATTCTCCTCAGACTCCCAACTTGGCGCACTACTCGTCCTACCCCGAGAGCGCCTTGCTTCCCACCGCGAACTTGATGTTAAACTATATTTTGAAGCCTCCCCGCCATGAAGCGTTCCATCACAAATATGCCGGCAAGAAGTTTTCCAAGGTATATCTCCTCTTTCTATCAGTCGGCTTGGACTCACGCGTCTGTCGCTCAGGCTAGCGTGTACATGCGCCAATGGGCCCTCGAACGGTGGGAGGAGGGTACCCTCGTCGACATCGCTCAGGAACTCACTCAACTGAAAAATGAGATCCGGGCTGAGCGCGTCCACGAAGAAGTCCGCGTTGAGCAGGAACAACGGCGGCGAGAGAAGGAGGCGGCCGAGCGGGCAGAAAGACGGGCCAAGATTAGGCAGTCGGTGGCGTACGCGACAGGATCGGTACCATCAGCCCAACGGGTGACCAGCGGAAGCGGCATGTCGCGCTTGGCACGGCCCTCCCGGTGAACTCGAGGTTGCAAGTTATCTATTGGCGCACTTCAAGCTCATCTCAAACCTATCCTATTCCACCTAGCCTCCATTTCCAATCCCCAAGGACAAGCGCATCACTCCTCGCATCGATCAATGTTCATCTACCATCCATTCAACACTGTAACCGACGACACAAAAAACCCTGTTGTCCTGTGATATGTTTATTCATTGTTTGCCAACCCCTTCACCGCGCATTCTTCACCCACCCTCTTGCCACCCGGCATGACGCGACTTGCAGTAGCAACAACCTAACCTCCGATTCCTCACCCGCCGCGTTTCGGGTCGCCCGTGACTCGATCAGGCCCACACCCCTGCCACGTTCCTCCAATTGCTCTCTGTGTCCGTCTGCTCGATTTGTTCTTCGGCTCTTTTTGTACTCGTATCCGTCCGTTATTACATAGCCTCCCCATTTTTCACTTCCCTTCACACATCCCCACATTGTTCCGCATTTATTTATACACATAGTTTCCTTCCTTGGTACATACTTCTTTTTGGCGTCGACATTCCTTTCCGTACGGTTTGTGCTCATAGTCAGCTAGAAATCTTACTGGGTTTGAAAGCGAATGAGGATGAAGGCACAGCCACCACGGCGTTTGTATGCAGCGCCGCTGGCTCCCTAGACGAACCTTACAGAAAGGCCACATGCTCCTGAGCTTCTGCGGCTTCGACTCGGAGACCTTCGGGACTAGGAAGCTTCGGAACCTGTCGGAACCGGGTCGTTGCCTCCATATGGAGGAACATCTTCCCAACACGGTGACTACTCTGGTACACTAAGTGCTAACACCAAGTTCTTAACCTTTTGATTGCGGGGGAATGTGAGTCACCTCTTCCCGTCCAACGCCTCTGCTCAAGTAAGCTCCGGCTTTAAAGTCTGTGGGTCAGTCGTTCAGGACGCTGCAACATGTCTACTTCCTCGATGGACTCCGAGTCTGCGAAACCTGGGAATATTGGCCAGTCGGCCCAGAACCATGATAACGATCCCAATTATCTGTACTCTGGGGATCGAGAGGTCATTTTTGTCGGTAGGCAAGCTTTACGCCGTTGCGATAGTCGGACTAATCCACACAATCTAAAGCGGGCCTGGGGATGGTCGGGATTGGTGAGAATGTCGGTTTTAACCGGAGTCAGGCGCTTCATTGATGTCGCAGCGTTCATCGAAAAACTCCTGAATCTCGACGTCCAGAAGAAGTATTTTGTAGTAACTTGCGGAGAAGAAAAATACTTCGCGTACAACCGAGTCGGGTAAGCCAGGAATCCTCCTGAGAATAATGGACTGAAGACAGTGACAGGTTGACTGACTATTTCGAACACCGCAACGTGTGTTTTGATGTTTGCGGCTATCGTTCTCTCTCACAAGCGACTTGTGTAGGTTGAGGACCTGTATCTGAATCCACCATCCTGGTATGCAGAACAGCAACCCGACAGTTTCCGGTATTTTCTTGGCGAGACCGTCACCTCTGTTTCGCCCGAGGCACACCTCATCCACACCTCCAAAGGCCACGTATTCAAATACGACAAGTGCATTCTGGCTACCGGCTCAAATGCAGGCCTTCCGCCTTATGTTACACCAGAAAAGGCAGCGAAAACTGCCGGTGTTTTCGTGTACCGCAATATTGCGGACCTGGATGGGATCATTTCTTATGCGGAGAAGGGTAATGTCAAGAAAGCAGTTGTAGTGGGAGGGGGATTACTTGGATTGGAGGCCGCTAAAGCCGTTTATGATATGCCTTCGTAAGTATTTTCTTCCCCTCTAATCATTCAACGACTTAAACGGTTTTCTCGGCAGGATTCCGGAAGTGGCCATCATCCACCGTCAGCCCCATCTTCTGTCTCGTCAGCTGGACGCCGACGCGGGCGAGATGGTTCTACAAAAGATCCAGGCCATGGGAGTCGAGGTTCTAACCAGTTGTTCCCCTGTAGAACAGCTGAGTAGCTCAGCAGATGACGGTTCTGGACAGGACGTGTTTGTGGGTTTCAAGCTTGCGGACGGAGCCATTTTTCGAGCAGATTTGGTCATTTACGCCATCGGTATCAAGCCTCGGGACGAGATCGCTCGGGCAAGTGGGATCCAATGTAATTCGAAAGGCGGTATCATCGTCGGCGACGATTTGCAAACCTTATCCAAAGATGTGTACGCCATTGGCGAATGCGCAAGCTGGAGGAAAAACACTTATGGTCTCATCGGTCCTGGCAGTGAGTGGGCGGTTTTTCGGTTGCAGATCAACGAGTTAATCAATGCTTCAGTCGAAATGGCCGACATATTATCGTTCAATCTCACTCAGACTGATTCTCATGCTCCCAGAGTTATGAACGCGCCCGACTTAAGCACGAAGCTCAAGTAATCTCTTCTTTTTTTCTTCAAATTCTCCATCCGCTGATTCTCGTGTCTCCAGACTGATGGGCGTTGACGTCGCTTCATTCGGCGATTACTTTGCAGACATGAAAGCGGTCGATGCTCAAATACAAGTGGTTTCTCAGGTTGAGAAATCCTATAAAGCACAGCCGGCCGTGGAGATCGTCATTGGTGAAATCCCTGTTCCTCCGGCACTCAATTCCTCTGGTAGCGGAGCAACAGGATCGAGAATGCACAACTCAGGAAGTGAAGAACCAATCAAGTGTTTGATTTACCGGGACCCGTTTGCCTTGACATATAAGAAGTATATCTTTACTGCCGATGGCAAATACCTTCTTGGAGGTCAAATGATTGGCGATGTTGCAGACTATGTCAAGCTTCTTGCGATTGTCAAGAAGAAGGTATGAAAACACCTTTGGCACAGATGTGTTGAAATGACATCCCGAAATTTAGAAACGACTTGAAATCCCGCCTTCCGAGCTCGTTGTTGGTGCTAAAAAGGAAGGGGCAGGGGACGGAGACGACCTCGATGACGACACTCAAGTTTGCAGCTGTCATGTTTGTTTTTTCTGGCAAATTCGGGTATAAACTTATAACGTCTTCTAGAATGTCGAGAAGGGCAGGATCGTGAAATGCATCAAGGAGGAAGGATGTACTTCAATCGCGGACCTTAAAATGAAGACGAAGGCTGGGACGGGTTGCGGTGGATGCATGCCGTTGGTAAGCACCATCCCGGCCGAGCTTTGGCTTCATGTTCAACTCAAAGTATGCAGGTCACCAGTATTTTCAACGCAGAGATGAAGAAGGCTGGCCACAAACTCAACACCAATCTCTGTCCGCATTTTGCCATGTCTCGGGCTGATCTTTTTGCTGTGGTCAGAGTGAAGAAACTCAGAGACTTTACGGAGATCATGAACATCTCGGGAGTGAACAAAAACTCACTTGGATGCGAGATCTGTAAGCCGGTCATTGGGAGCATTTTATCGAGCCTGTATAAATTTTATTTCCGTTTAGTTTTCGTCGTGCTGATTTGATTTTGTAGATACAACGAACATATCATGTCTCCGGCTCATCATCAAAATCAAGACACGAACGACCGCTTCCTAGGCAACATACAGCGTAACGGAACCTTTTCCGTCATTCCGCGTATCGCTGCGGGTGAAATCACGCCCGATGGCCTTATTGTCATTGGACAGGTAGCAAAGAAATACGGATTGTACACCAAGGTCAGTAACTTAGCTTCTGGACGATTTCATCGCTGAAGATACGAGCAAAAGATCACCGGCGGACAGCGGATTGATATGTTCGGTGCTCGCAAGGATGATTTGCCTGATATTTGGGAGGAACTCAATAATGCTGGATTTGAAAGTGGACACGCTTATGGAAAGAGTTTGAGAACCGTCAAATCCTGCGTTGGAACCACGTGTAAAACCGCCAAGTTGCTTTCTTTCTTCCACTAATTTTATCATCTCCGCAGGGTGCCGCTACGGGATTGGTGACGCTGTCGGCCTGGCAGTGCAACTCGAGAACAGGTACCGAGGGGTCAGAAGCCCCCACAAGTTCAAAGGCGGAGTCTCGGGTTGCGTTAGAGAATGCGCTGAAGCCCAGAGCAAAGATTTCGGAGTGATCGCGACAGATAAAGGGTGGAATAGTGCGCTGTTCTCGGGATTATTGAAGATGTTCCACTGATATGCTTTATCCACAGTTTTTGTGGGTGGAAACGGTGGAGCGACTCCTGTAAGCCCATTTTTCTTTTAAGAATTATACACAGGGCTGAAACGAGTAGCGACACGCCGAATTGTTCGCGAAAGATGTACCACCCACTCAAGTCGTCCGAATTATTGACCGGTACCTGGCGTATTATATCATGACCGCGGATCGGTTACAGCGGACAGCACGCTGGATTGAAAACATGGAGGGGGGGATCGATGTGCATTCCTCCTTGTTCTGATTCGAATATTGTTGATGGCTTTCCGCTAGAAACTCCGACGGGTGATCCTCCAAGATGAGCTTGGAATCTGTGATCAGCTCGATGCCTTTATGGACAATCTCATTGACACATATCAGGATGAATGGGCGCAGGTTGTGAAAGGTGATTGCAGTTGCTGTGGTTTTTCAGCTGCGTTGATGGAATATAAATATCTAGATCCCACCAAACGGAAGCAATTTAAGGAGTTTGTGAACACAGAGGAACGGGGCCCGCAGTCCGAAATGATCACGGAGCGTGGCCAGCAAAGGCCGGCGGATTGGGCCAAAGCATATCCTCCGTCCAAGTTGACTCAAGACCGGCTGGCGACACCCAAATCTGACTGGCTCTGGTCGACCATGGTTTCAAAGGCCGATATGATGCCGACGGATGCTGGTACCACGAGTGTTGCAGTCAAGTACGGGGAAACACAACTCGCCGTATTTCACGTTCCCAAGCGGGGCTATTTTGCTACTCAGCAGATGTAAGTATATTCATCTTTCGTTCTTCAATAAACTGACATGCCCAACAGGTGTCCTCATCGTCGGTGAGTAGTATCGGCGTTCCGATAGACTAAACCTCACTCCTCTCAGTGCGTTCGTTCTCGATCATGGAATTATCGGCGAATCAGCTCAAGGAGTTCCCGTGCGTGCATTTGCCCTTGTTATTCGCGGATGATTTACGCGCATCTCACGCAGTATGTTTCATGCCCGCTCCACAAGCGGAACTACACTCTTACCGAAGGAGTGTGCCTGAATGATGCAGACTATCAAATTCTCACGTTTGAGGCTCGCGAGAATCCGGAAAATGCGAATGAGATTCAGCTGCTACTCCCTCCGAAGGACGACGTCGATGCTATCCTCGGTACCGAGAAATGGCTAGTCAAGCAGGCGCAGTCGGAAGCTCTAGGGTTGAATGCAGCAACCCAGATTGACATTGTGGCGGCGCAAGGGGGTGTAAGATCTGGAGGGACAGGTGGTTGTGGAAGTAACATGTTGGAGTGGTAGGGAACGAGACGTAGGCAACTCGAAGTTTGTTCTGGATCGGTTCAAAAAAAATGGTTCAAAAAATGGTTGACTTTTCCGTACTGACCGCGCATTTTTACAAATGCCGCATCCTTTGGTGTGAAGGACTTTTACACTCAACTAGCTAGACGCGAATAAGCTGCACGAAGTTTGCTCAACCTAGGATTCCCTTGTCCATGTCATTGACCAGTTCACGCGTTTGAGCGAAGTGGAAGTCAACCGCCGCAATTGGAGTTGAAAAAAGTCAATATTGATGTCGTTGTGAAGCGCAAACCAAAAATATGACATTATATGAGCGACAAACATGGAAAAGGACCTTGTGGCGGGCGTCAAAAGGTGTCGGAAGAATTGAACCAAAATTGAACCATAAATTGAACCTATCACGTGATCTCGCCAGATAACTAGACCATTCTCCAATTCAAACTTCAACCGCAAAGCCAGAGGCCACATTTTTTCTCCCGATAATTACCGAGGCTCAATCAATTTCTATTCGAATTTTACTCTGTGTGAGCCGTGACATTGATAGTGCCGATACAGCTGTCATTTGCTCCCATCCAACGGCTTAAATCTGAAAGCTGGGTTTTTCTCGTCAACGAACGCCCATGTAGCCTTTTCTTTCCAGTTTTTAACTTTCCACTGTTCAAGCGACGCCGGGAACGGCCCAATGACAGGCCCAAGTGATCCATCGTGGCTTAACACGACGAACACGTCTGCGTTTGCGTCGAAGGCGGCTATTTTCTGGATCGAGGCGCGCGCGCCGCTCGCGTCCTCGAAGTAGCCGTCCTCGGCGATGTCAAGTAGCGGCGTCGTGCGCGCTGCGAGATCGAAGCCCCCCGCCGAGTCCAGGGGAGCGAAGTGCGCGGGGGAGATGGAGCGGCGGGCGGCGGCGAGAACCTCGCCGGGGCAGGGGAGGTGTGAGTGCAGGTGAGAAGTGGGGCGGAGGACGCCGGCGTGGTGGCAAATATCTGCGCAGAGGAGGACGAAGCTGGTGGTGGTTACGCGCGCGAGGGCGCACACATGACCCGTTTGGTGCTAGTAGTGGGGATCCAGTTACAAATTTGAATTTGCGGTCGGAAGGAGCACGTACTCCGGGCACATCGAGTACGTAGAAGCTTCCATCGCCGAAGAAGTCGTGGGCTTTGAAGCCGCCAATCTCGAGTTGAGTGTTGAAGTCGAGCGGGACGAGTTTCCGGCCCCTGTATGGTTAGTGTTCAATATTAAATAAAAGGGCGCGCGTGGGCGAGCGACGCACGCTAGATCGCTCGCAAGCACGGTACTATGGGGATTCGACTCGTGAGTATCCACCATCAGATCTTTACCGAAAACGAGATCTGTGGTAGAGGGGTACTTCGACATGTCGCCTGCCGATGTCAACCTGCGCACATAATACTGCACGGTACACTCACCCGTGTGGTCCACGTGTGAATGGCTAGAAGAGCACCGATGAGCCGAGGTCCACATCCAAGAACTGACAGGATCACCTCCGAATCACAGCACTGATGCTGTTCACATCCACGGCAGCCTCGGGCGGGGGACGTGCCTTTGGTGGGAGTACATCGGGTCAACGATGTCTTCTCTGACGGGCAAGGCCATCGTGCCGGCCTCAACCGCCTCTGCGACAAAGGGAGCAGCGTTTTCAAGATCCTTTCGCGGACCGAGATCGAACATTACGCGCTGTTTCGTCGCAACGCTTTCGATGAGAAAGGCGAAGTCGGGCCGGCGAGGTTTTCGTAGCCGGGGAGGACGGGCGTCAAGAACGCCGCGGCGGGGACCTGTAGTCCTCGATGACATCGAAGATTTTGACGGTCACTGTGGCCGACGAGGCGGGAATGGCTAGAGTGTGGAAAGACATGGGTGAATGTACGTAGACACGCTCAGGTACCGTATTCGTGTAGATTTTAATAATGTGCTTGCGGTGTTCCGGTACGCCAAGTGCGGGTATAAAAGATCACGTACGGGTTTCTTGAACTCTGCCGAGGGAAGGGGAGTGATATCGAAGACAGCAGATTAACGTACTTTCTTACCTCCCTCTCTCCGTCCCCTTCTTGTTTCGAGCATGACGAATCCGTAACCATAACCGTATGAGATGCGCCAGGGCCATTTACCGCACTCCGTAATATGCCACCCCCGCTTTGTGAGCTAATACGGGCCAGGATGAGTAACGGACGCCGATGACCGAATAAACGTCATGAAGCAGGAAAGATTATCAGGGCGTGAAGGATATACGCATTGACTTAGTACGAAAGCACTGTGAGATATACTCGGTCGAAGTTCGAAAAACCATAGTTGTTCCAACTTCTGCCTCCATACCCAAGGGCAAATTCGGCGTCAGGTTTTGTGAGGTTGTGGTCCAACTTTCCTCGGGTCGTTAATTATTCTGCAACTAAACCCGAGGCGGCTAAATCTGGCGTCTGCGGGGTCAAGTTGGGCACTCAAGCACTCAGGCTCGCCCAGGTCATCGAAGGTTGTTGAGAGCAAAGAGAGAGAATGATGGCAGTTGCCTTTTCTGGGATCGTGAGAAAGTCGAGGCAGGACGCGCGTCGCGTTGTTTCCCATTCTACACTATGCCAGACCCCACCGAATTTTCCATCCAGGTCACCTCCGAGGACCCAAAGAAGAAGGACGAGAAGGACAAGGACAAGGAGGAGGGCTCGTCCAAGCTAACAAAGGACAGCAAGGAGAAAAAACAGGATGGCAAGGATGCGAAGGAGGGTGAAGGCGAGGAACTCGTGCGGCCATTCTCCTTTTTGGTATGAAGATACTAACCATGGGGGACTAGTCTGAGGAGGATCTGCAGCTCAGAAATGAGCTCGAGATGCTCGCAGAACGTCTTAAGGTACGTACGCGCGTGCACTGTCGTTTTCACGAATTAATCCTCGCCGATAGGAACCGAACACCGAACTCTATCGACCTGCCCTCGAGACTCTCCGGAGTCTCATAAGAACATCCACATCTTCCATGACTTCCGTTCCAAAACCACTTAAATTCCTACGGCCGATTTATCCTGATCTCCAAGTTCTTTATGAGACGTGGCCTTCTTCCGAGGACAAGGTTCGTCCCCCCCGCTTGTGTCTCTTCACCCTCTGACACGCGAATTCAGTCTCTTTTTGCGGACATTCTTTCGGTACTCGCCATGACATACTCTGACACGCAACCCCGTGGAACCCTCCGCTACCGTCTTTTATCCGCGTCTCTCCGGCCGGCTGGGTCCCCGCTTGCCGATCCTGGTACCTGGGGACACGAATACGTCCGCCACCTTGCTGCAGAGCTCGGCGATGAATACACGCTCCGCGAGGAGGGGGGCGAGCAGCCAACTCCCGCCCCGGAAGCGGGTAAAGAGGAAACCCCCGCAGAAGTCAAGCTCATCGGCACCATCGAGGATCTGCGCGCTCTCGCAAAGGAGTGCGCGGTATTCTTAATTGGACACAATGCCGAGCCTGACGCGGTCGATCTCCTGGAAGAGCTAGAAATCGTCGATGAAATTGCACAGCTGGTAGATGACAATACGTATAGTCGCGTATGTCAATACATGATACGGCAAGTTTTTCATCTACCTATATTTCATCGTCGCTCACTTGGGAGAGTTAGTTGCGTGAATCTTTTGCCACCCCCGGACGATATTTCCTTCTTGCGGACGGCCCACACTATATATGTGCAACATCATAAATTCCCCGAAGCCCTGGCCCTCGCGATACGGCTTGGGGATGCAGAGCTCATCCGAAAGGATTTCAATGCACCCGGAAACCCGTGCGTTTGTTTCCAAAAAAAAAGCATTCGGACTTAACTCACGAGCTAACAGACTAATGAAACGGCAATTAGCATTCCTCCTTGCGCGCGCCCAGATACCCATTGAGTGGCTGCGAGCACCGTCCGCAAATCCCGACGAGGAAATAGACATCGAGGATGAATTCCCCGAGGACCTCCGGGAGTGCCTCAGCAACACGCGGATGAGCGGGCATTTCCGTGACTTTGGCAAGGAGCTCGGCGTCACTGACCCCAAGAGCCTTGAGGACGTATACAAGACGCATCTTGAGAATACCCGTACGTCGCGCGTCTTTCCGTTAAACGCGTAACTAAAGGTTGTATAGGACCAAACGCTTTAGCAAACGTCGACTCCGCGCGCGGAAATTTGGCGGGTACCTTCGTGAACGCGTTCGTGAATGCTGGGTTCGGCAACGACAAGCTGATGGTGGAAGCCGAGGAGGGTAACAGCTGGGTGTACAAGAACAAAGACCACGGTTCGTTGTTCCCCTCATACTCTCGGATGGGCGCTAAGAGGGTGTCTAGGCATGATGAGCGCCACTGCGTCGCTCGGACTGAGTCTTCTTTGGGACACGGACCTCGGGCTGAGCCACGTCGACAAATACACCTACTCAGCCGAGGAGTACATCAAGGCCGGCGCCCTGCTCGCCACCGGAATCCTCAACAGCGGTGTGCGCACCGAGGCGGACGTCGCGAAGGGCCTCATTGGCGAGTACGTCGACAACAAGTCGGTACCGCTGAAGACCAGCGCGATTATGGGTCTGGGGCTGGCGTACGCGGGCTCCCACCGCGAGGACCTCCTGCAGCTCATCATTCCGCACATCTCCGACGACGGCGTGACGATGGAGATTGCCAGTCTTGCGACGCTCGCGCTTGGATTCATCTTCGTCGGGAGCGAGAACGGCGAGATCACGAGCACTATTCTGCAGACTCTCATGGAGAAGGCGGAGCGGGGAGACACGGGGCTCGACGAGAAGTGGGCGCGGTTCATGGCGCTGGGCTTGGGGCTTTTGTATCTCGGTGAGTTTGTGCATCGTGTATATCGCGCTACCACTGAATCCGCTGTGGGTAGGTTTGCAAGACGCGTCGGACACGACGATCGAGACACTCAAGGCCATCGAGCACCCTATCTCGAAGACTGCCCAGATTGTCGTGGAGGCCTGTGCGTTCGCCGGGACGGGGAATGTGCTGAAGGTGCAGGCGATGCTGCACCATTGTGACGATCACATCGACATGAAGGAGAAAGAGGCCGACAAGGACGAGAAGAAGGACGAAAAGAAAGATGAGACCGCTGAGGGAGCTAAGGAGGAGCCTAAGCCGGAGGTCAAGCCAGACGACACCTACCAGTCGTTTGCCGTCCTTGCCGTTGCCCTGATTTCGATGGGCGAGGATATCGGGGCGGAGATGTCATTACGACAATTCCACCACCTGGTGAGTCCCGCTGCCTCGATCACTTGCTCGTTTGCTTAATATTTCGCTTCAGATGCACTACGGTGAACCCGTCATCCGGAAATCCGTGCCCCTCGCCATCGGCCTCGTCAGCATCTCAAATCCCCAACTCCCCATCCTCGACACCCTGTCCAAATACAGCCACGACAACGACCTCCAAGTCGCCCTCAACGCGATCTTCGCGATGGGACTCGTTGGTGCGGGGACCAACAACGCACGGCTGGCGCAGATGCTGCGCCAGCTCGCGGGGTACTACTACAAAGAGCCCGACTGTCTCTTTATGGTGCGGATCGCGCAGGGGCTGGTCCACATGGGCAAGGGTACCATTGGGCTGAACCCCTTCTTCTCCGACCGGAGCATCATGAGTCGACCCGCGATTGCGGGCCTGTTGGCGACGCTGACGGCCTTTACCGACGCGAAGCACTGTGGGTGTCGCTGTGCTCATACCCGTTCCTAGGCTGATTTGGTTTTACAGTCGTACTGGACAAGTACCACTGGATGCTGTACTTCCTCGTCACCGCCATGTACCCGCGCTTCCTGATCACGGTCGACGAGGAGCTGAACAGCATGCCCGTTACCGTGCGCGTGGGCCAGGTAAGCCTCCCTGCCTTTCGTCCTCCGCTCGCATGCTCACAGTCCGCCAGGCGCTCGACGTCGTAGGGCAAGCTGGGAAGCCGCGCACGATCTCCGGGTTCCAGACGCACCAGACGCCGGTGCGGCTCGCGACGACGGAGCGCGCAGAGCTGGCGACGGAGGAGTTCATCCCATTCGGGCACGTCCTTGAGGGCTTTGTGATTCTACAAAAAAATCCGGGGTGGGAGAAGGAGGATAAGATGGAGCTGTAGATCCCGTCGGTCGTCGTTGAATGAACGGTGAATTTAGAATCTTGGACTTGAGTGAGGATAACTGTGCGAAGGTGGCTCCTTTCGAGCGCGACCGGAGGACTCGTGCAGGATCCATTGAACATTTGGCTGCATAACTGCAAAGTATTCCTGAGACAACAGTTCGATCGAACTTTCAGGCAAGGGTAAAACGTCGTGGGCCAAAGATCTCATCAAGGCTGCTTCGGGAATACCGTTCCACTGCCCAGCGCTCGTATTAACTCGGTATACTTCAATTCGCGACATCGAGAATTACTCAAAGCTGGCATGCTGGAATAGCTACAAGGAGAAATCGACTCGTCTGGCAAGCTCTGCTTGTTACATGGACGTCGTGAACCTCAAAAGGAGAAAGGACCGATCCAAGTTACCTCCTGTATGCGACATTACCTTACTATGGTGAAGACTCAAAAACATTGCGAGGCCACGGACGCGCTAGCTGAATCACGAGCAACTTTCTTGAGCAAACTCTTCACTGATCTCCTAGACCTACAACGCCAGATGGCTGAACTCTCAGAAAGGAAGTTTCTCAAAGCCATCATCCATCCGAGATCGACAATCGCGCTGGTTGCCAAGTACACATTTGAAGTCCTAGAATTGTTCTACGCCGTCCCCGTGTTTCATTCAAGCTCGTGAGAGGCATACCCGAGTTGATGTGCTAATTTTTCCGTCCATACTTGATCTTCGCACTGATCTCCAGAGTTGTAATCAGCTCCCGAGTACTCTGTGGGTGAAGTCCGAGATGTGCGGATGCCGCGCGCGCAAGCCTCGTCAAATCCCGGTGGTTGGACGGGACAACCTATTTCAACTGACCGCGTTGTCTGTTCCACTCAGCCTACAGCTCTGGAATGAAGAGCTTTTTCTGTCCGCTCGATGGGAAGAGGGTTAACACAGATTCGGTGCCGATTTGCCGTGGATCTAGGTTTCTGTTCGTCGTTCTCGTGGCTGAGGGTATGTACGAAGGACACAACGACATTTATCCACTGCCAGCGTATACAAGCTGACTATGTACTCCTTGTTGTACATTTCCGATTTCACGCAGTTTACGTTTGGGAGCTGTTATATATATCGTTCATCGTCAGGAACCTCGCCATCAACCATCGATATCAGAAGGAGTATATCTATGAGGTCGGCTCACAGCGTGCAAATGGTACTTCCATACCATCGGAGATCTGGTATAATGGATAACCCATGTGCCGTACAAGGTCCTGGCTGTCTGGATCAAACCCCTTTCCCTCGTGGAACTTGCGCACTGCGGCGTAGGCACTCTCATCCCAGAAACGCGTCTGCACAAGCCTCGACCGATATATGGGCGGGAATCCAAGACGCGTCGCCTGATCTGTTGAGAGCCTTGCAGCACCGGAGGGATCGATCGACCAGTATGCTAGATGATTTGGCCATGGGAATGATGTCGGTCCAGATTGACAATCCGAGACAAATAGATAACCGTGCGGAGGAGGGTCGTTTGTTGGTGCTGGAATTTTGAGCTGGCAGTCAATGAGGTATACAAGTGCTGCTGCCCCGCATCAACGGCAGCGTCCAATGAATAACCGACCGCAGGGACACGCACCATAGTCTTCGTAGTTTGACGTGATCCCGAGACGACTGAAAATGTGATTCGCCTGACACAGCCAAGAATCTGGCTCCTCTAGTGCCACATGAAAATCGAGAATATTATCGTATACATCATACGAGTTGTACCTGCGACATTAGAAACGGTCAGCTTAATTCGTTGTCCAGGCATAAGTAAACAGAATACCGGGTCCAGCCATCCTCCATGATCTTTCCGTGCACTTCTGTAGCGCAGGGAAGGGCATATGTGTCCGCAACAGTCAATGACGCGAT